>JASEVX010000003.1:116154246-116264844 GCA_031761405.1 Serripes groenlandicus
CTTGCAAAAGTTTCACAACTTATTTTAGATACATTGTTTTCATTGTAAAAGTTTCACAGCTATTTCTACATACATTGTTTTCATTGCAAAGGTTTCACAGCTAATATTATATACATTGTTTTCATAGCTAATTCTACATACATTGTTTTCCTGGCAAAAGGTTTCGAAGCTAATTCTACATATATTATTTTCCTGGCAAAAGTTTCACAGCTAATTCTACATGTATTGTTTTCCTGGAAAATGTTTCGCAGCTAATTCTACATACTTTGATTTCCTTGCAAAAGTTTCACAGCTAATTCTACATACATTGTTTTCCTGGCAAAAGTTCCACAGCTATTTCTACATACATTTTTTGCTTGACAAAAGTTTCGAAGCTTATTCTACATATATTGTTTTCCTGGCAAAAGTTTCACAGCTAATTCTACATATATTGTTTTCCTGGAAAATGTTTCACAGCTAATTCTACATACATTGATTTCCTTGCAAAAGTTTCACAACTTATTTTAGATACATTGTTTTCATTGTAAAAGTTTCACAGCTATTTCTACATACATTGTTTTCATTGCAAAGGTTTCACAGCTAATATTATATACATTGTTTTCATAGCTAATTCTACATACATTGTTTTCCTGGCAAAAGGTTTCGAAGCTAAATCTACATATATTATTTTCCTGGCAAAAGTTTCACAGCTAATTCTACATGTATTGTTTTCCTGGAAAATGTTTCGCAGCTAATTCTACATACTTTGATTTCCTTGCAAAAGTTTCACAGCTAATTCTTCATACATTGTTTTCCTGGCAAAAGTTCCACAGCTATTTCTACATACATTTTTTGCTTGACAAAAGTTTCGAAGCTTATTCTACATATATTGTTTTCCTGGCAAAAGTTTCACAGCTAATTCTACATATATTGTTTTCCTGGAAAATGTTTCACAGCTAATTCTACATACATTGATTTCCTTGCAAAAGTTTCACAACTTATTTTAGATACATTGTTTTCATTGTAAAAGTTTCACAGCTATTTCTACATACATTGTTTTCATTGTAAAAGTTTCACAGCTATTTCTACATACATTGTTTTCATTGCAAAGGTTTCACAGCTAATATTATATACATTGTTTTCATTGCACAATTTTCATAGCTAATTCTACATACATTGTTTTCCTGGCAAAAGTTTCATGTAAACCTCGTTACACGAAAATCGACCTTTCGCTCAATGTATTTCGATATTCGACTACGCCTTCGCGCTGTTTTTTCCAGGATCTCTTCTGTTAGCTTTGTTATATAGTACAATCACATTGCTACATGTATGACGATAAATTGGCCAATGACTCTTCACTTCACTTTATAAACAGGTTAACCCGGTATCTTCGTGAATGTTCCTTGATTGGTTTACACTGAGTGACAGACTAATACGAACATTCACGATGTAACGTGTCTACTCTATTTGTTTTCGAGTGCAGTGGAACGATTGTTGTATTCATAGCCGGCGGTCATTTTCTTTATACGATGAACGTAAAGACTGCATATAAGAGCCGTTCCACGAGCAAACCAACATTGTGGACTCCGCATGAAGTATCGATCTGGATCGGCCTAATTGCCTCGGTGGTGCGATGGTAGAGACTGCATTGGGTACGCAAAATAGTTTTAAAATGAAAATAATTACTTTCCCTCCTTGACGCTCAGGATTGTGGTGTTAGCATTACGACTGACTAGCTTGTGTCAGGATTGTGGGGTTAGCATTACAACTGACCAGCTTATGTCAGGAATGTGGGGTTAGCATTACGACTGACTAGCTTGTGTCAGGATTGTGGGGTTAGCATTACGACTGATCAGCTTATGTCAGGATTGTGGGGTTAGCATTACGACTGACCAGCTTTTGTCAGGATTGTGGGGTTAGCATTACGACTGACCAGCTTGTGTCAGGATTGTGGAGTTAGCATTACGACTGACCAGCTTGTGTCAGGAATGTGGGGTTAGCATTACGACTGACCAGCTTATGTCAGGATTGTGGGGTTAGCATTACGACTGACCAGCTTATGTCAGGATTGTGGGGTTAGCATTACGACTGACCAGCTTATGTCAGGACCAGCTTATGTCAGGATTGTGGGGTTAGCATTACGACTGACCAGCTTGTGTCAGGAATGTGGGGTTAGCATTACGACTGACCAGCTTATGTCAGGATTGTGAGGTTAGCATTACGACTGACCAGCTTTTGTCAGGATTAACAGGACCAGTAGTACTGGTAACTTGCCAAGGAAATATCGTGATAGAATTGACAAATTGTTGAAAGAGGCGAAAGACACCATACAAACAAGCAAACAAAACAAGAAAATCCACTCTTTGAGTATTCATGTTGATGAAGACCTTGGCATACACGACATATCATACTTATTGACAAACAGTGCAGGGCTAGATTAACCGTTACCTCACACCACAGCGGACAACTTTTATAACATCTAGGACAAACACGGAAACTGTATAAAAGAATAAAGATGAAAATATTGTGACAAAAAGAGAAATGCCTCGTTTTGAGCAATTTATCCTTTTGTCACAATGTTTTCAAAAGTGGTCTACTGTAGAGGCGTCGGGAACGTCTGTATGTGGGAAAGGATTTCATTTCTGTGACTAATTGGCAACACGGGAAGAGAACAAAAATACAATACAAAATACTATAATTGCAGTTGCTTCAAAAGCACTGTGAATCGCTCGTTTTGATTGGTTCAAAACCGATCACGTGACTAAAAGGAATTGCGTTTATTTTCCAATAACTGCAATTGATCACATGACCAGTTCACGGAACTACTTTCGGAAAATTCCTTTCTATTTTAAGAATAAGAAATCCTTTCCTTTCGGTTACGCTATTCATAACTCATAAACTTTGTCCGCTTTTTTATATATATAGGATCTGACAAGAGTTGTCGTTTCATATAAAGTTTTATTAAACGAGTTCAAGATTTGTTGTTATTAAGCGAGCCTGTGGGTTTTTCAAAGCTATTTTAATTTCGTCAGTAAACCGTATAACAATGCCACAAATAATTATGCCGGGGTCATATTCAGCTAATTTTATTAAACGTTATAATAAATAACATTCATGAGATATTATATCTATCACATAAAGTGACTTATGAGGCGTATTTCTATAAAAATGTACTTAACGATTACAATATTTCTAGATGAAATTTACGGGTTTGGGCTCTAAAGTGACTAACGTATGACGTCAAAAAATGTCCTAGTATTAGGTCATGTTCATCCGCGTAAAGAACATAAAAACGAGATCCCAATTTTCAATTTATGTCCATTTTCAAACAATTCTTTCGATGAAAAATATTTTTTTTCTTTCTTAAACTGCAATTATAAGGGTTTAATGTATGTTTTGGTACAGTTACAAGAGTATAACACGAAATTGCCAAATTACACAGCTGACATAATGCCATTAATTAGTAATTAGGCAATTTCGTGTTATACTCCTATAACTGTACCAAAACATACATTAAACCCTTCAATATTGCATAAAAACTATCAGTTTTATGAAAAGTTTACAACAACAACAGATCATAACAAAAGACATCCAATGTTCCGAGGATCCCCACGTATAATCGTACTGATTACATGTATACAATTTTACATAAATACTTAAATGATATTTATATGGACTTATACCTTTCTAGACGCATGTTAAAGCATATACAATCGAGCGACGACTAATAAAAACGTTATGCCAAATTGTTTTCCACTCTATTCATAAATTGTATTGTCGCTTATATACAGTGTCCATTTTGTGCCAAGATTGTTCTGAAGTCGTCTCTGCGGCTTATATAAACATTGTAAATCAAAGTCAGCCTGTGTATGTGCTGATAAGTCGCGGCAGATGGACAGACTCATCTGAACATACACTGTACATGCGATCCAATTATTTCTACCTACTCGCCAGTGTTCATTTTCATATATATTTTGACAAAACTATATCCGCCGTTCCACGAGAAAACCAACGCAAAGCTTATCCGGGCCGACACATTCAATCTCAGTGGGATAGGGGTATAGAGTAATGGTTCCTGAAACAGAAAATCCACATGATGCGAACAGTTTCTGTCCGGGTATGCCTGCACGGCATGCTTAGGCTGATCCGGGTCCATACTTTACGCAAGAGTTCACAATGTGGATTTTCTCGTGGGTACTAAAATAACGCCTGTGCACACTTACTGCTATAAATGAGACGCAACAGAAATATCCTAATCGCCTGAGGTGGCTCAACTCCTTGGTGGCTGAACCCTTTCGCACATACAACAAATCTGCATCAAACAACTTTGAAGATATCTTCATATAAATGAAAAATCTTTCAATATCGAAGCCTTATTATTGAAAATAATTGAAAACATTGTGGCAAAAAGAAAGATTTCTCATTATGAAACATTTCTCCTTTTGCCGTAACGTTTTCAAAAGTGTTTATTTCTACAGAGACTGTACGTATGTACGTGGCAGAGGGTTAACTAAGAGCACGTTAGTGATGTTACTGTCAAAATATAGTTTACGGTCCCGCATTCTCTTGATAAAAACGGTGTTATGGTGTTATAAATTCCTAATTTTAGGAATTATTTGTGGCATAAACAAGTTTATTTCTACAGGAAAAGAAGGCGGTGCTCCTTCGGGCATGTTTTACTACATGTTTTATTGATAAAGGTTTAACCCTTTCCCTCATACGACAATTCTGCAGCAGACGACTTTGAACGTATTTTGTCAAAAAAGCGTCAGAAAGCGTCTATATGAGGGAAAGGGTTAACGCTGATTTTTCAACTGGATTTCGGATATATCACGGCGGCTGGGTGTTTCCTGGTATTACCACACAAGTACCCGTAGGCGTTTAAACATCCTGTTGCCATTCTCTGTTCTTAACTTTAAGAACATTAACACTGAGCGCCGCCAAATGATTTGGATTCGTGTCGCTTGAGCGAACAGTAGTGACTCCGGCGAGTCTGTCCTTACAGTCCCACTAGAGCCTTCACTGTCCGTCTACATGCAATATAATCATATTTAACCCTTTACCCTCATATAGACGCTTTCTGACGCCTCTGACGATTATGCGGCTATAGCACGGCGTTACTGGGATAATTAACCAGTAACTGGTTCATTAACCCTTTCCCTCATATAGACGCTTTCTGAAGCCTCTGCAGCAGACGGCTTTTTGAAAACATAGTGACAAAAGAAGAAATTGCTCAAAACGAGCAATTTCTCCTTTTGCAACAATGTTTTCCACTTTTAGTCATAGGTTATCCATTCAATTATAGAGATTTTTAATTTTTTGACAATGTATATTCAAAGTCGTCTGCTGCAGAATTGTCGTATGATGTTGGTTGTTCTCGTGGAACAGCTGATATTACGACGTATCCTGGGTAGTTTAACAGTACTTCCGGTCGTAGACGGGCTTTTGAAAACATAGTGACAAAAGAAGAAATTGCACAAAACGAGCAATTTCTCCTTTTGCCGCAGTGTTTTCCACTTTTAGTCATAGGTTATCCATTCAATTATAGAGATTTTTAATTTTTTGACAATGTATATTCAAAGTCGTCCGTGCAGAATTGTCGACTGATGTTGGGTTTTCTCGTGGAACAGCTGATATTACGATGTATCCTGGGTAGTTTAACAGTACTTCCGGTCGTAGACGGGCTTTTGAAAACATAGTGACAAAAGATGAAATTGCACAAAACGTGCAATTTCTCCTTTTGCCACAGTGTTTTCCACTTTTAGTCATAGGTATCCTGGGTAGTTTAACAGTACTACCGGTCGTAGTTATCCTGACACCAATGAACAGCACTCGTAATGCTATCACTGCAACCCAGACCCCAAAGGTTCTGACTAAGACTAACTCATTTTGACTTAAGAAGAAACAGTACAATATACCAGTCTTCAATATATTACACAAATCGAATAAAGGATAATCAAAACTATTTCTAAAAGGTTAAATGTAAGTTGTGCTCTGGGAAAATCTACACTTCTTTCCACGAACCTTTTTTGTTTCGTGTTAATGTGTTTAGTTAGATGATAATGATATCCCCGCAGAAAATTTGAGACAAAAGATATACTAATTGTCTCTATTAACCCTATCAGGACCCCGCCTCGCTGGTGTACTGGTAGCGCGTCCGCTTCGGGTTTATCCCCAGGTCATACCAAAGACTTTGAAAATGGTAGTAATGGCCGCCCTCCTTAGCGCTCATCAGGGTTGCGGAGTTAGCATTTCGACTGACTGGCTGGTGTCAGGATAAATGGACTAATATTACTTGTAGCTTTACCAGAAACGCAGTGATTTAACTAAAAAGTTGTTGAAAGCGGCTGAAACAAATCGGCAACAGACGACTTTGACGACAGTCATACAAAAATATCAATATTCTATGTTAATGAATCAACAATTATGGAATTTAACACAGTGTGGCATTGTGAATTCGCTCATCATGAACAATTTCCGCTTTTTGCTACGATGTTTTCAAAAGGCATCTGCTTCATTGGGATGAACTGCCTATATGATTGAAAAACCATACACTACTTAACCCTTTCCCTCATATAGACGCTTTCTGACGCCTCTGCAGCAGACAGCTTTTTGAAAACATAGTGACAAAAGAAGAAATTGCTCAAAACGAGCAATTTCTCCCTTTGCCACAATGATATCCCCTTTTCGTCATAAGTTATCCATTCAATTATAGAGATTGTCCATCTTTTGTCAAAATATTTTCAAAGTCGTCCGCTGCAGAATTGTCGTATGAGGGAAAGGGTTAAGCCTTTCCATGGACTTTGATTGTTTGGACAGTGTAAACCAAAGTCAACCAGTACAGGAAAATCTCTACTATTGTTATGTATTAATAGAGTTGAAAACTGTGTGGCAAAATGTAAAATTGCGAAAAGGTCGACTGCTGCAGAGGCGTCAGAAAGCGTCTATATGAGGGTAAGGGTTAGCATGTCTTTGTAAACCAAACCTTTTAACAATTCTCAAAAATACCAGTACATGTAATAAATATGTTATAGCTATGAGACGCGGCTGAATATCTTTGGTCTTATTGACCGTAAACCGTCTCCATTGTGTAATGGTTAGAGCTTTCGCCTAGTGAGCGGAAGTCAAGGGTTCGATTCACTTCTTTGCGCTCAGGTTTGCGGTGATAGTTTTACGACTGATGCATTGTTGTCAGGATACAAACAGACCGGAAGTACTTGTTAATCACCAAACGTCGTGATATAACTGGACTACTGTTGAGAAGGGCGTATATACATCATTCAAACAATAGACTTTCCCTAACAGGATCACAAAAAAAGAATATACTTCATAAAAGGACACATTTGGTAATTCAGTCCTGTTATTTTTTTACGTACACGTGTATTGAAATGAAGCCCCCCAATTAACACATACATGTGTCGTATAGCAGATGTAAGTATTGAAATTAATCCCTCCATTAACACATATATGTGTCGTATACCATCTGTGTGTGTTGAAATGAACCCTTTTTTTAACACATACATGTGTCTTATACCACCCCTTTACGTATTAATGAAGCCATGCATTAACTCATACATGTGTCTTATACCACCTCTACGTATTGAAATGAGACCCTCCACTAAAACAAACATGTGTCGATTCTGGTCTTACGTCTGTTACGGAGTTCCACAAGTAGCTTATCATACGCCGTGATGTAACTGAACAATTGTTGATAGTGGCCCAAAACACCACACAGTCTGCTTACAAACAAAGGAATTAATAATTGCCTGTTGTTGATATTTCTTTTTGAGTCTATTTTAGTAAAGAGAGTTAAAAAGAAGAGGCGATACTTTAAAAATAGTCTTCGAATAACATGACACCATTGTTGCCTGAATGCCCATTCATACGTTTGTTCGTACGCCTGGGTGTTAGCTATTCAATACGCATGGTGACGTCAGTTTACAAATAGTGTGGAAACAACAATGCTCACTATCACTGACGTGTTGTTGTTTTATTGTCGTTAAGGCTTGGCATGTTCATACAACATTAGATAAATACCGTTGATGTTTTAAAAATAATTCTAGTTGGTTTATTGGCTTTACAGTGGTAGTTTCTTTTTTGGATTCACATCTCTATTGATGTAAACTACATTTATATTATTCTTTATAATATGTCCATGCGTACAGTTGTTTTATTGACTGTAATGTAGCGACAGTGCCAATATTATAGAGTTATTCGCTTTTCTGTGATAGTAGTCCTTATGCTATTTATTTTATATATATTCACTCACTATATTGTATTAAATAAATATTGGGGATATTTTAAAAAATTACTTTATTGAATAAACAGTGATAGTGCCGATCTGACTGGATGATTCGCGTATCGTTAAATGTAAGCTTCTTTGATATTCTTCCTTTTAAATATTGTCTTTATGTATAATCATTCTTTAAATTGTATTAGATATTTTGTGTGATATATGAAAGATATTTAGTTGGTTTATTGAATATACAGTGACAGTGCTGCGCCAATCAGATTGGATGATTCGTATCTGTTTTCATGTAAACTACTTTTATAAAACAAAGAATATATATAATTCCTTTTCATATTTGCATGTGTGTGTATATACCGTAGACTACTGCTATATTATCCCTTATAGTATTTATATGTATATTAATTCTCTATATTGTGTTAAATAAATACTGGTGATATTTTAAAAGAATATTCATCGGTTTATTGAATATATCGAGGGCTTGGCGTGAAACGGTTGTAACTAAAAACCTATTTTGAAAACGCTGGTTTAGGGGCAATTTTGACTCATTTGTAAACAATGCAAATTTAGGTGCCATTGCTCAGAATGCGCAATGGCACCTAAATTTCCATTATTTACAAAGAAAAATGATTTTAACGCTTATAAAGACCTTGGTAAAATAATACCAATTTTAGTAACAACCGTTTCATGCCAAGCCCTCGATACAGTATCAGTGCGTATTACAATTATTCTCTTCCTTGTAGTACTTCTATGTATATGAATTATCTATATTTTATTATATAAATACTGATAACGTACCATCCCTTTCCAAAAAAAAACAGAAGCTTTCTTATGTCTCTGCAACAAAAATTCTGCAATACATTTTATTTGGCAAGTGAAAGAATTGCTCACGATGAGATATCTTTATCTGTGCCACAATGTTTTAACTCTATTCAATTACTATACTAACATTGACAGAGATTTTCTATAATTTGACCAAGATGTTTTGAAAGGCGTTTGCAGTCGATTGTATGTGTGAAATGGTTACATATACATTGTAGCGAGTTGGTTTATATAATAAACAGTAACATTGCTGATCGGATCGAATGATTCACATGTCTTTTAATGTAAACTACTTTTATAATAGTATTCCTTTAACCCTTTCAGCGCCGAATTGTTTAAAGTAGACTCTTTCATGTTCAAAATCGGGCGTCCCCATTTCTAATGTAATAAAAGTTTGGACTATTTCGATAAATGAATGGCAAACAATGCTGATTTCAGGTGAGACAGCTCGTTACGATGGAGTAAGTAAGTAAGTTGTTTATTACCGTGACATGTGTTATATACATCAGTAAATGAAACATTAAAGAAAAAGAGAACACCCGGCCCCATGGGCCTATATGTCACCATTATACAAAGTTAGCTACAAATGTACATATATAGTCACACTCAATTATACATAAATTAGTTGATACGATAATATGGCATTGTCATACAAAGAGCTACCACATACTTCATGGTAAATGTTAAATAACTTGTTGCACTTTTACACACGACTATATAACCTAAGAGCATAAGCTTTTACTATATGGAGTATCTATATATACATATATGGCAATTAAAAGCATACTTACATCGTACCCACCTCGACTTCCTTATTCTTTCTGTTTCTATAATATATTAAAATAAATACTACATCGTAAACAATTGTTACAGTGCTGCCAACTGTTAAAGGTTTGTTTACAAAAGTAATCATCGCATCGAGCGCTCTAGCACGTGAAAATCGAGTGCGGAATGCGTAGCTGAACATAAATAAATACACAAATGTTATTAGCATCAGCAAAGTACATTTCTTCTTGCCATTTACAAGTACAGAAAATTTAATACAAAGAGAATATAAATTAATAATTAATGACAAAAAAGAAAACACAAATATACAAAAGCAAAAGACAGGAATGGAATAATCATTTAAAACAAGAGGTGTTGAAGGACTATATGCAGAAAAATGGGTATATCTGCCCAGCGAAAAGGACACAGATACACCTGTTCCGATACCACGCTAATCTATAACCGAAATAACTGACCATTATTATTATGACTATGTTATTTCACGTCGCTAGGTTATTAAAACAAATAACTTGGATTAAGTTCAGTAAGCTCACTGTTTAAACCATTCGATTTGCCATGTTTAAGCGTTGGCATCGTAATTATCATCCTATCTAGGCCGGGGCCACAATAGTTAAATGGTTACACTCAATATTGACATGGTTCTGCCCAGCCCCGGTACATCAGCTCGGCCAACATCCTTTCCGACGTTTGACACAGTTAACAGCGTCATTCGTTTCCAACCAATGTGCTAACAGTCTATTTGGAAAAACAGCCAGTTGGTGTGGTAAAATGAAGGCCAAGAAGCACATGAGATGGTGAACTGGCCGCCGTGAACTGGCCGCCGTGATATGACAGAAAATGTGTTGAAAATCCCAAATCAAACAATCACTTACATTGTTCTTCTGTCAATGTTATTAACTATTTCCTTGATAAAGTGCATCGACAGAAGATTTTTGAAAAAAAGAATGGATAAGTGAATGCTGTGTTACACTAACAGTCCGTACCGAGTGAACTCCTGTAGTGATCTTTTCGGATCTCTTCTTTTCAATTCTTCCACTTGGTTCATAAAACAATTATCATATCCCTTGGGTTTTTATTAAAATTGATTTTACACATTTATGGACAAATCTTTGCTTTGAATAGTGAAATGAGTAACGAACGATGTAGACTGAGATTCGACTGCATGGCAACCCCTGCTGATGTTGATCTTCGTCGTTTAACGTTGGTTTTTTTTCTCAATACATCAATTCCCTTTCACGTTTTTTTTCAAGTATCTTAAAACTATATGTACCAATTCCCTTTCCGGTTTTTTCCAAGTATCTTAAAACTATATGTACCAATTCCCTTTCCGGGTTTTTCCAAGTATCTTAAAACTATATGTACCAATTCCCTTTCCGGGTTTTTCCAAGTATCTTAAAACTATATGTACCAATTCCCTTTCACGTTTTTTTTTCTAAAACAAAACTCGGTTTACTAGTTAGCAGAGAGAAGTTTTTTGTATTGTTCAAACATTTATAAAACACTATACACAAATTGCCTATGTTGTTCATTTTCGGTTTTCTTAAAACTATATGTACCTATTTCCATTTTTTAATGTGTTGGTGTTTTATTCTTTTTCCACTTGCAGACGCAATTTGACGTATCAGCAGCAGGCGTCTTTTGAAAACATTATGAATAAAGGAGCAATTTCTCTTTTTGTCACAATGTGTTCAACTCTATTCAATCAAATTTCTTTTAATTATCGAGATTATCAAAATAATTAAAATCGCATGTTAGATAAATTTAATTAACTCTTTCAGCGCCACAGGCAATATCGAGGTTTTTGCAAACCAAGCAGATTCTGGTGAGTCAGCTCGTAACGAGCTGTCTCACCTGAAATCAGCATTGTTTGCATTTAAGTTACCAAAACAGTCCAAAACTTTCATAAATTGAGAAATGGACACGCCGATTTTGAACATGGAAGAGTCTACTTTAAACAATTCGGCTCTGAAAGAGTTAAACAACAACCTGTATATCAATTCCCTAACATTTATTTTCAGGTTATGTCAACAGTAGGCCTACCTTCAGCAATTACCTTCTCTTACGGCGCCTTATTAATGATCGCATTAAACGCCGTCTTCGTCTCCTCCACCTTGTGTGAATCCCGTTGTGAGAATGCTGTCCCTCATCTCAGACGGCTGAAGACTCTCTGGCATCATTATTCAAAACGAGAGGGCGGGGATAGTAAGTACCTTTATTATTATGTACCAGCACATTTTCCGGCGCAAGTCACGCGCAGATATAGTACGACGGTTACAAATTCAGAATAGAGTAATATGACGTCACTTAAAATATTATGTGCGGTCATTGAAATAATAGTTCACGTCATTAAAGGCGGAAGTGAAATCCCAATTACACGCCATTCATAATGTGTGTATCTTGTGTTATTTCTTTATTGACCATTTAGTAATGTGCATACCGAGGGCTTGGCGTGAAACGGTTGTAACTAAAATCCTATTTTGAAAACCCTGGTTTAGGGGCAATTTTGACCCCTTTGTAAACAATGCAAATTTAGGTGCCATTGCTCAGAACGAGCAATGGCACCTAAATTTCCATTGTTTACCAAGAAAAATGATTTAATGCTTATAAAGACTTAATGGCGAGGTGATTAACCTTGGTAAAAAAATACCAATTTAAGTTACAACCGTTTCACGCCAAGCCCTCGATACTATTTTCTTTATTCTGTCTTAAAACTTATACAAGGTATATAATAAAAGGAAAATTACTTTGCAAGCGGTATCTCGGTTGCGTGAGATATAAATTTCCCGCGCACCTCGAAGTACAATACATACCGATATATCGCTACTACAACACAATAAGTTTCCTATTTATGGTATATCTGCATATTTAGTTTCTTACGCAAAACATGTAAAATGCCCCGCGCAAATACAACACGAAGGATTGATATTGCGTATTTGACTGAGCCTACACTGTAATTCTTACTCTTATCATTAACCCTTTCCCACCGCAGACGCCTTTTGACGCAATAGCAACAACGACTTTTAAAACGTTGTGGCCAAAGGTGAAATTGCACATGATGAGCAATTTCTCCTTTGGCAAATGTTTACAACTCTATTTAACAATTAAGCTATCTTTTATGGAGATATTTTAGGTTTTTGCCTCTATGTATTCAAAGTAGTCTTCTGCATATTTGATGTATGTGGGAAAGGGTTAAGGCGATTGGGACAGAGTGATTAATTTTAGCTGATAGAGTTAAATTCATAATTCAAATTTCTTGTTTGACCTTCTATTGTAAAAACCCAAAAAATCTCACCGGTGACGACAGACATTTTTTTTTAAATGTAGCAGTGGCTCGTCTCCTTGGTGCTCAGGATTGCGGGGGTAACATTACGAGTGCATGTCAGTGGTTCTGCCTCGAATTTGGGAGATCAGGGTTCGATCTCCGGTGAGGTCAAACAATTATTTTAAGATATAGAGCAGTGGCTCCCCTCCTGTGTACCCAGGGTTGGGTTGCGGGGGGTAACATTACGATTGTATCAGTTAGGAGTTAAGATAAGCTTCCAAGCACTGATTGACGCCGTGATATGACTGAAGTAATGTTAAAAGCGGTGTCAAACGATTCATTTTAGAACCACAACTGTGTGTTTAGACAGATACTGCTAGGAACAGACTCATTGACCCCTTCTTCGAGTCCAATTCCACCAACCTTACTTAGCGTTACTTAAACGCATATTTCATCATTTTTGTTTCCCTTATAATAACGCCAAAATATTTCATTTCTTAAAAATACTTGGTAGTCAGCAAGGTTACTATTAGTGCAACTTATTCATGTACTTAAATACATTCCACCATTCATGTATTACACAATATTAGGGAAACAAAAATGATAAAATATTTGTTTAAGTATTTAAGTATTACTAAGCGCTGAGTAAGCTTGGTGGAATTGGACCTTGGTGATTTAAGGTATTTATCAGGTCATCAATTAATTTATCATTGGTAATGACTGACCATATGTTAGGAACTCTAAAGTACTAAACAAGTGCGAAAAATATAATCGGCGTATTATATAAATACATTAAATAGCGACAATCTGCAAAATCAACCGTAGGTCAGCGACCCGCTTTGACCCTGATCAGCCAGCGTATTCGCATATGGGTCTGCAATGTTCGCCCATTAGTCATAGAAGGTTTCAAGTAATATCTGTTAAATACATACGCTAAGGTTGGTTTTACGAGAGCGCCGCTCAAATATTTACATATTAACCATTTCCGTCATACCACGAATCTGCAGCAGACGCCTTTGAAAATATACCTGAAAACAGTTGGAAAATACAATAATTGAATTGCGTTGAAAACATGGTGACACAAAGAAAATTGCTCGTTTTGAGCAATTTCTTCTTTTGTCGCCATGTTTTCAAAGAGCCGTCTGCTGCATAGGAGTCAGAAAACGTCTTCATGGGGAAAAGGGTAATAGCGGCATTTATAGCATGCGCGCAGTCGGATCTGGCTCTTCACTGTTCGTACCGCCTCGATGGTGTGGTGGTAGAGCGTCCGCCTCGGGTGCAGGAAGTCATGAGTTCGATCCCCGGCTGTGTCATACCAAATACGTTAAAATGGTTGTATGTCTGCCGTCCTTGGTGCTCAGTGTTGCGGAATTAGCATTAAGCCTGACTAAAGTTTCAGTAGTACTGGGAATCATTTGGATCCTATAGCGTGGATGCGCACGCAATATATTGTTTACTTTCGTAATACTTGCGCTTATGTTTGTTTTGTGCTGAAGCACCTCTCCAATATCGTATAAATACGATCAGAGTCTTACACCCGTCAAACGATACTGCTTTTGAATATGTATACGCTCTGTATACGCTCATTGCACACTACAACACAACTGAAACCATATACTATTGGCGTTAACCATCACAGTTAACCATTGCCCACGTCCAGACGCTTTCTGACGCCTCTTCAGCATACGACTTATGAAAACAGCGCGGCAAAAGAAGAAATTACTCATAACGAGCCATTACTTCCCTTGCCACAATGTTTTCAACACTTAACAATTAAGAACATTATAGTTATAGAGGTATTCTCTATTTCTGTTTCGATGATTTAAAATGCGTCTGCTACATATCTGTTGTATGTGGGAATTGGTTAAATCTTATTAAAATGAGCGTCGCTCAACCGCAAGTAATGTTCGACCACTGTAGAACTAAATCAGTCAGCGCAGTTATGCATGGAAATTTAAACGTCTTGGACAAGATGAATTGTAAACAAGAGTTGCTGCAAAATGCAGCAATTGGATGTTAGCGCGGGAATCAGCATTTCATGGCTTAAGAAATACTATTTGATTCGAAAAACACGAAACCCGCTTTTAAATATATGATATAAATATATGATAACAATAGTTTTTTAGTTAAATACGTAAAACGAAAACGAAAATACCTTTTCCCAACATGTTAACCTAGATCTCCGAAAATTATTGTAAACATTTGTCTGCGCATGCGCGTCCTTTTTTCTCCTAATATATTCTTAAAAGCGCTAAATTTAGCACAATAACTACGCATTTATGAAAATATTCCCATTTTCCTGTTATTAAAAAACTATGGTTTTAATTTACATTTTAATTTTAAAAAGCTACTCGCATATAAATAGACTTGTTCACTAATCTTAATCTTCTATTGCAAGAACGAGAACCAGTCTTGTGACGAACTGCTACGGAAATATCCGAGAGCTGACGGTAAAATACGGCGCATGCGCGATCAAGACGATTAACACGTCGCATGCGTAAGCCCATTACACCAGCAATAGTTCTTAACAAAACCAATATATGCACCCGCGCAATAAGTTTTGAGGAATGGGTCTTCTTCTAATGTCTTCGTATGTGGATATATAAGGGTTATAGTTACGAATGTCGGCTCAGCCATTTTATTTTTTTTCTCCTCTTTTAAAAAAAGTAAATAATCAAAAGTCAAATGTAACCTTCGTCATCTTACGTGCAATGGGCTAAACTGTCCATGTAGGAAGTTTACACTGAAAGAGTGTTGTGCGGAGTATTGGTGCGTATGTCATATGACGTATATACTTGAATGCGGTGTTAATACCCGTTCAATCAAACAATAACAGTGTCAACCCAAACCAGCCTTCACATCTACCACACAGTCTGATAAGGGGCTTCATTGTTTGCTACCTAGACTTACTGAAGCGTCAATGAAACATCTAAAGAGTGACCTTTATAGCTCAAAGATTGAACAATTCTGTAATCTGTTCGATAATGCCCGTATGTTGAAAACCTTCGAAGGACGAGGATCAATAAGAGAAATTACAGGAATTTTCCCTCCCGGTGACGATCACATGTCGTGAGATCTTATTATTTACATCAACCGAATTTTAGCATAGGTTACTAGCAGTTAGATGGCAAGGGTGAATTTAAAACATTTTAAGTCACGTGATCGAGGTGAATTTGTGTGATCATCCTACCTCCGTTGTGCATCGTTAATAAATTCTTTAAACCCTTACATGTATGTCAATTTCAGCCATAAGTTACAGGAATCTTACATTTATACTCCTCTGTCAAGCGTGTTCAATTAATATAATTGTATGTAGACTTCTCGTTGCTGTTGCATCAGAAAAAGGGTAAAATGAAAAAAAAAAGAGTTCTCTGAAACAGCTGGTCTGAAATCAAGATTGTGTAGCAGAACTGCTCCTTATGTGACTCTGTACAACATGTATTCAAACGACACTGACTGACTGAAAATATGGTCACCAAAAGGCATTATAAAAAGGATGAATTGACAAAAATTCAAAGAAAATTCGTCTCGTAAACTTCTCGTCTGCTATCAATATGAGTTAGAAAAGCTGTTTCTTTAGTGACATGTTCATAACTATTCAAGCCATTTTGATACGTTTAAAAACTACGCCGCCATGTTTTGTCAGAAAGGGCATATAATAACTTAACTGTTTGACTGATTTCAATAAGAGTTTGCATAAATGTTTCTTAAGTAACCACCTTAAAAGCAATTCAAGCCATTTTGATTGGTTGAATAACATGAAAGGTGGTAAATGACTGATTTCTTTAATTATGTTTTATATGTGGGATACTTTTCCAAAGATGTATGTTGACTAACCTACTTGTTATTAATACTATTTAGTATTTAAACAATCTCCCACCTACTACAAATCTGCAGAAGACGACTTTGTGGTAAATGTATGGAAAATGAAAGAAAATCATTGCATATGGGAAAGGGTTAAATAACATACCGGTATTGTACTTGCTTACTGTCGTCGCAAAATAAGCCACAAACTATTCATCTACAAAAGTACGCTAGGCTTTAAGCCTACTGATTTAAATCTAGAATTGGAGATAAATAGAAGGAGAGTCACATTTGTCTGGTAATTTAATTAAGGACATAATATAACCACTAATCATTTAGATTATCAAAGAGTGAACGTATTCAAGTATTTTCTTTTGTTCCATGGTGGTTTACGCAGTTTTCAAAAGTATTCCAGTTATATCACTTCGATATGTAACCAATACCACTAAACTTTGACCACCGAGTCAGGCGCAATGTTAATCCCCACGATCATGGGTGCCAAGAATGAAACACATTTGCAACCATTGCAATTGAGGCACAAATATTTTAAGATATTTCAACAGAAGAATGTTTAGATTTTCAGTAAATATCTTTGTTATGTTAATAATGTTCAATAATGTGTTTTGAGTTTTACTTGTTACAAGACTGTCCCCATTGTGCAGTGGTAGGAGCGCAAGCCCGGGATTCAATCTCAACAATAACAAAACCCGGAAATAGGTTAATATTAGGGATGGCAACGGTTATCGATATTACTAACCGGTTACTCGTACAATTTTGTAACCGGTTACCCGGTTAACCGTATATATTCATAGACAATAAATATCCACTGTTTTAGCCGAATATGGTTGCGCATGTTACTGGTTCCACCAGTCCAAGACAGTTCATTATCACACAAACTGCAGTTGACTGTGTTATCATTAGCACAGCGTTTGAAATACTTCCAGACAAAGGATGTAGCAGGCGGCATTATGGCAATATATTCTGTAGCTCTTTTTTAACGAAGTGACTGTTATACGGTTATGTCGAATGAAAAAGGTACATAGCTCCATATCTTTAAATACCAACTCAGTGGAAAATGTGTTTCAAACTTCAAATTACTCTTCCAATCCTGTTGGTAAATAATAATTTACAAAAACATCAATTCAAATGTATCACACTCACTCCAATTAGTTGTATAATAAAAAAAAAAACGCTGAATATAATTATTAAGTCATTATCTTATAATTTCTGCCTTTATTAGACATCAAACTTTTTAAAAAAAAAACAAAGCGTCCGTTAATTGAAAATTACACAGACAAACGATCATCAATACAATCGAGTGCGGCTTTTATCGCAGTAATGTAAACACTGGCCGATCGAGGTGTGAATAATAATTAACCTCTCATGTCAGATACGTGTGAAAGATTGAAAAGAACAAAAGGTGAAACACAACTGTGTATATATTTTATCTTTTCTTCCGAGTACTCGGTTACCGAAATTACTAACCGGTTAATCGGAAAACGTACGGTTAACCGGGTAACCAATTAATCGTTGCCATCCCTAGTTAATATTGATTGTTAATTCGCCGATTGGTATTATCGGTAACCGTTGACATCCCTAATGATTACCGCTGGTATATCGGTTTAAGGATATATAATACATATATAACTGGTAATTTAACGCCGTGATTTAACTATAAAACTGTTGACATCCCTAATGATTACCGCTGGTATATCGGTTTAAGGATATATTTTACATATAGAACTGGTAATTTAACGCCGTGATTTAACTATAAAACTGTTGACATCCCTAATGATTACCGCTGGTATATCGATTTAAGGATATATAATACATATAGAACTGGTAATTTAACGCCGTGATTTAACTATAAAACTATTGACATCCCTAATGATTACCGCTGGTATATCAGTTTAAGGATATATAATACATATAGAACTGGTAATTTAACGCCGTGATTTAACTATAAAACTGTTGACATCCCTAATGATTACCGCTGGTATATCAGTTTAAGGATATATAATACATATAGAACTGGTAATTTAACGCCGTGATTTAACTATAATACTGTTGACATCCCTAATGATTACCGCTGGTATATTGGTTTAAGGATATATAATACATATATAACTGGTAATTTAACGCCGCGATTTAACTGAAAAACTGTTAACATCTCTAATGATTACCGCTGGTATATTGGTTTAAGGATATATAATACATATAGAACTAATTTACAGCCGGGATTTAACTATAAAAATGTTGACATCCCTAATGATAACGACTGGTATATCAGTTTAAGGATATATAATACATATAGAACTGGTAATTTAATGCCGTGATTTAACTGTAAAAGTCTTGACATCCCTAATGATTACCGCTGGTATATCGGTTTAAGGATATATAATACATATAGAACTGGTAATTTAACGTCGTGGTTTAAATATAGTATTTTATAAGTATTTCATAACATTAAGGTATTTGAAAATCAACTGAATAGAAATCAAAGCACTGAAAGGCGGGCTTACTTGAAAACTTGATGTCCAGACACAAGAGCAACACAACCAGGTGCAATTGTTCATCTACTATCTTAAGTTTATAAAACTGCAAATAAATTATATATGAGCCGTCCACGAGAAACCCTGCATTGTGGAATCTACGTAAATTATCTACCCGGATCACCTTAAGCATGCCGCGCAGGCTAATCTGGACAGACACTTTTCGCCTACCGTTGATTTTCTGTTTCATGAATCATTACTTTATACCTCTATCCTCTTTAGACGGAATGTGTCGGCCTGGATTATCCTGCGCGGACTACGCAGGCTGATCTGTGTCGCTATATTACGCCGAGTCCATAATGTTGGTTTTCTCGTGGAACGGCTCATATAATTTAGCGTGTTAGCCCTTGCAGCACAACGTTATCGTATGCTGATATCACAAGAATCTTTGCAAAAAATCAGATCTGTATAAAGGTACCTGTAAGCGCAGAATTTAAAAGCAGTATGTGTACACATTGGTAACAAATCAACTGTGATTTACTCTTTCCCACAAACAGACGCATCTGCAGCAAACGAGATTATGAAACACTTTGCAAATGAAGAAACTGCTCATCATAAGCAATTTCTCCTTTTGCCACAATGCTTTTACCTATGTTAAACAATGGTTCTGTCAATTGTAGAGAGTGTCCATAGTTGACTGCATGCTTTTAATGTCGTTTGCTGTATAATTGTTGGATGTGCGAACAGTTGAAGTTAATTGTTCTCTCATAGTTTATAGAGTGGGCTGAGTACACTGTACACTGAGGGATTCTATATAATGGTACAATTGAGACACGACATTGTTTCCAGTTTAAAATGAATGTTTTTAAACAAACGTGAATTTCTTCTTTGTTTTTCTAATTGCTTAAACATTATTTATGACTCTTTGGAAATTCGTTAAATGCTGATGACGATCCGAGACAAAACACTTTAATTATTTACGACTCTTTAGAAATATGTTAAGTGAGTTGATGACTAAATATTAAATTCAATCTCTCGTTTCTTGAGACCATATGCGAGCCCTTTAAAGGCAAAAAGGGTGTCTTTCTGCTAGCGAGAATAATTAAACTTCTTCAGTTTATTCGCTAACCAACTTTGTGTTAAAATCCTCATGAATGTATGTTCTGCAAAGATACCTGAAATATTTGCCAAAATAGTGAGGGAATACGGTTAATGCGATGAATTGGTGGATATGCATCAATGCTCCTTTTTACTTGACATCTCGGTGGTTGGATTTATCTTAAATTTTATATTAGAATGCGAATTGGAATGTACTTGTCGAAAAATGATAAAATGTCGTGAAGGATGCCTCATTCAGCTGAAAAAGATAGCAGTGTGTATATGATTAGGTTTTATTTTTGACTGGCAAAATAATTATATGGCTCTCTTTGGTTGACAGGCAAAATATATGATATATGCCCAATTTGGTAGACTGTTAAGATAACAAAAATGTTGCTTCCAGTAAACTTTCAGCTATTTTACATTTGAACCGTTCCACGAAAAAACCAACATTATGTAATGTATCGACCCAGATCAGTCATGTATTGGTTGTTACATACATCAGGTCTACTTTGAACTCTGAAATACAAACTTTAGGTTTTTACGAGCAATTTAAATGCAGGCCAAATGAGCCGTCCAACGAGAAAAAACAACAAGCATGCCGTGCAGGCAACACTTAATCGTTAAAAACTACTCAGTTCTCATGCATCACTTGTATCTCGTATGAACAAGTAGCAGATTTAACCCTCGAACTCCCGCCGGACGCTTTACCATTACACCACCGAGGAGGTCACGATACTGATGCATTTTCTTTGAGAATAGAGTATTGAAAGGATAATCGTGCAATCAGACAGGGTATAGTCATTCTTTCCAATGTGTAATTGGTATATTCATTTATATGTTGGGATTTACACATTAAGAAGGGATTTATCACCCTTGTTAGTAAATAAAACCACTTTGGACAGCAATGTATCAATTGTGTCTGGTCTGCCAAGAAAATTCACCGATAGACAAACTATTGTCACTAAAAGCAAACAAAAACACGTCTTAAATTAAGTTTGTGCTTCAACGAGTCAGTGCGTTTATAACATCCTCGCTCCCCCCGGAGCCCTGTTTTTTGTCAATCTCTAAACTAATAGTCCGATATTAGAGCGGCGACGTCAATTTAGATTCCTATCTATGTGATAACGAATTCATTTCCCATTGAACTGTTTTCAAACGGGAATCCATGCTCGATTGATATGTACTCCTGGGTAACAAACGAGTGCCTAGCGGTTTAAGGTGGCAATACACAGTTGAAAGCTGATTTTCTGTTTCCTGAGGACACCCCACCTTCAACATTTCTCATAATATCCATTCTGGTATTATTAAAAGGATTTTCCTGTATCAAGGAGTGCCAGAATTATAAGAAAATGACTGGAATTCACACTCTCAGTCAATATTATGGAAAGAATTGGCCACAAAAGTGGTCTGAAACAGGGCGAAAAAAGTAGGATAACAAGAGCATTTTTACTCTTTACTCCAAATATCACCCAACAAAAACGCAGGGGATAAGTGTTAAATTGAAGAGCTTCTTAGACTCTCAAAACAATAGACAATCTGTGGATGCAGTCAGAAATACCATGTTTCCAGCTCCTTTTCAAGCAATCTTGGACGCGAAAGGTGGTATTCAAATTTAACTCTAAATTCACGCCTAGCTCCGCAACCAGTGTTCTCAAACCAGAAGGAGAAGTTGGTTAACCGAACAATTCAAACCCATGCTGAGAGCTTACTTTTGATATTTATAAACATTAAAATCTACTATTTACCCAAAAAATTACCCCAAACTTACTATTTATCATTATTTATATTTGGACCACGGCCAAAATCCGAATATCCCGAAAGGAAGTGTTTTATGCCACCTAAAATCATGAGAAAAAGCTTCTCGTATTAATCAAACGTTTAAAGGTATATGCAGTATACAGTCGAACCTGTGTTTAACTCTTTCAGCGCCGAATTATTTAAAGTAGACTCTTCCATATTCAAAATCGGGCGTCATGTAATCAACGTTTGGATAATTTTGATAACTAAAAGGCAAACAATGCTGATTTCAGGTGAGACAGCTCGTTACGAGCTGACTCACCTGAATCAGTTTTGTTTGCAATAACCTCAATATTGCCTTTGGCACTGAAAGGGTTAAAGACCAACCATGGGAAGTGAACAATCTGATCTTTGTTTACAACTGGTCTTACATGTAGGGTCATTTAAACAGAAAATGGGTATTTGAGAAACTAAAAGTATCGCTGCTATAGACGGGCAATTTATATTCGAAGGTGGTTTTAAGCCCACGTAATATAGACATAGAGGATATTACATGAGTGGTCATTCAATACGGAATTTATTAAACGAGTTTTCTGAAATTGATAAGAACGAGCCTTGGCGAGTTTTTATCACTTTTAGAAAACGAGTTTAATAAATTTCGTATTGAATGACCACGAATGAAATGTTCTTTTTATATCATAAATACTAATTTAATAGTTTACAGCGCTATATCCATATAAACGCCGCTATAAAGCGAGCGTATTTACAACGCTAAACGTTACGTTATGACGTCACGTTACGTAGCATTGTTATTACGCTAGCTGAATACGCAATTTATTCAATGGCTTTATTACACTCCGGCGACGTCATTTATGATATAAAGTGAGGTATCACACTAGTATTGGTGGATTTACACTTGCCTGTGAGCCTTTACCGGTCGTATATACAATTTGAGAGATACATATAAAAAAACAAGTAATGTGAAGCCCTCTTTCAGCACATGTACATAATGTGCAATATCGAAAAGGGCGTTTAAAAGGTAGGTATCTACACGGACATTTAATTTAAAGAAACGAGTGGCTTCCTGCGAAAATAATCCGTGAGGTATTTGCGAGCAGTATAGATCCAGATCAGCCAGCGAATCCGTGGAGTCTGCTCTGCATCTGCACTGTCCCACAAATTAGTCAAGAAACGTCTGTCAATCGTTATCCATTTGGGTCATAAGTATAGATGCGCATTCATGTATTTTCCAACACATGTTTTTTTTTTCATTTTATAACTTTATCGTTATATCCAATTAAGGTAAAATGTAACCACATGCAATCACTTTGTGACGCATCTGCAACTGATGAATTTTAAAAAAAATAGTGTTGATATGAATTGAATGTTTTTTGTTTTACGTCGCTTTCAACAATCGTTCAGTTATATCACGGCGTTTCCTTGGTAAGTTACCAGTTCTACTGGTCCATTTATCCTGCACCCAGCCAGTCAGTCGTTATGGTAACCCCGCAACCCTGAGCGCCAAGGAGGGCAGCAAATGCTACCATTTTAAAGTTTTAAGTATTACTTGTCCGGGGATCGAACCCTTGACCTCCAGCTCCAGAGATGGATGCTCTACCACTACACCACCGAGGAGATGAGAATAGTGTTGAAAAGTTAATTTAATGGTCATTACTCCTATTCACACAATGTTTTCAAATATATCCAAGAACTACACTGTTTTCATGGTATTGCCTCGATGTTTGAAAGGTCGTCTGCTGCTGGTTTAAGTCACATCTGGTATACAAGAAAATATGATCTTGAAAATAAATAAAGCTTTAACCCTTTCCCTCATACGATAATTCTGCAGCAGACGACTTTGAACATATTTTGTCAAAATATAGAAAGTCCCTATAATTGAATGGATAACCTATGACAAAAAGTGGAAAACATTGTGGCAAAAGGAGAAATTGCACGTTTTGTGCAATTTCTTCTTTTGTCACTATGTTTTCAAAAAGCCGTCTGCTGCAGAGGCGTCAGAAGGCGTCTATATGAGGGAAAGGGTTAAAGCAAATACAGCGTACAAATAAATATACAGCAAGAAATATATGAGCCGTTCCACGAGAAAAGCAACATTATGGACTCCGCGTAATGTATCGACGCAGTCCGCGCAAGCTAATCGGGGCCGACACATTCCGTCTCAGGTGTATAGAGGTATTGAGTACTGATTCCTGAAACCAAAATTCCACAGGAGGCGAAAAATGTTTGTCCGGATTAGCCTTCGCGGCCAGTTCAGGCTGATCCTGAACGATAGAATCCATAATGTTGGTTTTCTCGTAGAAAGGCTCATATATATTTACCCTTTTAGTTGAAACATATTTAACGAGAAAACATTAGTGTGACATGAATATCAACACAATTCTCAACATCAGAAAGTAATAATATCACTGTGTTTATTGTTTATAATTGCAGCTTTTATTCAAAACAAGGAATTGTACTAGATGCAACCACATTTGATTAATGTTAAAGGCTTTAAAGATAATAAAGGGATCTAGGGAAAAGTCAATTGCTTGAACCTTTTCTGCATTTAGAGTACTAGAATTCGGAAAAGAGAAATTCAAAATGTAAAGCATCTCTAATGAAATAGCAGAATGAACTAGCAGAAATAAGATCGCAATTGCTCATTTTTAACAATCGGCACTTTTCTCACAAACGTTTTTATAAGTCCACATGCGCGGTGACATTATGCGAAAACCAACCTTTATGAATTTGTGATCAGTTTAGTACCAGATCAGCCATCGCATGAATGTACATGCATGTATAATATTACACGTTTAACCCTTTCCCTCATACGACAATTCTGCAGCAGACGACTTTGAACGTATTTTGTCCAAACATAGAAAATCTCCATAATTGAATGGATAACCTACGACAAAAAGTGGAAAACATTGTGGTAAAAGGAGAAATTGCACGTTTTGTGCAATTTCTTCTTTTGTCACTATGTTTTCAAAAATCCGTCTGCTGCAGAGGCGTCAGAAAGCGTCTATATGAGGGAAAAGGTTAATACTTATGTTGAGGTTGGTTTTCCTGGTACACCGCTCATTTAATTTAACAGTTTAGACTCTGCGTAAAGTATCGACCGGATCAGCCTAGGCATGCCGCGCAGACTTATCCGGATGGACACTTTTCGCCTCCTGTGGATTTTCTGTTTCAGGAATCATTACTCAACACCTATATCCCCTGAGACGGAATGTGTCGGACCAGATCAGTCTGCGCGGACTGGGTCGATACATTACGCAGAGGCCATAATGTTGGTTTTCTCACGGAACGGCTTAATTTTACATGTCATTATTATCATCATAAGGAGTGTTCAAATCGTATGAAAAGTTCCCATTTAGAACTGTCGTGGGTGATTCTCCTACTTGATGAAAGGAATAACCATGTACTCGAGTCAAATTAGAGAAAGAAAAACGGGCGTAATAGTCACGTCTGAACACACTTAAAACACCTACTTAATCACATATACGGTCAAATATCTCTAATAAGTCCACGCTAGGAGTGGCTGTTTTGACAACTAGTGCGGAATACATGCAACAGCTGGTTTAATCTAATATATGATGTTTTTACAGACTTCATTTCATTGTTGTACGAAATCATCTTTTACCGCATTTTTTTTTTTCAAAAATCGTCCGCAGAAGAAGCGACGGTCAAATTTCTTCTACATAAGGGGAAAAGGGTTCAGAATGGTTACTTTGTTAAGCACGTGCGGCATGTTTCTATTCTTAATCGTTAGGTAACACACATATCATAGTTATCAAATAAAGAGAGATAGGAGAGATAATATGGATGATCGAATATTCAGGTTTTGCTCATGCTTGTATAGTAATAAGTATACGTTTATATAATATATGAAATTTGTAATTGATTATTTTACATAGTTTTACATTCATATTACTATGACTATGATTATAAACGTGTTTTGCGTTAAATGTGGACATTTCGCATGTACCTGGCGTCATTTTAACCCTTTCCCACCTGCAGACGCATTTTGACGCAATACCAGCAGACGACTTTTGAAAACATTGTAGCCAAAGGTGAAATTGCTCATGATGAGCAATTTCTCCTTTGGCCACAATGTTTTCAGCTTTATTTAACAATTAGGTTCTCTTTTATGGAGATTTTTCAGGTTTGTGTCACAACGTTTTCAAAGTCGTCTGCTACAGATTTGTTTTATCGGGTTAAGGTAAATTACGTCAACATTTCGACATTCGTCAAGATAAAAACCGAAATAGGTCTGTTCCAACATAAACCCTTCTGATTGGTTGATTTAAAATAACGACCCGCCCATTTACTAAGAGTGATTTGTTGTACATTTTCAATGTGTAATATTCGTCTTCATTCAATATAATTCTTTAGAAAATTATGTAAGGGTTTTGTTCAATACTGTTGAAAAATGTCATGTGATCTGTAAAATAGGCTTCATACAGGATTCTTGATTTTTCTTACTTTTACCATTGTATGAGCTTCGTTTAGCAGCTTGGGGTATTTTATACTCGACGTCACATGGTTTTTCAAAGTGCAATTTGGTGAAAGTTTAATGACGTTCCATGCAGCTCTTGTTGTGTCTAGAAATAATTCTAGAACAAAATAGCATGTGGGCTCTGGTTGGACTATGCGTATGATCAGTCTTACCTGAGTCTTCACTGTATGCATGTAAACATTCCTCGCCACCCGGTTGGTGTATAAACAAAATGTCAAGACAAGAACAAATCGTATTTTTTAGAGTTTTACCAATAATAATTGGATGCGTGATTTGTATCCCGAGTCATATTAACCTGCTTGTAACACACGAGTGCGTTATCGCGAGTTTGTTATTACTCGTTTGTTATAAGCGGGTTAAATCAAATGGCCTGTCGTTTTTTACATACATATACATACCATCATAACAGATGTTACATACTTATGCGATAACCCGTGCATACTTGATAGTTTTACTCGTTCCGGGAATACATTGTACCCAAAAGTGGTCCCATTACACTTATGTATCGACACAAATGTGTATTGTATTGCCTTTTCAATGCGGGTAAAGGTACCACAGATTAAATGGTAACATAATATATCCTTGCATTTCATATGACTTATTATCTCCAAGGGGAATGAGTTCATTCCTTCTAGGAAATCGTGATATTTTTATCCCCGTATAGTTCAATAAATCTTCAAAGTATAACCAGGGACAATATATACATGTAATACACGGTCCTTTGTATAATTAATCTATTTATTTTTTTCAGATACGTTCACGAGTTTTATACAAACGTTGATTTATGCCTCACGTAGAAATAGTAAATACTTGCCATTGAAAAAAGACTTAATACACATGATTTATGAGTATAAGGATTGTGTGAAAGCATGTGAACACCAACATAGCAAGCGCAGTGGAAAACAACAACAACCCATTTCAGAATGGCCTTCAACTAGTATGTGTAAGTATGATTATTGATAATTGGTTAATTTGCGTTTATTGCCCTTTTTTTTTTAAACATTTTACCAGTTATTTCACGGCGACTAGTTAACATCCATTCATGGGAAAAAAGTACAATTTGAGCCGTCCCCGCGAGTAAACCAACAGTATGGCCTCTGCGTAATGTATCGACCCCGGATCAGCCTTCGCAGTCCGTGCAGACTGATCCGGGCCGACACCTTCAGTCTCAGGGGGATAGAGGTATAGAGTAATGATTCCTGAAACAGAAAATCCACAGTAGTCGAACAGAGTCTGTCCGGGTAAGCCTGCGCACCATGCTTATGCTGATCCAGGTCGATACTTTACGCTGAGTCCACAATGTTGGTTTTATCGCGGGACGGAAACCGTTTTGATAATTTCTTCTTTTGTAACGATGTTTTCAAAAGTCATCTGCTGCAGATGCGTCAACATGCGTCTATAGGTGGGAAAGGATTAAGCGTTTCCTTGATAATTCACCAGTACTACCGGTAATAATTCACCAGTACTACCGGTAGCATTTATCCTGGCACCGATGCACCAGCTGTAACTCTTCTCCCGGAATCTTGATGGCAAAAAGAGGATAGCCATTTCTACAATGTTAAACGTATTTGGTATGACCCGCTCCAAAGGCGGTCTCTCTCTAATCACTGCACCACGAAGACGGTGCCGTATAAACCGAAGTGATAAGGGCTGGGCGATCCACCAGAAAAAAGTCAAGCTCTTGCGTACGTAAGACAATTCCACCGGTTAATATATCTCTCAGAGATGTGTCATTAAAACTTTATTGAAGAGAAATAACGTGATAGAAATGTATCAATTGGTAAAATAAACAGCCTTAGATCCTTTCCCACATACCGACTCATTTGTAGCAGACAGACTTTGCAAGACATGTTTTCCACAATGTTTCAACATTTATTCAATAATCTTATTTTTCTTTTTTCATTTTGTCCACTGAGCGTAAACTATGATATACCCCTTTGACCATATATTTAGTTACTGTAGTGTTGAACTCTGGGCCCGCTTAATATATATATATGAGCCGTTCCACGAGAAAACCAACATTATTGACTCTGCGTAATGTATCGATCCAGATCAGCCGGCGCAGTCCGCGCAGGCTAATCCGGACCGACACATTCCGTCTCAGGGCGATAGAGGTCAAGAGTAATGAAACAGAAAATCCACAGGAGGCGAAAGGTATCTATCCGAGTAAGCCTGCGCAGCATGTTTAGGCTGATCCGTGTCGATACATTACGCAGAGTCAATAATGTTGGTTTTCTCGTGGAACGGCTCATATATATTTTCCATATTTTTACCTAGATGTTTCTAAGGTCGTCCTCTGTATATTTATTGTATATGGGAAAGGGTTAAGTACATCAAACATATTTTGTCAACAATTAACAATTTGAGAGTTTTCTTTAACATAACGTGTATAAGGACAATATCTAATACTGCGGTACTATTTCTTTGCTTTGTATCATTTTTTTCTAGCGATACTTGAAGTGTACGGTTACATCTTATCAATTGAACCCGAGTTTTTATCACCATTGACAAGAACAAAGTTTATTCTTTACTTCCTGTAACCTTATCTATGAAGCTGGGCTTGAGAAAACCCACACAATTATATTAACGGCGTTAGCTACAGTTTTTTCACAAACTTTACCTAATTGTTTGTATACTATGTATTTTGCTAGTACATAAAATAACTGGTTGAAATAAGTGCATCATATTATAGGTCATTGATCTAAAGAAATATTATTGGCCTGTCAATGAAATGACCAATTTCATCATAGGCACAACTATATGCATTTTGGCCGAAAACCTAAAAAAAAAACCAATGAAACTAAAAATCATATTTAAGTTCAATATATATATTGGACCTGACATGATTTGTCATTTCATATAAAGTGTTATTAAAAGAGTTCAAGAAATGTGTTAATATGCGAGCCTTTGGCGAGATAAATAAAACATTTCTTGGGCGAGTTTAATAAAACTTTGTGAAATGACAACACATGTCAGTTTCTTTTTATCACATGACGAAAAACCAAAAAGAAAATCTGGTTTTCGCGTTCAGAAAATAGTCCCAACATGTAATACTTAACTAATGACAAAAAAATATATTATGAACGATAATGGTCCCTTTACCTCGTACATCTATCGTGACGTTTGTGTTTACCGGATACACGTTCTCAGCCATTTTGTAAACATTCGCGGATGAATACGAACATAGTGATTCGGTCATGGGTATATTAATTCGGATATACAAGCATTGCCATGTGATAAATAACTTTATTTATAGATTGTAAATCAATATGAAAAGAGAATTTGTGAGAAAAAAATGAAAAAGAAAATTGTCTGTAATTATCTATAAACACTAAACATAATTCATTTTGATAAAAAATGCAAAAGAAAGATAGGTCACCGTTCTCCTTTAAGGGTGAATTGACTTTTTCCTTGCATTTTCTTAGAAATAGAGCAATTTTGCTTAAAAAAAGGCAGTGCTTCAAGGAAAATGTCAATTTGTCCTAAAAGGAGTAGGGTGACCTTTCTTTTTTGTTTTGCATTTGTTTTTATCATTGCAATTGTTATGTCGATCAGCGTCGTATCGGAGACCACCTGGGTACCATTTAGATCAATCCTTTCCACATTAACGCATGAAGGATCTTTTAACTATTTTCCAAATCCATCAAATCTGCATTAGAAGACTTTGAAAACATATGGGAGACAACATGGTATATCTATATTTATTAAAGTATAATTATTTTGAAATACAAAGTTGAAAATAATGATCAAAATGGGAAAATGTACGTTATGAGCAAGTTCTCCTTAGCAACAATCGGTTGTTTTGTTCAAGGCTGTAGGTTGCAGATGTCTCAGAATACGCCTGCACGTAGGTGGTAAAGACTTTTTAAAGCAGTTTCTGTTTAACCCGTGCGAATCAAAATCACTTTTTAAAGCAGTTTTTGTTCTTCAAAATAATATAATATACCAAATTGTCAATGTTAAACATTAAGTTAAGGCTATAATTATCAAATATATTATTCTTAACTCTAATTGGCAAATATCTAAATGTAAATACAACTATCAAGAAAAAGAATTAATATAAGCATATTTAGCTTGTTTGCTAATCCATTCATCTGCTTCTCTGTAACATTGCCTACATCAAGTTGTATATCGCTTCAACTGCATGAATACATATGTTTAAACTACATCTTCAAAGGGCAGATCTATTTTTGTTCCAATAAATGACCGCGGAAAATATAACCGCGCTGTTTCCATGATATTATTTTAAAAAATATATATAATAACGTGTATTTACGGTTCGAGCACTTCATACATGAAAACATAAACAGGAAAGTTTCATATGTAATTCATCCTGTTTTATGCATCCCGCTAATGGAAAAAGATTCACTGCCCATATTTAGGTATATTCACGAACCACTTCCGAGGTCTAAATCTAGTTAAATAGTTTAGCAGAAACATTGCGATTGCTTTAACTCTTTTAGTATCGAATTGTTTAAAGTAGACTCTTCCATGTTCAAAATCGAGCGTCTCCATTTCTAATGTAATAACAATTTTGAATTATTTTGATAACTAAAAGGCAAACAATGCTGATTTCAGGTGAGACAGATCGTTACGAGCTGACCCACCTGAATCTGTATTGTTTGCAAAAACCTCAATATTGCCATTGACGCCGAAAGAGTTAGCTATATGAGCCCCGCCATGCAATATTGGGTCTTATTATCTTAGCGAGGAGTATGTTAAATGAGTATAGGTGGTACCTATTTCGGGTAAACATTTATTAACTTGTGTAATCGGTAAATCATTCTCCGTGATCTGCAGTTAGCCCCTTGCTTGCAGCACTATCAGTGTTTGATTATAAGTTATTTACGAATCCTACCGACATATGCAAATAAACTAAAAAATCATCATCTGGTTAAGCATATCTTCTACTTTAATATGTTCAAGATTTTAAACCCATGAATTAATGATGACAGGTACACAAAATAATCGAATTGCCCTCCAAGTACTTCCAATGAAAATAATCAATAAGTTACGGAACTACATTTGTGACGAGTCAAACTATCCTTTTCTATCATTTATAGTGTAGCGTAGTGATGTTATAAAGACCTAAATCTGGTGATGATATTGGGGCTTATCATCTCTTCGTAGCGTATGTTATAAAGACCTAAATCTGGTGATGATATTGGGGCTTATCATCTCTGCGTAGTGTATGTTATAAAGAGACCTAAAGTCTGGTGATGATATTGGGTCTTATCATCTCTGCGAAGTGTATGTTAAAAAGAGACCTTAAGTCTGGTGATGATATTGTGTCTTATCATCTCTGCGTAGTGTATGTTATAAAGAGACCTTAAGTCTGGTGATGATATTGGGTATTATTATATCTGAGTATGTTATAAAGACCTAAAGTCTGGTGATGATTTTGGCGTCGAAGCCATATATCCGCTTTGCAAAATGATCAGCCGTAAAGAATGTAACTTTTAAAACATATTCGGAAAAACAATATAGCATACATGGGTAGTATGAATTAGTTGCTAAGCATGACATATTGCTGAAAAAGGAAAAAATAGCTAGCATTGACCAATTCCACCTTCTCCCGAATTGTTTCTGATAGTCGGGCCATCTGCAAAGGCATCAGACAGCATCATCGGTTTGTGATAAAAGGTTTAATATTTATCTTATTTCATCCTTTCGTTTCAGGTTTTACGCCGTACATGTGCTTGTGAAATATCCTGACCAACAATCAACAGAAGACCTTCAACTATCAGAGTTTTACCTAAAAGCAAAGATATATATTTTCTTAATAAAATGTCATACAAGAAACACCATTCTGGAACTTTTAAAAGAAGTCAAGGGTGCCAGCGGTGATACATGTTGATATTAAACTCTAAAAATGAACTCGCCATACCAAATACTATTATTTTAAAAATAGTTTCTGTTATTTTTACTTAGATTTGACCTGAATAATTAAGCAACCATTTTCCAAGTAAACGGCGTTTTTAAAACAAAATTTACAAATGCACGACATATAACTGAATTTGAGAACAATGTACACCATGACCCGCCAGCACTTTTCTCTAGTCTAATCATGGTATATATTGTTAGGATTGGAAGAACTACTTAAAATATGTGTCACCATTGAGATCAAACACAGTTGCAACGATTCAGCGGGATTAGGGTTCAAATAGTTTCGTTCTTTTAAAATTATGATCTCGAATTGGTAACAGGTTTAAACAATTTTTTTTTCAATGATTTACGAAATACAACTCCATTTATAAACTTTTTGACATATTTTCTCGGATCGAATTCATGAGGGAGTCGACCTTAATAAGCACGTTTAATTTTCAATCTCATTCAAACCAGAACCAAGCTTCGCCGCAGTAGCAAACTCCGCTTTGCACACAGCGATGTGTATTTTTCCGGTTTTAATGAAATTGAGTTTTCACTGTACTAAGACTAAATCCTAAATCTTTTTGGCTGGTTATTTTGGTATTTGAGCCGTCTCGCGAAAAACCAACATTATGGACTTTGCGTTAAGTATCGTCCCGGATCAGCATAAGCATGCCGCGCAGGCTTACCCGGAAAGACATTGTTCGCCTCCTGTGGATTTTCTGTTTCAGGAATCATTACTCTACACCTCTATCCCCCTGAGACGGAATGTGTCGGCCCGGATCAGTCTGCGCAGGTTGGTCTGGGTCGATACATTACGCAGAGGTTATAATGTTGGTTTTCTTGCGGGATGGCTCATTTATTCATTAACTTACACTGTTAACCACGATTTAACTGCACGAATCTGCAGACTGATCTGTGTAGACAGATATGTGATAAAAACGTTGTTTGCAGTAATATACAAATCGGTAATTTATGGAATGTTCCTTTACGCCGCCGCTTTAAACAGTAGTTCAGTTATATCAGTTATGGAGCCAATGAGGACACCTGTGCTATTATTTTAAAAGTATTTAGTATGACCTGACCGTGGATCGAACCTTACTTTTCAACTCTCAATGTGGACGCTCTGACCATTAAACCAACGAGACAGCTTAAAGTGAGACAAACAACGGATTATCAATGAAAATAATAAGTCATTGTGGTAGGCATAACACATCTCATTGCATAATTCAGGGGAGCGATCCAGGGCCATCATCGCCCTCTTGTTAAATAACACACAGTTATCAATGGTTCGTCTTGCCTCAATGTTTTCAAACTGCAAATGCAAACTGCAAATGCGTCAAAATGCACCTGCAAGTGAGAAAGGCTTAAATAAAGACCATTTGGAAAAAAAAATGTGCAAATTTGGTGTAGTCTGTACTTAAAATGTCTTTTTCTTTCAACATTGTTTCAAAAGATACAAATATTTCGTTTATTATAAGAACTACCAATTTGTAAAATCAAATCAAACTTTAAAATAGAAATGAAATTGTGACCCGCGTCGGGCGACATTGTGTCTAGTTGAACCACGTGATATTTCACTGAACGTGTGCGATTAAACCGACTGTAGAGATAACTTTTGTCAAAGAAAACTTAACAGTTAGAGATGGCATGAAATCCATGACCTTTCAAAAACAAAAAAAGTAAAAAGGTACCTTATTATTCACATAAACCATGTCTATGGTGGCTTTCAAATTGTTCATGCAGTGTTAACAAAACTATTTAATATGTTGAATTTTAAACCATTGATTTAAATAAATTATTTGAATTGGTCTTAGCTCTGAAATTCTATTTATGGATGATTTACGCCTTCCTTGGCCTATTTACATATTTGTGAACATCCACAAAGGAATGAAACAATGCCCAGTTTCGACTGACGTTTGTCGCATTTGAACTGCGTCTAGCGATTATACGTCTTGTGGTGTGTCACCGCTTAAATTGTGCACGGAGGTGATATAATTAGGGCTACGCTCATAGATAAGCCCGTCCGTGAGTGAATATCAGGTAAAAAGAAGGCATTTCTGAACATGTGTAGGTTGAGTTTACTCGAATTCACACACGTTCACGTAATTGTTTAATAAGCTCATGTAGGTAATATGTGAATAGTGTATATCTCGAGCAGACCGTGCGAATACACAGGCTGATGTTGATCTGCACTGCTCACAATGGCCAACTTGCTCCTCTTCATGAGAACGGCCTCGAATAAGGATCAGAAGATATACTTAAGTATACATGCATATTAAGCATAAACGGAATGGAATGTTAACAAAGGTCTTCACTGTGAGCAGATTTAACAGGACACAATGTCGCCCGACTAGGCTGAATTTAAGGAGATAACTCACTGTTTTGGATGAGACATACATATCATATACAGTTATTTTAGTGTTATCTTGTTTTTTATATCCCAAGATTAAGTTGCGCTGCGATGGCTAAGTCGGTAACGGTGATGGCTATAAATCGAAAGGTTATAGCTCTTACCTCTTATTGTATTAGCCGGGCCCCGGTTGATCAGTCGTAAGCGACATAAGCTGTCAATCGAAGGGTTAAGATTTCGAACCCCAGCTCGGCCAACATTCTCTTCGCCGTTTGACAAAAGTCACTGTAACAAGCGGCATTCATCTTCCACCATAGCCAACAGTCTATGTGGAAAAGCAGCCACTTGCTTGGAAAGATTGTTTTGTTGATTACTGGTTTGAGAAAATCAGGAAACACATGAGTATGTGGAAATGGCCGCCGCAAAATGACTGAAATATTGTTGAAAATGGCCTTAAACCCCAATGAATAAATCAATCAGTGTAACTGATGTCATTCGTCTTCAACTTTGTTGCGAAGATGGCCAGTTACCTGAAAAGTATGTTGTATGGAGTACTGGTATGAGAATGCCAGGAGCAAATGAATATGTAAACATGTCGCAATGATATAACTGTTATACTGTTGAAATATCGATTCAGTTTATCAAACACCTTCTTCCTTGTTTGATGTTACCTGCAACACCTATCCATACACACATCCGCATCAAAACCTGGAAGGTCAAAGGCAACACGCTAGCAGTTTGATATTACCTTCAACATCATGGTGTTAACATGTGATGAAGTTCTTATAACGCCAGCTGATTTCTACCATGTTGTCATTGCGTAATGCCATAACAACAAGTTGACGCACCACAACAACCTTGACTGTAGTCGTTTTGGTATAAGGGATGCAAACACAGCAAAAATTTGTAGTTCTTGCTGGCGGAGTCGCAATCATGACCCAAAAGTTAGTTGGCGTGTTGGCGGGGTTGTACCGATTCTACAAGAGAGAAATTGCGCGTTGTCATGTTGCTTGGAGAACCAATACGCCATATTGATGATCGTGATGTACTTGCAGGGACGTCGAAAAGAAAGTACATCCGAACGACACAATTCCTTAATATGCTTGTTTGTTTGTTGGTATAGTGCTTTACACTGCTTCCAATGTGTGTTTCTGTTATATCACGGTATTGCTAGGGTGACGTGCCATTATAGTACTACTGCTCCATCTATCCTGAAACTAGTGAGTCAGTCGGAACGCTAACTACACCCATCTTAACAACAATGGGGGAAAGCTATTACTTCAATTTAGGGTATTTGGAAAGACCCGGCTGGGGATCGAACTCGCGACTTTCCGCACTTAAGGCGTCCACTTAACTTCAACACCATATAGGCGAACGCTCTACCGCTACATCACCGAGGCGGTCTCCGTCAACTTGGTGACCGCATACAACAAATGCTTAAAAACCGGAGAGTCATCAGGACTCTGAATCGTCAGTCGGATATCTTTTTGAACCAAATGCCAAGTTCTGGTAGCTCAGTCGGTAGCTAGCGAATCGGGCTGTTAATCAGTGGGTTGAGAGTTCGATCCCCAGCTATGTTTATACGTTTGACAAATGTCACTGAGACAAGTGCCATTCGACTTCCATCAATGGGCTAACAGATTATATAAAAAACAGTAAGTTGCTTGAGAAAGAGTGTTGTCTGTAAAACTGGTGTGAGAAAGCCAGGAAACACAAGGGTCGGTAGGTGAACTGGCCGTCGTGATATGACAACAAAAGGCCAAAGAGGGCCAGTATCGGTCCACTGCCATTAGGCAAAAATTAAATCTCTAAACAGCACCGCCCTCTGGTCGCCATGCTGTTTGACTAATCAAAATGGCTTGAAGGAATCTCGTATTTGAATCTCGGGCCAAATAGATTTTTAAAGTTCGACCAATCAACATAGCTTGAAGGAATCTGATAGGGGTTCATCCAAGGAACATTTCTACAAACATTATTTGAAAATCGGCCTGACATTTTCGGAGGAGAAGATCTTTTAGGTTTTTGCTATGGCCATATAAGGAAAGATAGCCCCGCCTCCTGTTGGCCATAGTTATCGAGCAATCAACATGGCTTCAAGGAATATGATAGAGGGTCAAAGTACATTTCTACAACATTATTTGAAAATCGATCTGTCACTTTCAGAGGAGAAGATTTTTAAAGTGTTCACTATAGCCATATGAAGCAAAATAGCCCCATTCTTTGGGGATTGAGCAGAAGAATATAACCTTTTATTATCTATACCACAACATTTTCCGGCGCAAATACATGCAGACGGTCATGCGCAATTCAAACATAACGGATCAAAAATATGGTAATAGGACGTCACTAAAATATTATGTGACGTCATTGAAATATGCTTTTTCGTCATTCAAAAAATGGAAGTTGGTCGTGGTTCACCCGCCAATCATTAATTATATTTCATCACATAAAGCCCTCTCTGGGAGTGTCAAAATCCAATAACATAAATAGCATAATTTTATGACACTACTAGTTTGGTTTCCAGTCTTACGCCCACATCTTTGTTACAACGTGCAAACCAAACTATGAAAATGAAGTTATTTTGATGAATTAGGCTACATATTACGTTCAATCATTTCACAATATAAAGAGAAATGCTATAATGTCTATCCGCCAGTGCATTAGAGAACGTTTTTGTTGCTGTTTTATTGTTGTTTTATGAAATGTTCAACATGATTTCAGTTAAAACACGAAAACAGTTCACTTATTCATGATCCCTTGTAAAATCAACCAGTACTAGTTAGGAAAAGAATAGTCTGGTTCCTGGCGAACTATTGACAATAAGTACGTCTACCATGACTCAACAATTAGGTCAGAATGGACGCCTTCTAATATATAGTTATCTCATATAAAGTGAATTAGTAAATATAATTATGAACAACTGATTTTTGTAAACTCTGCAGTGGACCAATCCAACTTGATGTTTGGAAACAATACATACATAATGAAACAAAGTTCATTCGGAGAGCGATAGGTAAAACTAGTAGATCCACGAATAGATCGTTTATATTGCCTTGTACTTGCTGCACGATTTCCAAAATGGCATCGCCATTATTGGTGTATACCTACCCCTACAATGTAATGGTAGGGAAAGGTAACTCCGTATTAGGAAGTAAAATGTATTGGCCAAGGACATGAACGCCGAGAGGAAGAACGTTCGAAGGCAAAGTTAAAAACACATTTTTTTTTAATTTTTGCTATGCTTTGCATTGTATTTATCATATACTTGTTTTATTTTTTGGCCTGGGGCTTTAGTAGTAATACCATTTTTGTCGGAGTTGGCAGCCTGCCAATTACTGTTAGCACCAAACAACGCGTGAGAAACTGCGCGAAAAAACAACTGCATTTAAAAGGTTAGGATCTCCCCCATAAATATCATTTTAATGTTGTTGGAACATCAGTGAAAAACGTAAAGCGTGAGTGCTCCAATATAAGTTTAAGAAATGCTTTAGAAATTAATGCGCCGAGAGGTCAAATATGGACGCTTTTTAACATTATTAACATTCGCGAAGAGGAACGGAAAAAAAGAAAGAAGTCACGGAAAAAAATACAGTGGCGGATTAACCGGGGGGGCGTAGGGCCCGTGCGTTGAAAAATTAATGGTAAACAAAGAAGAGCGTGGCAAATGTAGTGGCGGATTTAGCGGGGTCCATAGGGCCCGTGCCCCCCCACCCCCCACACGAAACAAGTCACGTGAAACATACAATGGCGGATTAACCGAGCCCGTACGTCGAAAAATTAATGGTAAACAAATAAAAAGCGTGGCAAATGTAGTGGCGGATTTAGCGGGGGCCCATATGGCCCGTGCCCGACTCCCCCACCCCACGAAAGAAGTCTCGTGAAATATACAATGGCGGATTAAGCGGGGCCGTAGGACCCGTGCTTCCAAAAATCCACCCAGGCCGTCAGCACTGCAGTGCTTTTATTTTATCATTGTATCTGCATTGTAAATTAAAGTTACTCCGTATTAAAGCGACTGAACTCCAGATACCCAACTGTCGAAAAAAAATAATACGAAAAAAACCCATGAATGGGTTTTTTCGCTTATAGTTAACAGGTGTGAGATTTTTTTTTTTTTTTTTTTTTTCAATAACCCATGAAGCTTTCTGAAATGAAACTGGAAAAATCCATGGGGGCCGCCATTTTGGATATGTATAAAAGGCAGACGTAAAACACAGATTGAAAATTATTGTCGTCTTTTTAATCATTTTTTTTAAAATCGGTATTTTGGGTATGTATAAAATGAGCGAAAAAACACGGATTGAAAATTATTGTCGTTTTTTTAATCATTTTTTTTTAAATCGGTATTTAAGATCATTAAAATGCTGTGTTATGTGGGAATAAACATTTGTACGAAAAGTTAAAATATAATAACATAAATATGTTTTCCCGTTCGTCAAGAAACCGACAGCATTAGCCTTCTACGCCCGAACCTAAATTTTGACTGTATCGTTGCCAAAGAAGGACGTGACGTCATTTCCGTTACACTTCATCTTGGCGTAACGTCAATGGAGCGACGTCGTTTCCCGCAAAAAAGTGGTATCAACATGAAAGACCCCAAATTCCTATACATGAGCTATTGCCACACTCATTCAAAGTATAATTATTTATCAAACATTGTGGCAAAAGGATAACTTTCTCATAATGAGCAATTGTTCTTTTGGTGACAATCTTTTCCTAAATCGTCTGTTGCATAGGCCTCAGAAACTGTCTCTAATAGGGAAAGGGTTTAGCAGAAATGTGACCCCTTACATAATTTGTTCCAGTCATATTGACTGGTTGAAAAAGGTAGTCGCCAGATGGCATCAGAAAAGGGCTGATCTATTTGCTTCTTTACCATAATGCAGGTGATCGATTAAGGATCATCTTGGCCCTCATGTTTTAACCTCGTTCATTATAAATGTATTTCTTGATTTTCTGAAAGTTTTTACTTTATTATTTTCTGTTCGTAATAATAGACGACAGCAATACGAATTCCAAATATGTTTTGATAATGCAAGAAACATGACATTAACATTATTATTGTCTAGTCAATTACTTATCAATCCTTTTTGTATGGCCAAAGTATGTTCTTTAATTTTTGTTTATAATTATCTTGCGTTTTTTCGTAAATAGGTAGCACCTATAGATATATTATGATAACTGACATATTACATACCCCTATAATCGGTGAGATTTTCTTGTTTTCGATACTTTTTCGATGGCAAATTCTACCCTGTCAGAAACGGGGTAAGTTTATAAATAGCTTTCGATGCTTTTAATCTCATTCATCACGTGACTTGAAAAGTCGTCACGTGAATTGAAGAGTCGTCACATGACCGATAGGACGCATGCGCATTAAATGAAACATTTTTATACCATGAAGGTTTTATGCAAAATCACGAGGAGCTCATGCAATCACAAACAAATCTCTATGATTACTGTCGTTCGACTCCGCCAAACGTGTAAATTGTGTATAACTGTACACGCCTGTCAGAGTGAACCGTTATATAATTATATCACGTGATCGTTGCAAGGTGCCCGTCTGAAGGATTCCGTGGTATTTTTAAATAGGAAACCCTTTCATCGGGACAATTGAAAACGACTCAAGTTCACTTTATTGATAAAAACGATACATTTTCTACCATGGTTTTACTTGGATAACATAAAGAATAACATTTAGGGCGAATTCGAGGTGGTTTTTTTTATTATTATTTTTTTCGTGACATCTGGATTTCAGTCGCTTTAAGGCGTTAAGTGGTTAACTGAGAGCGCTTGAAGACAAATTTAGAAAACAAAATCTTCGAGAAATTTTTCTATGTTTATCATATAAAAATATAAAACAATTATGATTTCATCTTCATTGTACTTGGATGCATTGTAAATAAAAGTTGCATGTTTAGTGTCCTCTTAACGACCATTATTTGATATAGTATGAATGCGATATGGGGCACTTCTAATTTTGGAAGGTTTTACATCAATAGCTTTTACATCAATATCATTTATTATTAAATGTCATGTGTTGGTGATAACCCTTCCTGAGTTATTCCATGGTGATTGAATGATAAGACGGATGTTTCATGGTTGCACCTACGTATGTATCGTATGAGCTGTTCCACGAGAAAACCAACAGTATTAACTCTGCGTAATGTATCGATCCAGATCAGCCTGCGCAGTCCTAATCCGGACCGACACATTCCGTCTCAGGGGGATAGAGGTATAGAGTAATGATTTCTGAAACAAAAAATCCACATGAGGCGAAACGTGTCTGTCCGGGTCAGCCTTCGCGGCATGCTTAGGCTGATCCGGGTCGATACTTTACGTAGAGTTCAACATGTTGGTTTTCTTGCGAGACGGCTCATATTCGGTTGCAAATCAAACCTGTAAACCCGTTCCCACTAACAGACAAACTGAACTAGACCAGATTTGAACCATCTATGCAGAACTATATAGGTTCACTATAAATTAAATTATAAGTATTGAATAGAGTTGAAAACAGTGTTGCAAACGGGAGAATTGCTCATCATCAGCAATTTCTTCTTTCCCCATAAAGTTTTCAAAAGTCGTCTGCTGCAGATGCACCAAAGTTTGTCTTCATGTTTTAAAATCTTGTCGTATATTCCGTCCTCAGAACGGTCAGTGAAATGTCGTTGGCCTATCATCTCCAATTAAAGTTATGAATCTGGTGTTAATTAATATTTGAAACATGACCAGAACCATACTCCTATTTCATTTTCGCGTGATGTTTATGTCCTTCCAACAGTTTTAGCTCCACTGTAATACAACAATGGCTGTCGTATTAGGTTTATCTTTACTCCATCTTTAGGGTATCCCCATAGAAATAATTTTATTCAACAATGATGATGATGGCTTGGGGTTATTTACCCTCGCCTTTCGGCATAAAGCCATTTGGCGAGCAGCCATTGTTTACTCTCTCCATTTTTCTGTATTACATAAGGGTCAGGCCATATTTTGATTTGGTTTTTCATATCGTTTATTTACTGTAGTATTATGTTTTACTTTAGGCATTATTTTACATACTTTTGTTTTAATACTTGTCCCATTTTTCTGTTTAAATAATTTTTGTAGAAAAGGAAGCAAAAATTGATAAAAAATAACTTATTGTATTTTAGATAGAATTGAACAAGCCAGCCGCCTCAGACAGTCCAGCTTGTCATTTCTTGTTAACACCCAATTTGGATGACTTCTAAAATGTCTAAAAATGTAAAAGAATATCTCAGCGCGGACTCGATCGAAAGCCCCAGTCGTAAAATAAATCAGCAATAATTAAATATCCAAGGGCGCAGACGCGATCATAAGCACCCTCAAGTAAACATTATTGGCGAAAGGGAAGCAAAAATGGACACATAATCATTTTATTTAAGATTGAATTCAACAAGCCAGCCGCTTCAGACAGTCCAGCTTGTCGTTTCATCGTTTTAGAAGATTCGAAAGGGTAAACCAGACACTCCAAGAAAGACACTCCAAGAACGGACACTCCAAGAACGGACACTCCAAGAAAGGACACTTTAGGAAAGACAAACCAAGAACGGACACATCAGGAAAATCCAAATGCAGACACTCCAAGAACGGACACATCAGGAAAATCCAAATAGGACACTTCAAGAAAAACACTCCAAGAACGGACACATCAGGAAAATCCAAATGCAGACACTCCAAGAAAGACACTCCAAGATCGGACACTCCAAGAACGGACACATCAGGAAAATCCAAATAGGGTTGGGGTTAGGGTTAGGGTTGGATGTTCTTGATGTGTTCGTTCTTGATTCGTCTTTCCCGAAGTGTCCTTTCTTGGAGTGTCCGTTCTTGGAGTGTCTTTCTTGGAGTGTCCGTATTTGGATTTTCTTGATGTGTCCGTTCTTGGTTTGTCTTTCCTGAAGTGTCCTTTCTTGGAGTGTCCGTATTTGGATTTTCTTGATGTGTCCGTTCTTGGTTTGTCTTTCCTGATGTGTTTTTTCTTGGAGTGTCCGTTCTTGGAGTGTCTTTCTTGGAGTGTCTGTGTTCTCTTGGAAAGCGGTGACTTCACTTCCAAGGGGGAAAAGGATACTTGGTAAAAGACTTTAAAGGACGATTTTGGAGCCCATTTTTACTATTTATCCCTTTAAGTACACAGGCCAGGGACGAAGACAGTGCAATTTAAAATTAAAACATAATAAATAATCTACCTAGTTAAGAAAAATAAAAATATTTAGCTATAGTATGATCATCCAGTTTTAGTGTGCGATGGGCTTTTGTCTTCTTCGTATAAGGAAATGTATCCTATTTATTTGAATTTTAATTTAGTTAAAACTGTAGAGGAGGATACTAAGTATCCCCTAGTAGATTAAAATATATCTTCTTTACACCAAATTTCAATTATGATGACTTCTACAAATGTCTAAAATGTAAATATCTCAGCGCGCACGCGATTGAAAGCACCACTCGTTAAATAATTAAGCAATAATTAAATATGTACGGGCGCGAACGCAATCGTAAGCACCCTCAAGTAGATAAAATTGGCGAAAAGGAAGCAAAAATGGATTAATTGCACTGAATTCAACCTGTTAAATTTGCACAAAAAGATGTTGTAGATGACAACAATAACTTGAAAAAATTGTTTTAGCTATAGTATGCTCATCGAGTTTTAGTGTGCAGCTTGGTATAAGGAGATGTATTCTATTTAATTGAATTTCAATTTAGTTAAAACTGTATATACTAAGTATCCCCTAGTAGATTTAAACATATCTTCTTTACACCAAATTCTAATTATGATGACTTCTAAAAATGTATAAAATATAAATATCTCAGCGCGCACGAGATTGAACGCGCCAGTCGTTAAATAATTAAGCAATAATAAATATTTACGGGCGCGGACGCGATCGTAAGCACCCTCAGGTAGATAACATTGGCAAAAAGAAAGCAAAAATGGATAAATTGCACTGAATTTAACCTGTTAAATGTGCACACAAACAAGTTGTAGATGACAACTATATCTTGTCTGCCATCTGATAATCCAAAAGAAAGCACTCCAGAGCCATCCATACATGTTAAGGTCTGGAGAGCTATGGCCGGAAAAAGTAAATTATTTATATCCATTTGGCCTCCAGATCTCAGTATGTCACCGGAGAGCGTTTTCCTTGCCTCTACGTGAACCCTGCAATGCAACAAGAAATGCTCTTTGGTGAGTTGGACAGCACACTTGGGACATAATTTTGGTTGTCCCCTACTCCTCGGTAGCAAATTGCAGTCCAGCATCGACTAGTCACATATCTATCAATCGTTTTACAAGATGAGTATTTGTATCAGTCCATCCTTTGCCGCCCTATCCGCTTACTCATTTCTCAGTAAGTCAAAATGTGCTGGAACCTACATAAATTTTAACATATAGTTCGTTTACTAGGCACTGGTCATGAAGGGAGATGATATTTTCTATAAGATCGGGCATTGAGTTTTATTGGCAGATAATGAGTCAGAAGGTATAGCAACTGTGTGTGGCTTGTTAACAACTATCCAGTTTAAGGCATAATGAATTGCGGTCAGTTCGGCAGCATAAATAGATAACGTGTCGCTGAGTCTTTTAGTGATAGTAACTTGTTTGGATGGTATAACCATTGCTGCCGCAACTGACTGAGTTTGGACCTTACTTCCATCTGTATAAATTTTTAAATGCTCAGCATAATTTGAGGAGATAGGACCATTTGTGATCTCTAAAATTGTGGGTCGACTTTGGGAAGGGATAGCATCCAGGGCGAATCGAAACGGGGTCTAAAATATGCTACATTGCATGCATGGATCCGGTATTCTTCGGTCAGCTGTTGTACAGCGGCTCCATATGAAAGCTTTGCTTTTTTGTATTTGGTTTTTACAAAGCCACCGGATCCAATGATAGCATTCACAGGGTTGCAATGTCTACTCCTTAACCTAGCCAGGTATCTTAGGGATTGTTCTTCGTGACGACTTTCTAGAGCCTCAATCCCAGCTTCCTGCTCTTATTTACTAGATGGAGTACAGGATAGAGCTCCAAGCACTATAACTAAAGCCTTATGTTGGATAGTACGTATTCTCTTAAGATTAGTTTCGTATGCACAAGCATAAACTAAGGCACCATAGTCTAGCTTTGAACGTATCAAGGACTTGTAGAGAAGCAGGAGCGATTGTTTATCTGACCCAAATGTCGTGACTGTAATGTAAACTTGTCATCAAGATTCATGCCAAGACATTTTACTGTCTTTTTGAATTGTATTTTTGTGTCTTCTAATGATACGTCAACTTGGTGCGAGTGTTTAGGTCCAAATAACACTGCTACTGCTTTTGAAATGTTGAAACCCCCCTGCTGGGATCAGCGCCATATGGAGTCAAGTCCTTTTTGTGCCTTATTTTGTATATATGCGATATTGCCTCCACAGAGCCAACTCCCTGAGTCGTCGGCAAATTGGCTTATAACCATCCCTGTCCCTTCTGAGACATCAGGAAAATCATCTTTTAATAGTGAGAAAAGTAGAAAGATATTATGGTGCCTTGGGGAGTTCCTCTCGTCAAAGTTTTAGTAACAGAGAGTGTACCATCAACTTTGACCGTTTTTTTCCTATCCAACAAAAAGGCCCTTATATAGTTGAAGCATCGCCCTCTGATTTCGTGATGTTTTAATTTTTATAAAATACCTGAGTGCCAAGCCAGATCAAATCGGCCTCTAGGTCCAGAAAGATTGCTAAAACATGATACCCTCTGTTTTTGGATTTGAGCACGTCATGTTGTAGCCGCACAAGGTGATCTATAGTGCTGCGCCCTTGCTAAAGCCAGACTGATGTAGTGTCACGTGTACTGCTGTGACGAAGTACACGAACGGGTTTTAACCTATACTAGCTGTCTTGTGCTATATATGGCTGATACATACTGCATCAGTCTGAAACCTTCCAAGATACAGAACAGATAGTGTGTAACCGCATTATCGTCGGGAACCGTTTGTCTCGTACAACTGAACCAAAAATTAACAATTCACCGGCCTGTACGACCCGAATTGACAGTGGTATGTTGAAGAGAACCCTTAAATTCTGAGGGAACCCTATTATTTACCACTCCAATACTTCTCAAAATCGTACGTTGCCGATTGAGGCTTGGAGACGTGTTCTTGCTGACTGCAGAACACAGACGGACTGATCTACTAGAAACCCAAGATTATATAGCAATACTCCACGTGATTTAATTATCGATGCTCTCGCACCTCATCGCTGTGCGCCTATATTATCATCAATTTAATGAGCGTCTAGGTGATTGATTAAATTGCATATTTCAAAACGGGCCTATACAATCAAAATACAGGAAATGCATATAAAACTATTATTGCAATAAAACAATTACATATTCCGAAATCACATCCAAGTACTTACATGATGTGTCTCTCGGGAAAGATGATATAATAACAGATTTAATTAATAAATGGCGATCTTGATGTCGTAGAAGCTTTCTATGAAACGGAATGATAACAACTGAAAAAAATGACCAACAAGGAAAGTAACTGAAATACCCGTTTTATGACATTACTCACGTCTCCGGGCTTAATAATACGAAAAAAAAACATGAATGGGTTTTTTCGCTTATAGTTAACGGGCGTGAGATTTTTTTTTTTTTTTTTTTTTTTTTTTTTCAATAACCCATGAAGCTTTCTGAAATGAAACTGAAAAAAATCCATGGGGGCCGCCATTTTGGATATGTATAAAAAGCAGACGTAAAACACAGATTGAAAATTATTGTCGGCTTTTTAATCATTTTTTTTTAAATCGGTATTTTGGGTATGTATAAAATGAGCAGAAAAACACGGATTGAAAATTATTGTCGTCTTTTTAATAATTTTTTTTAAAATCGATATTTAAGATCATAAAAGTGCTGGAATTAACATTTGTACGAAAAGTTAAAAATAAATGGAAATCTATAAGAAATATGTCAAAAAACGACAGCATTAGCCTTCTACGCCCGAAACTAAATTTTGACTGTATCGTAGCCAAAGAAGGACGTGACGTCATTTCCGTTACACTTCATCTTGGCGTAACGTCAATGGAGCGACGTCGTTTCCCGCAAAAAAGTGGTACATGAAGAATCCAAATTCCTATACATGAGCTATTGACTCAATCATTCAAAGTATAATTATTTATCAAACAGTGTGGCAAAAGGATAACTTTCTCATAAGGAGCAATTGTTCTTGTTGCGACAATCTTTTCCTAAATCATAGGCCTCAGAAACCGTCTCTAATAGGGAAAGGGTTTAGCAGAAATGTGACCCCTTACATAATTTGTTCCAGTCATATTGACTGCTTGAAAAAGGCAGTCGCCAGGTGGCATCAGAAAAGGGCTGATCTATTTGCTTCTTTACCATAATGCAGGTGATCGATTAAGGATCACATTGGCCCTCATGTTTTAACCTCGTTCATTATAAATGTATTCCTTGATTTTCTGGAAGTCTTTACTTTATTATTTTCTGTTCGTAATAATAGACGACAGCAATACTTGATAATGCAAGACACATGACATTAACATTATTATTGTCTAGTCAATTACTTATAAATCCTTTTTTATGGCCAAAGTATGCTCTTTAATTTTTGTTTATAATTATCTTGCGTTTTTTTCGTAAATAGGTAGCACCTATAGATATATTAATAATATATATATATATATATATATATATACAGGTTAACATGTTATCTTTAATCAAAGCATTTACTTGAATGCATATAAAACAATGGTATGAATGTCTAGTAAAGTCTGGTGTAATCATTCAAATTTAAACCCTCCTCCTCATACTTGTACCATCAAACCCCCTTCTTACAGAGTGAACATCATATCATCTGGGCGCGTCCTTGCATCATCGGGAACGAAATCAGACAAGCTGAAAGTCGATCGACCAAGCCCTAGACCAATACCAACGGCTGACGAAATGCTCAACACTTCATCGCCTCCTTTCACAATTTTTATGTACTCTCTGTTTGTTCCTAACACGATATGTCAGGCTTACATCGGACTTCCTAATCTCTCTCTCTCTCTCTCAGGCCCCTTTTTCCGACATAGTTTCATCCTCTGACTCTTCTTTTTCCCTCATACACATTTTCTTAGTAGGAGCTGAAACTGGTGAGGGAGTTTGTTCTCTTTCCTCAAAAGGTTCAATATCAGGATCATTGTTCCAGTCGTCGAAATATGTCACACGTTTCTTCTCCTCCATATGTTTACGAGGTGTTATCTTAAGGTTATGTTCACTATGTTTCATCTTCTGGTGACGAACCAAATATTCCTGGAACCACATGACTCACATGAGAATCGTTCTCCAGCGCAACCAACCTGGTGTTGTTGGAACTCGTCAATATCAACTTCTTATTACAGTGGGCAAATGGTTTCATCGCTTTGCTTTGACTTGACCTGCAAGTATAAATTACATAATCATTTAACCATTCTGGTCTTTGTCTCACCCTACCCTGATACCCTTGGTCAGTGACCTCCTTATCGTCTTGATCATCTTTATCTATAATAGATTCAGAAATAGTATCAGTTTTACCATACAAGACCTGATATTCTTCGCCCTTTTTAGCCTGTCAACGTGAACTACCTGCAAGGAATTAAATCTTCCACATTCAATTTTAAACAAAACATCAGTTAATTTCTCTATAACCTGGTACGGCCCTCTCCAGTAGCACGCACACTTGGACGAGCCTGTCTTACTAACTGGAAAGAGAACAAAGTCATTGTCACCTTGTTTAATATTTTCATAAAACAATTTTCTATCGTGATATCTTTTCTGTCTACATATTGACCTATGGGTATATTCTCTAAGAAAAGAATGTGCTAGCTCTATTTTTTCACGTAGTTCCCACACCCACTGACTACGAGGTACTGGTTTAATTGCCGGCGGCATTTCAAACATTAGATCGAGGGGTGTCGAAATCTCCCGACCTAGCATTAACATATTATGACTCATTCCTGTTGTTTCATGCTGGACCGACCTATATGCCATCATTACATAGGCTAATTGTTGGTCCAAGTCCTTATGATTGTCATCAACGTAAGATGTTATCATTCCACACAGAGTCTGATTTAATCGTTCAACAATTTCATCCGACTCTGGGTGATAAGGAGTGGTCCGTGTCTTCTCAATTTGTAATAGGCTACACATTTCTATGAACAAATTGCTCACAAACTGACGAGCCTGGTCAAAATGTATCTTGTTTGGAACCCCAAACCTCGAGATAATTTTATTGAACATTATTCTCGCAACGGTTTGGGCTGTCATGTTAGGCATGGAAAAACTTTCTGTCCACTTGGTGAAGTAGTCTGAAATGACCAGGATGTATTTATTACCAGCTTCCGTCTCAGGCAGTTCACCAAGAATATCCACTGCAAGTCTTTCCATGGGATAGCCACTTCTTGTAATATGCATTGGGGCTTTCCTCATGTTTAGCTCTACTGGCCAAAGGGTTCATTTTGCAAACCAGCCAGATCCGGCCATGCAAGACTGGATTATGGCCCTTGAAATTGTCAGAATTGCTATAATAAAGCTTGTGAACGCGATAAAGTATTCAGTTTTAATTGTATCTCAATCAAACTTATACAGTAGTTAGATATCCATGAGAGCTCAGTTCCTTTCGCAAACCAGCCAGATCCGCCCATGCAAGACTGGATTATGACGCTTGAAATTGTCAAAGTTGCTATAATAGAGCTTGTGAACACAATAGAGGCTCCATTTACTAACTAATCTTCACCAAACTCAGATAGTAGTTAAATATTGATGAGAGCCTCAGTTCCTTTCGAAAACCAGCCAGATGTGCCCTTGCATGACTGGATTATGGCCCTTGAAATTGTCAAAATTGCTATAATACAGCTTGTGAACACAATACAGCCTTCATTTACTATTCAATCTTCACCAAATTTAGATGGTAGTTAGATATTGATGAAAGTTCGGTTCCTTTGGTAAACCAGCCAGATCCGCTCACGCAAAACTGGATTATGGCCCTTGAAATTGTCAAAATTGCTATAATAGAGCTTGTGAACACAGTAGAGGCTCCATTTAGTGATTTACTCTCTGATCTTCACCAAACGTAGATAGTAGTTAAATATTGATGAGAGCTTGGTTCCTTTTGAAAACCAGCCAGATGTGACCTTGCATGACTGGATTATGGCCCTTGAAATTGTCAAAATTGCTAAAATACAGCTTGTGAACACAAAAGAGCCTCCATTTACTATCCGATCTTCACCATACATACATACTATTCGTTCCTGCACAGTTACCCTATAACATCCTATTTTACCATTATAAGTCAAAGTACATGACCTACCCTATACTACTAACTGTTTCTTTCCGACATTAAGTTCACAGTTGTGTTAAGTAAGAAAATCTAAACCCAACAATCCATCACGATCTATGTTCGCTACTATGAATATTAAGTCAAACTCAAAACCACATACCGTCACTTTCATTGTAACTTTACCCTTGACTTCAACATTTTCTTCATTTGCTATAGAGAGTGTGTATGTATACGGTTCTAAACTCGTGTTATAACTATGCTTCAAAGAGTTCCAAACCCTTTCTGACAGAATTGAAACAGTTGCATCAACCATGCAATCTATTGGTCGGCTGTTGATCTCGCAGCTCATGTACAAACCATTCCCCTTATAGGAAACATGACTTATCTGTTTCTGTCCCTGTGCTCGACCAGAGTCTGTATTTTGCAACTTTGCACAGTTTGGCTTAATTTTCAGAACCACATTCATAACAGTCTTTGACATTAATTCTCATTGGAAGTCGGATTATTAGCCCTTCCATGATTTTGTGACTTATAACTTTGTGATTCCTTCCAGGACTTAAACTCTCTGCATAGGTCAGACATTGTCTTCTAGGTTTTCGATGTCCTTCTTACAACTGTCATCTTTCTTTTGTTCATCACAACTTATTACCCGTGTATAACCTTGACTCTCCGCTAGCTTTGACTCTGCTCTATTGAACGCTTATAATTCTACAGCATGCCTTACAGCATCGTTTAAACTGTTCAGACGGGCTTGTTTGATCACAGTCTCATGTCGGAACTCACCAATGAGTCTATGAACTGCTCTGTATCTAACGTTTCTCTGAAATCGTGTGGTGCAAACGGGTATGCCATATTTGTCAACCACCTTATATCTTGTGCCAGTTCAATCAAGGTCTCTGAGGCTTTATGTCGCCTTTCCTTCAACTGGGCTCTATACAACTCGGTCTGTTTGGGAGGGGCGAAGCGTTCTTGCAGAATTGTTTTGAGACGCTTGTAATCATCAAGTGGACCGTCATATGTCCCAACTAAGGTTTGAGCTTGACCAAGTAAGGACACAGCAAGGTATAAACCCTTTTCCTGTTCGAACCAACCGTTGATCCTTGCATACCTCATATTGTACAACATAGTCATGCCACGACCCTGCATCGTAATACTTATCAGGCTTCATAAGCACTTTACCCTTAGAAAAAGTCTCATGGCTATCCTGATGGTCAATATTTTTGACGTAATATAATCTGGCTTACGCCGACGTGTTGTAACATACTTCAAACTTTGGTCCATCTGTATGAGAGTTACCAAACACGATGGGTCTTTCATTAAACCTTATGTGAGTTTGCTCAGAACCTGTTTGAGTCCTGAACTCGGTTTTGCATACTGACACTTGGGGTGTATCAGGAAGGTTTGGGAGTAAACGTTTTCTCAATGGTGATCCCGAACGTGATTCGCCGCGTACTATATTCCCAGGGGTTGACGTGTCAAACGTCGGTTCCTGCTTTAACTCGTATGTTTTAACATAAGTTCTCCAACTGAAGGTCCTGTATTTGTCTCAACAGGGCCTGTTCGGAGCGTACACAACTATGTTCATTTTTGTTCTTGTATATTAGAAAACCTGTCGTCCAAACCATCACCAGCACTGTTGGAAACAGACTTATCCATCAAGAGCACAGTGTTGATTATCTGGATAAGAGACAATACTTTGTCACGTGTACTGCTGTGACGAAGTACACGAACGGGTTTGAGCCTATACTAGCTGTCTTGTGCTATATATGGCTGATACAAAATGCATCAGTCTGAAACCTTCAATGATACAGAACAGATAGATAACAGCTTTATCGTCTGAAACCGTTTGTCTCGTACAACTGAACCAATAATTGAGATGATAGTGTTATGTTGAAGAGAACCCATCAATTCTGAGCCGAAGCTGCAACTGTGAGGGAACCCTATTATTTACCACTCCAATACTTCTCAAAATGAGTACGTTGCCGATTAAGGCTTGGAGATGTGTTCTTGCTGCCTGCAGAACACAGACTGACTGATCTACTAAAAACCCGAGCTTATATAGCTATACTCCACGTGATTTAATAATCGATGCTTTCGGACCTCATCGCTGTGTGCCTATATTATCTACAATTTAATGAGCGTCTGAGTTATTGATTAAATTGCATATTTCAAAACGGGCCTACACTCAAAACACAGGAAATGCATATAAAACTATTATTGCAATAAAACAATTATATATTCCGAAATCACATCCAATTACTTACATGATGTGTCTCTCGGGAAAGATGATATAATAACAGATTTAATTAATAAATGGCGATCTTGATGAAACAGAATGATAACAACTGAAATAAAATGACCAAAAAGGAAAGTAACTGAAATACCCGTTTCATGACATTAGGTTTATTATATTTTTTTATTCTAAAAGCCGTTCGAAACGAGCCTTGACCATCTCCTCTAGCAATTTTCCAGTGTGGGATGTTAGGCTAGTGGGTCTATAGGATTGTTATCTTTTCCTATTTTATATAAGGGAATCACACAGGTTAGCTTTCAATGTTCCGTAAACTCTTCTTGACTCCATACTTTATTAAAGAATTTAAGCCCTCATTTTAGAGCCGTCTCAGACATGTGTTTTAATCATTGGATAGGTTAATTTGTCGAGACCCGTGGCGGAGTTTTTCCTGCTACTTGTGCAATCCTTAAGTTTTTAAAGTCGGTGATAATTTTAGAGTGTATATAGCATGGTTTTTTATTATTATTGACTGCGTTTTCAGTTTTTGTTCCACCACGGTACATTTTTCTTATTTTTGTGGCGATTGGTTTGACAATCGCCACAATGCTAACAGAAACAACAACAACGAAAAATATTTACATCGTCGGTTTTGAACAATCGGTTGATATTTTCTTTCCTTACTGCAAACTAATTTACTCACATCCGTTATAGTTCCATCATTGATGCAGAGACGTGATTAATAATAATTATGTCAGTGCTACTTTGGTGTGGATTGTTACTAGTATTTGAGTTTTATCGAGATATTATCTACATAGAGTTAAAATATGTAAATATTATCTTCGTCATGATTGGGCAGATAATAAATATCATTGCGCGTTCTGCCTTTCAAATAACGGCAAATAACTCTGATGATACTCAAATCTGGAAATTCCAAAAGGTTCTATAAATAGCTCGCGAGACTCTGGTGTTCTTAAATCTCAATATTATAAACGCTTTATTTTGTAGTTGTTTAAATATATGAAAGCGTCTAGATGATAAGACTGGTTTACAAAGGTTTAACAGACACGCGATGTCAGCGTGTACACACGTTATGTATACACGTCTGCACGTTCTAGAGTCAATTAGCAATCAATGCTGAAAGTGTAGCCTAATTTAGTTTGGAGATCGAGCATTATAATATATACCTATATTTTTATAAATTGAATAGTTTGGCAAATAGTGAAATTGTGCTTTTTGAGCATGTTTTGTGTTTGTTTTTGCACTCACATTATTCGAAGCAGTTTAAAACCTCAGAGACATATAAATACACTGTGTTTATATGCCTCTGACAACCCTCAATCATGCAATGTGAAGGGACTAAATATTGAACAGACCTTTTTAATATCGGACATCATTGAAACAAACACCAAACTAATGGATACTGTTTTCTCTCCTTTCTTGATAATTTAGTCATTAGTGTAAAAAATGTTTTATCTTAATATGGACTAGCGACCTGGTGATAAAACATGTGATTACCCGAACAATTTAGATTACAAATAGCCATTCTAATGAGCTAAAACGGTAGTCTATCGAATACCAACTAGATTTTTCATAACTTTGGAATGGCCTAATTTTGAACACATCATGACCAATTTCAGAACGTAACTAAAACATCACCAAGATAAGATTCTGGCAAACTAACATTATTCTACTGTCAAAAGATGCAGGGTTGATACATTCTCAAATATACCCGCACCAGAGTCATCGCAAGCCCTACACCGATATACTGCTTGTTACTTTGCAGGATTTTCCATACGATCGCCATTGGCGCTTTGATTATTACATGGTTTGAAAACTGGGATTGACTCTCTAGCTATAGACAGGAATTTTTCGGTTATCAATTTATTATAGTTGTTTATATTTGATGATAGACTAGCATGGAGCACCGCTCAAAAGATATAAATAGTTGTCTATATCAGGGAAGTTTATCATGCTATAGGTCACAATACACCAACTAAATTCCTTCTTTGTTTCCATGTGAATCGACCCGTTTCAGCCCTCAATTGTCAAACTTTCTAAGCGCTTCTCATGTAGAACAAACACCCTATATCAATGAAAAGAGTTACCTCTAAGCTTTAAACAATACAAATAAATGGGGGTGATTAATTAAGCAAGACAGAATTCACCCGGCGAAAATGGTTACTGTCATTTTGGACCAAATCGAGCCCGGACAAACCAAGGTTTTCATATTCTCTGCTTTCACTTTCAAATCAGGACAACATACTAAAAACGATATAATCAATCTATGGTGGCATACTTCTGCCACCACATAACCACTTAATTATTACGTTATTTAACTAGTTAGTCACTTAATTATCATGATAAATATCTGATTAACGCGTTATTTTTTATGGTAACAGATAGTTATGTTAACACTAAAAAGTATATGTTACTGCCCACTACTGCCAACATATACCTACATAATGCCATTTTTGATATATATTAAGTGACTAACGTGTTTTGTAACTAGTTAGTCAGATAAGTATCGTGATAATTATGTAGTTAACTAGTTAGTGAGATAAGTATCATGATAATTATGTCGTTAACTAGTTACGTAACTAGTTAATCAGATAAGTTTCGCGATAAGTATGTAGTTAACTAGTAACGTAACTAGTTAATCAGATAAGTTTCGCGATAAGTATGTAGTTAACTAGTTACGTAACTAGTTAATCAGATAAGTATCGTGATAATTATGTGGTTAACTAGTTACGTAACTAGTTAGTCGGATAACTATCGTGATAATTACGTAACTAGTTAACCACAAAATTATCACGATAATTATGTGGTTAACTAGTTAATCAGATAAGTATCGTGATAATTATGTGGTTAACTAGTTACGTAACTAGTTAACCACTTATCTAAAAAATATATTAAGTGACTAACGCGTTATGTAACTAGTTAGTCAGATAAGTATCGTGATCATTATGTAGTTAACTAGTTAGTGAGATAAGTATCATGATAATTATGTCGTTAACTAGTTACGTAACTAGTTAATCAGATAAGTATCGTGATAATTATGTGGTTAACTAGTTACGTAACTAGTTAGTCAGATAACTATCGTGATAATTACGTAACTAGTTAACCACAAAATTATCACGATAGTTATCTGACTAACTAGTTACATAACGCGTTAGTCACTTAATATATTTTTTAGATAAGTGGTTAACTAGTTACGTAACTAGTTAACCACATAATTATCACGATACTTATCTGATTAACTAGTTAACCACATAATTATCGTGATAATTTTGTGGTTAACTAGTTACGTAGTTATCACGATAGTTATCTGACTAACTAGTTACGTAACTAGTTAACTACATACTTATCGCGAAACTTATCTGATTAACTAGTTACGTAACTAGTTAACTACATACTTATCGCGAAACTTATCTGATTAACTAGTTACGTAACTAGTTAACGACATAATTATCATGATACTTATCTCACTAACTAGTTAACTACATAATTATCACGATACTTATCTGACTAACTAGTTACAAAACACGTTAGTCACTTAATATTTATCAAAAATGGCATTATGTAGGTATATGTTGGCAGTAGTGGGCAGTAACATATACTTTTTAGTGTTAACATAACTATCTGTTACCATAAAAAATAACGCGTTAATCAGATATTTATCATGATAATTAAGTGACTAACTAGTTAAATAACGTAATAATTAAGTGGTTATGTGGTGGCAGAAGTATGCCACCATATCAATCAAATCCAGTGCATCCTGTACACATTAACAATGAATCTAAACTCAATTTCATATATTAAATGCATTATTGTGATGGTATACACTCCATTCTACGCAAACTAAGTTTGTTGAGGGACTATTTGGCGTAATTTTACCTATAGGTGACTTCAAACAACTTTGTATCATATGAGATTTGTTTCATGGTGTGGCTATGTACGCCATTTTCAAAATATCTTTCTATACATATCACAGCGATTCCTGGGAAAGTTAACCTTTTCCCTCATACGGCAATTCTGCAGCAGACGACTTTGAACGTATTTTGTCAAAAAATAGAAAATCTCCATAATTGAATGGATAACCTACGACAAAAAGTGGAAAACATTGTGGCAAAAGGAGAAATTGCACGTTTTGTGCAATTTCTTCTTTTGTCACTATGTTTTCAAAAGGCTGTCTGCTGCAGAGGCGTCAGAAAGCGTCTATATGAGGGATAGGGTTAACCGTTCAAACGATCCATTTATCCTGACCGCCGGGTAGCTCAATTGGTAGCGTATCTGACTCGTGATCTGGAGGTCACGGGTTCGATACCCGGTTGCGGCGACATTCTTTCGGGCGATGTTTTCCATTGCCTCTCACCTCTGATCTATGTGAGAAAGTAGTCAGTGGCTTCGAAAGAATGTTGTGTAAGTACTGGTGTGGGAAAGCCAGGAAAAAATGGGTAGGTGCACTGACCGCCGTGATATGACCAAAGCTGTTGAAAGCGGCGTTAAACTCCAAACAAACAAACAAACAAACAAAAAAATATCCTGACAACAGCGAATCAGTCACAATGCGAACCGTACAACCCTGAGCGCAAATTTATGTCGTTTTTTAAAATTAATTGGTATGACCCGGTCGGGAATCGAATCATCCTAAACGGACATTCTACCTCTACACCACCAATGCTGTTTGTCAGAAGGGAAAACCTACAATGAAACGAATCTCCAACGGTTCTAACCGCCCGGACGTTGGTGGTACTGGAGCACAGCGCATACATACCGTTTAGCCGGATTACTTTCACATGTTAAAGACATTATAAAATACATCCTTTAACCCTTTCCCACATACAACAAATCTGCAGCAGACGACTTTGTAAATACCTAGGCAAAAACATGGACAATCTCTATAAATGAAGGTTAAATTACTGAAAAAAGATGAAAACGTTGTGACTAATGGAGACATTGTTGTTTTGAGCAATTTATCGTTTTGTCACAATGTTTTCAAAAGTCGTCTGCTGCAGAGAGGCGCCAGAACGCGTCTATATCTGGGAAAAGGTTAATGAAAAAACTATTATTAGGTAGATTTGAAATACGTTGCGGCAAAAGGTGAAAATTGCTCATTATGAGCAACTTCTTCTTTTGCCTCAATGTTTTTAAAATGCGTATGCTGCAGCTGCGTCAAAATGCGTCTTCAAGTGGGAAAGAGGGTTTGGTGATACCGGAGATGATATATATAGGATCCATCATGAGTTTTCTTTGGAGATCAAGATTTCTTAAATGAGTCTAGCTGGCGAGGTTAATAACTCTCTTTTTCGAGACGAATTTAAGAAATCTTCTCCAAAGAAAAACGAGTGATGGATTCTTTTTATCACCTAAACAGTGTGTTTTAATGAAAAATATTGACAACATCAAAACAAAGACCGAATAACATATTCTTCATAAGAACTTGTGATTCACCGCATAAAAAAGTAGTCCTCATCATTTTGAATAAGAAGAAAAAAAACAACAATGTTTTAAACAATTAAGACTCGTTATTTATTCAAAATAACGTATTATTGCATTTTTCAATGTGTAAAATTTAACAACTTAACAATAAACATAATAAAGATAAAGGTCAAAATGACGTCATCAGTAGTCGCGTGTATGACGTGTTTTACGATATCACACGTGTATGATATCGTTGTTCCGTGATTTGTTCTCAACTTGAAAATAAGGGTATTTATGTGATAAACTTATATATGGAGAGGCCACACATATTATTGTGGTCTTACTGAAACCGTGACGACTCAGGTGAGTGTCAGCATCCGCACAGTCTTGTCAGAATCTATATAGTTCGTATATATTTATACATACCTAAATACATCATCTAAAGAATCCGTCTTGGCCTAGTGGTAAGCGTCGGGGATTGGGAACCGGGCATCCCGGGTTCGATCCCCAGTCGCGGCGCTGTGCCTTGGCAAAAGATGCACAATTGTTTACCAATGGATCATGAATAAGTGAACTGTCGTCGTGATATAACTGAAATAATGTTGAAAACGGCGTAAAACCCCCAACAAAACAAAGCACCTTCTTAAAAGTGTCAAGTTCAAAAGGACCGATTCGTGAACCCTACAACATGTTAATTTATTAATATATCTATAGGTGCTACCTATTTACGAAAAAAAAACCGCAAGATAATTATAAACAAAAATTAAAGAGCATACTTTGGCCATAAAAAAGGATTTATAAGTAATTGACTAGACAATAATAATGTAAATGTCATGTTTCTTGCATTATTAAAACATATTTGGAATTCGTATTGATGTTGTCTATTATTTGAACAGAAAATTATAATGAACGAGGTTAAAACATGAGGGCCAAGATGATCCTTAATCGATCACCTGCATTATGGCAAAGAAGCAAATAGATCAGCCCTTTTCTGATGCCACCTGGCGACTGCCTTTTTCAACCAGTCAATATGACTGGAACAAATTATGTAATGGGTCACATTTCTGCTAAACCCTTTCCCTATTAGAGACGGTTTCTGAGGCCTATGCAACAGACGATTTAGGAAAAGATTGTCGCCACAAGAACAATTGCTTCTTATGAGAAAGTTATCCTTTTGCCACAATGTTTGATAAATAATTATACTTTGAATGAGTGAGTCAATAGCTCATATATAGGAATTTGGGGTCTTTCATGTTGATACCACTTTTTTGCGGGAAACGACGTCGCTCCATTGACGTTACGCCAAGATGAAGTGTAACGGAAATGACGTCACGTCCTTCTTTGGCTACGATACAGTCAAAATTTAGTTTCGGGCGTAGAAGGCTAATGCTGTCGTTTTTTTGACGAACGGGAAAACATATTTCTTACAGATTTCCATTTATTTTTAACTTTTCGTACAAATGTTAATTGCCACATAACACAGCACTTAAATGATCTTAAATATTGATTTTAAAAAAAATGATTAAAAAGACGACAATAATTTTCAATCCGTGTTTTTCTGCTCATTTTATACATACCCAAAATACCGATTTAAAAAAAAAAAAAAAGCCGACAATAATTTTCAATCTGTGTTTTACGTCAGCTTTTTATACATATCCAAAATGGCGGCCCCCATGGATTTTTCCAGTTTCATTTCAGAAAGCTTCATGGGTTATTGAAAAAAAAAAAAAAAAAAAAATCTCACACCCGTTAACTATAAGCGAAAAAACCCATTCATGGGTTTTTTTCGTATTATTCTTTCCTTCCTTTTTATAATTAAAATAGCAAACTATTAATGTTTAAAATATTCTATTAGGATGAGCACCCTTGTGTCAATAATGCATAACAATATGCAGAGCGCATGAAAAATGCATGAAAAATGCATGAAGGGAATCTAATGACACATTTAAAAGTGTCAAGTACGAAATTAATTTGGTTAAAAGGAACCGATTGGTGAACCATTCTCCTTCGCAAAGTTGTCGTTCTTTACACTCGCTTAAAGAGTGTTTATTCAAAGTCATATTTCTATAAAAAAACTGTTTTATCTCAGGTTTTACTTTTCTTCATTTAAACATCTTAAATCACCTATAATTAACTAGGGTGTGAACAAATAGGTTTTTGAGCATCTTTGGAAGTTTTCCCACGCGTCAATTGCTTTCCTTCGTATCGTAACATAGCGTAGAATGGTTCCGAAAAGGAATTAAGCAAAGTACTCTGCATGTTTTCCAAAACGAACAGCATTTGTGAGAACAGTGCAAAAGAAATGTACATGTACTTGTTAATAATGTAATTCGTGTTTATGTAAATGATTTACGTCTTTGTGGTGAATCAGAGAGCACGCTGATATCACACGTCATTATTTCGATTCTTGAGTAGAAACAGTCTATACATTTTACTATTTCAGACATAAATTCAGAAATATTATATGAAATCTATACAAATCAAGACATTTCTTTAAACCTTAAAAGAACCTTCCGCAATGAATAATTACTATTAAAAAGACAAATCGAGATTACTGTATGGTGATATTGTTATGATAGTTGAACATTAGCGTTTGTTGCAAGTCCAATCAGGGACGAATAAAAAATAATCTTAAACACCATTAAATAAAGTGCAATACTTGGATAATCAAATACAAACTTAAAACATTGGAAACATGAATTTCTTTTCAAATGTATCACAATTCATTGTTTTTAAACAATCGCAACCGTAATATCAGTGTGTGTATACCACGTGACTTTTGACGTCATATTTGCATGGCAGACAGCAATAATTGCTCTTGATAAGAATGTAAAAACAATGGTAAGTTTTTTATTTCTTCATCCTTTTTAATGAAACATGGCGCAGTCTACGCCGCTTACAATGTCATATCTCCGGGGTTTTACAGGAGTTTGATTGGTGGTCTAGTTTTTTCAAACACTTCGACGAACCTGTTTTGATAATGCTCCGGCTGTCGGCGATATTAATACATTTTGATAAAAGGTTTATCGAAGTGTTTGAAGAAACTAAACCACTAATCAAACTCTGTTGAAAAACCGGAGACAGGGCTCTCTGGAAGCGGCGTAGACTGCGCCATGTTTCATTAAAAATGATGAAGAAATAAAAAAGTTACCTTTGTTTTTACTTCTAAACCGAACTAAAATATTTCTGTCCGCCGTAGCATTTGTCAAAGTCAAGTGGCATACGCACACTGAATATGTTCGAGGAATATGCATTAAATTTATCCTAATAACAACTCGTCCTCCCAAGTGAATTCTGAAAAGCTTTTTAAAATCTTGTTGCGGGCTTCTGCCCGGCGCCTACTAAATTAAATTATGACGTCACATATTTTCACTTGAGGATAACTAATATTCTTACCTAAGGAATCTCCTTAGGAGCTTTGTGAAAAGAACTTAAGTAATTTTCTCAGCTAAGGGAAAAATCGTGGACTTAAGGAATTTCCTAAGGAAATAACTTACGAGCTTTGTGAATACGGCCCCTGGGCCAATTATTCTGACACCGGCGAGTTAGTCGTAATGATAACCCCACAACCCTGAGCCCCAACGAGGTTAAGCCATTACTTCCATTTTTAAAGTATTTGGTATGACCCGGCCGGGAATCGAACCCGAGACCTAACGAAACCAAGGTGGACGCTCGACCATCACATCACCGAAACGGTACTCCGTAAACATGTTATATATTTCTAATTGCAAAGTCTTAACAAAAGTGGGAGCATATCCCAACTAGTTTTAAGCCGGAAGAACGTTGAACAAATGAGAAATAGGAGTGTTAACACTTGTTTAGATCACACGACGATGCTCATATGTAATGCGTCTACCGAATTGGAGATCTTAATGCATCTGAGTAAAGTGAAGAATCAATTGGGCCAGTACATCCGCACAGTCTCACCTGAGTGTTGGTCGTCCATACCTACATGCTCATTCTGACACATAAACTGGACATTGAGCCCCAATTAGTTTTATGTAAATATATCTTTAAAAGAGGAGGGTCTTCACTCCCAAATCGCTTCCCGCGGTTCATTTCTCATTCTACGTCCACTTATAGAATTACAATACTCATAACCAGAAGTTCGGGCATTCATTTGTAGAAAACAGTTTAAACTCGGTTGCAGCCGGCAACGGTTGAACTCATCATTGAAAGCAGATATTTATTCAACACCAACAGTTATTTTGTTCATATTTGTTTTGAATTTAAATATAATTTAAAGTAAACATAGATTGTATAGGGTTAAAGGACAAGTATGATTGTGTGTTAAAAGAATTACGCCCATATTCAGGCGAATGAATTATTTCGTAATGAGTTCATGTTTAGAGTTCTAATTGATCACAATCCTTCTCCTACGATACGCCAATCTCAAGGCTCGTAAATAAAAATCAATCAGTTGACACTGTTTCCCCAAATTGACGCCTTTATATGCTGTTAGCAGCATACAATTTGTGAACATTGCGGCGAAATGAGACATTTCTCAATTTAGCGTTCCATTTGAAACGAATATTTTCCCTACCAAGCTCCAATCTCAAGACTCATTTGTTAACCTGACGTATTTGGAGACAACTTCAGGAAGCACTGGTATGAACAAAGCAGAAATTGCTGAATTATTATTTCTAAATCGGTTTATATAAGGCGTTCTAATTGAAACTAATTCTTGCTTGCGTTGTGTGTTCCGTATGTGGAACCAATGCTTGCTTGCGTTGTGTGTTCCGTATGTGAAATAAATGGTTAATGTCCACTCATTTACATTAAGTACGACAGCCAATCATTAATCATCGAATTCCTGATAATACAGACTAAGCTCAGACTGTACTTATATGCATCATATATGCAAACAGTTGATTATCACGGTATTAGCGACTTTAAACAGCATTTGATGATCGTGGTATATGTGACTTTAAACAACATTTGATAAGCATGATATATATGACTTTAAACAGCATTTGATAATCATTCTTTATATGCCTTTAAACAGCATTTCTTTATCGTGGTATATTTGTCTTTAAACAGCATTTCATTATCATTGTATATTTGTCTTTAAACAGCATTTCATTATCATTGTGTATTTGTCTTTAAACAGCATTTCATTATCATTGTATATTTGTCTTTAAACAGCATTTCATTATCATTGTGTATTTGTCTTTAAACAGCATTTCATTATCGTGCTATATGTGTCTTTAAACAGCATTTATAAGCATGGTATATGTGCCTTTAAAAAGCATTTTTACCATGGTGTGTGTGTCCTTAAACGATATTTGATTATCGTGGTATGTATGTCTTAAAACAGCATTTGATTATCGTTGTATATGTGTTTTAAACAACATTAAATTATCGTGGTGTATGTGGTTTTAAACACAATTTGATTATCACTGTATATGTGTCTTTAAACAGCATTTAATAATCATTATATATGTGTATTTAAACAGTATTTGATAATCATTGTATATGTGTCTTAATAAAGTATATGATTATCACTGTGTATGTGTCTTAATAAAGCATATGATTATCATTGTATATGTGTCTTTAAACAGCATATGATAATCACTGTATATGTGTCTTAATAAAGCATATAATTATCATTGTATTATGTCATTATACATCATTTGAGTATCACTGTATATGTGTCTTAATAAAGCATATGATTATCACTGTATATGTGTCTTGATATAGTATATAATTATCATTGTATATGTGTCTTTAAACAGCATATAATTATCACTATATATGTGTCTTAATACAGCATATGATTATCACTGTATATGTGTCTTAATAAAGCATATGAGTATCATTGTATATGTGTCGTTATACAGCATTTGATAAGCATGATTTATGTGTCTTTGAATAGCATTTGATAATCATTGTATGTGTGTCTTTAAACATTATTTGATTATCATTGTATATGTGTCTTTAAACAGCATATTATTATCATTATAAATGTGTCTTTAAAATTAATTTGATAATCATAGTATATGTGTCTTTAAACAGCATTTGATGATAATTGTATATGTGTTTTAGGTTTTAACTTTTAAAAAGTATTTGATTATCGTGATATATGTGTTTTTAAACAACATTTTTGGCATGTTCTATGTGTCTTTAAACAGTATTTGATTATAATGGTATATGTGTCTTTAAACAGCATTTGATTATCGTGTTATATGGGACTTTAAACAGCATTTGATTACCGTTGTATATGTTACTTTAAACAACATTAGATTATCATGGAATATGCGACTTCAAACAGCATTTGCTTACCGTGGTAAAGGTGACTTTAAACAACATTATTTATATGGAATATGGGACTTAAAACAGCATTTGATTATCGTAGTATATGTGTCTTTAAACAGCATTTGATAATCGTTGAATATGGACTGTTAACAGCATTTGATTATCATGGTATATGTGTCTTTAAACAGCATTTGATTATCTTGATATATGGGACTGTAAACAGCATACGATTATCGTGGTATTTGCGTCTTTAAAATGCAATTGATAATCATAGTATGCAGCATTTGATTATCGTGGTATATGCGTCGTTAAACAGCTTTTGATTAGCATGGTATATGGGAGTGTAAACAGCATTCGATTATCGAGGTACATGGGAATGTTAACAGCATTTGATTGTCGTGGTATTTGCATCTTGCATATGTGTTTTAGGTTTTAACTTTTAAACAGTATTTGATTATCGTGATATATGTGTTTTTAAACAACAGTTTTGGCATATTCTATGTGTCTTTAAACAGTATTTGATTAGAATGGTATATGTGTCTTTAAACAGCATTTGATTATTATGGTATGTATGACTTTAAACAACATTCGATTATCGTGGTATACGGGACTTTAAACAACATTTGATTATCATGGTATATTGGACTTTAAACAGAATTTAATTATCGTGGTATATGGGACTTTAAACAGCATTTGATAATCATTGTATATATGTTTTTAAACAGCATTTGATTATAATGGTATATGTGTCTTTAAACAGCATTCTTAGCATGGTTTATGTGTCTTTAAACGGCATTTAATTATCGTTGCTTATGCCACTTTAAACAGCATTTGATTATCATTATAGTATGTGACTTTAACCAAATTTGATTATCATGATATTATGTGACATTAAACAGCATTTGATTATCATGATATTATGTCACTTTAAACAGCATTTGATTATCATGATATTATGTGACTTTAACCATATTTTATTATCCTGGCATACTCAATTTTAAACAGAATTTTATTATCATGATAGATACGTAGTTAAACAGAATTTGATAATCATGAGATATGCGACGTTAAACAGAATTTGATTATCCTGGTATACATCGAATTTAACTTCAAGATATTCGTGCAGTCTGAGATAGTTCTATATTATACGCTACTGTATGTGGAAAAAAATAAGAACTTATCAAAGAATAATTGCATCGGATTTCCTGTGTCCTCCGTTGACCTTATCGACTCGAAAGCAACACGACAACTTGACAATTAGCTTCTAATTTCGCTAATTCGCGTTGAATTTGTTCGAAGTTGGCAGCCTGCCAATTTCTGTTAACATCCTATGACGCATTTTAGGGTGAGACTGCGCCAGAGAAATAGTTCAACGTGGTTTCAACAAAACTGCATTTAAAAGGTTTAGATCAGTCCAAAAAGATAATTATAAGGTTAGCAGAACATCAGTGAAAAACTTAAGGTGTGATTACTCCAATATAAGTTTAACAAATGCTTTGAAATTAATGCACCTAGAGGTCAAATATGGAAGCTAAGAATCATCTTCACGAAGTGGAACGGAAAAGTACGACTATGTTCGAGTATTTAATGAAATCGTCCAATGCAGTTAAAATAGAGTAGTTTGCCATTGTGAAACAAATCATCATGCCGGATTTTACCATTATGGTTTCGCATTTTAAATTTCTTTTACATTCTGCAATTATATATTTCATAATATATTTTACAAACAAAGAAATAAGCAAATATTCCGGGAAAATTGCGATGAAAAATAAATGGTTATTGAAGAAGTCGCGCGAATAGGTGTGTGAAGCTCAACCAAAAAATGTAGTTTGCTGACTTTGGTCGTAGATCGTAGCTCAACCACTGAAAAAACATTGCGAATTGGCTGACCTGGGTCGTAGATCGTAGTTCAACCACTGAAAAAGCATTGCGAATTGGTTGATCTGGATCGTAGATCGTAGCTCAGCTGCTTGAAAAATATCGCGAATTGGCTGATCTGGGTCGTAGATCGTAGCTCAACCACGGAAAACACATTGCGAATTGGTTGATCTGGATCGTAGATCGTAGCTCAGCCGCTTGAAAAATATCGCGAATTGGCTGATCTGGGTCGTAGATCGTAGCTCAACCACTTGAAAAACATTGGGAATTGGCTAATCTGGGTCGTAGATCGTAGCTCAACCACTATAAAAGCATTGCGAATTGGTTGATCTGGGTCGTAGATCGTATCTCAGCCACAGAAAAAGCATTGCAAATTGGTTGATCTTTGTCGTAGATCGTAGCTCAACCACTTAAATACATTGCGAATTGGCTGACCTGGGTCGTAGATCGTAGTTCAACCACTGAAAAAACATTGCAAATTGACTGACCTGGGACGTAGATAGTAGCTTAACCACTTAAAAAATATTGCAAATTGGTTGATCTGGGTTATAGATCGTAGCTCAACCAATGAAACATATCGCACATTGGCTGATCTGGGTCGTAGATCGTAGCTCAACCACTGAAAAAACATTGCGAATTGGTTGATCTGGGTCGTGGATCGTAGCTCAACCACTGAAAAAACATTGCGAATTAGTTGATCTGGGTCGTAGATCGTAGCTCATCCACTGAAAAACATTGCGAATTGGTTGATCTATGTCGTAGATAGTAGCTCAACCACTTGAAAAACATTGCGAATTAGTAAATCTGTTTTGTAGATCGTAGCTCAACCACTGAAAAATCATTGCGAATTGGCTGCCCTTGGTCGTAGATCGCAGCTCAACCACTGAAAAAACGTTGCGAATTGGTTGATCTGGGTCGTAGATCGTAGGTCTACCACTTCAAAACATTGCGAATAGGCTGATCTGGGTCGTAGATCGTAACATAACCACTTAAAAAAACATTGCGAATTGGCTGATCTTGGTTGTAGATCGTAGCTCACCCACTAAGAAAACATTACAAATTGGCTGACCTGGGCATAGATCTTAGCTCCTCAACCACTTGAAAAATATCGCAAATTGGCTGGTCTGGGTCGTAGATCGTAGCTCAACCACTGAAAAGCCATTGCAAATTGGTTGATCTGGGTCGTAGATCGTAGCTCAACCACTTATAAAACATTGCGAATTGGCTGATCTGGGTCGTAGATCGTAGCTCAACCACTGGAAAAAACATAGAAATGTGGCTGACCTGGGTCGTAGATCCTAGCTCAGCCACTTAAAAAACATTGTGAATTGGCTGACCTGGGTCGTAGATCGTAGTTCAACCACTGATTAAACATTGCGAATACGTTGATTAGGGTCGTAGATCATAGCTCAATCTCTTGAAAAACATTGCGAATTGGCTGACCTGGGTCGTAGATCATAGCTCAATCATTGAACAAACATTGCGAATTGGCTGACCTAGGTCGTAGATCGAAGCTCAACTATTTAACAAACATTGCGAATTGGTTGATTTAGGTCGCGGATAGAAGCTCAACCACTTGAAACACATTGCGAATTGGTTAATCTTTTTCGTAGATCGTAGCTCAACCATTGAAAAAGCATTGCGAATTGGCTGACTTCGGTGGTAGATCGTAGCTCAACCACTGAAAAAACATTGCGAATTGGTTGATCTGGGTCGTAGATCGCCGGTCAACCACTTGAAAAACATTGTGAATTGGCTGACATTGGTCGTAGATCGTAGCTCAACCACTGATTAAACATTGCAAATTGGTTGATTTGGGTCGTAGATCATAGCTCAATCACTTGAAAAACATTGCGAATTGGCTGACCTGGGTCGTAGATCATAGCTCAACCATTGAAAAAACATTGCGAATTGGCTGATCTGGGTCGTAGATCGTAGCTCAACCACTGAAAAAACATTGCGAATTGGTTGATCTGGGTCGTAGATCGTCGGTCAACCATTTGAAAAACATTGCTAATTGGTTGATCTGGGTCGTAGATTGTAGCTCAACTACTTAAAAAACATTGCAAATTGGCTGATCTGAGTCGTATTTCGTAGCTCAACCACTGGAAAAAACATAGAAAAGTGGTTTACCTTGGTCGTAGATACTAGCTCAGCCACTTAAAAAACATTGTGAATTGGCTGACCCGGGTCGTAGATCGTAGCTCAACCACTGACTAAACATTGCAAATTGGCTGACCTGGGTCGTAGATCGTAGCTCAATCACTTGAAAAACATTGCGAATTGGTTGATCTAGGTCGTAGATAGTAGTTCAACCACTTTAAAAACATTGCAAATTGGTTAATCTGTTTCGTAGATCGTAGCTCAACCACTGAAAAAACATTGCAAATTGGTTGATCTGGGTCATAGGTCGTAGCTCAACCACTGAAAATACATTGCGAATTGGTTGATCTTGATTGTAGATCGTAGCTCAACCACTGAAAAAACATTACAAGTTGATTGATCTGGGTCGTAGATCGTAGCTCAACCACTGATATACCATTGCGAATTGGTTGATCTGGGTCGTAGATCGTAGCTCAACCACTTAAAAAACATTGCGAATTGGCTGATCTGGGTCGAAGATCGTAGCTCAACCACTGGAAAAAACATAGAAAAGTGGCTGACCTGGGGCGTAGATCCTAGCTCAGCCACTTGAAAAACATTGTGAATTGGCTGACTTGGATCGTAGATCGTAGCTCAACCACTGATTAAACATTGCGAATTGGTTGATTAGGTTCGTAGATCATAGCTCAATCACATGAAAAAACATTGCGAATTGGTTGATCTTGGTCGTCGATTGTAGCTTAACCACTGAAAAAACATTGCGGGTTGGTTGACCTGGGTCGTATATTGTCGGTCAACCATTTGAAAAACATTGCGAATTGGCTGATCTGGGTCGTAGATCGTAGCTTAACCACTGTAAAAGCATTGCAAATTGGTTGATCTGTGTGGTAGATCGTAGCTCAACCACTTAAAAAACATTTCGAATTGGCTGACCGTGGTCGTAGATCGTAGCTCAACCACTTAAAAAACACCGCAAATTGGTTGATCTTGGTCGTCGATTGTAGCTTAACCACTGAAAAAATCATTGCGAATTGGCTGACCTGGGTCGTACATCGTAGCTGAACTACTGAAAAAAAACCATTGCGAATTGGTTGATCTGGGTCGTAGATCTTAGCTCAACAAGGATCTACGACCCAGGTCAGTCAACTACATTTTTTTTAGTTGAGCTACGATGTACGATCTACGCGCTAACTTCACACACTTGGGACAAATGCGGTTTACTGTTTTTGTTTTGCTTTTTTTGTATGTTTTGCATATGTCAACGTCTTCCTCAACCGGGCGACCCGATCTGGCTGTGCAGGTGCCCGCAAGCGTTGTGGAGGTATCAACGGCATTCTCGTAAGAATGTTTGTCTTATTGATATCTTAGTCAAATTCGAATACGGGTCATAGTGGGCCAGAAACTAGGTAACTAGTCCAATTTGACGGAACATTTTGTTAATACTCTGGAGGCTGCATTTTTAACATGAGCATGTTAAAACTGTATCAGAACGTTTGTCTTGATAGTTTGTAGGCCAAATTTGAACATTGAACATTTCTGTTGAAAAACTAGGTCACTAGACCAAATTGAAAGAAAATCTCGTTAACACTGTACAATCCGCATGTTCTGCTTCAGCAATTTAAAATAAGGTCTAAATGTTTATCATAATGCTATCTAGGCCAAGTTCGAATATGGGTCATGACGGGTCAAAAACTAGGCCATTAGGCCAAGTTAAAGGAAAATCTTGTTAACACTCTAGAGGCCGCTTTTTTGCATTTGCAGCTTAAAATTTTTCCTAATTATATTTAGGTCAAGTTAGACTAATGGTCACATTAGGTCAGAAACTAGGTCACTACGCCAAATTGAAGGATAATCTTGTTAACACTCTGGATGCTGCATTTTTAACTATTTCAGAATGTTTGTCCTGGTGATATGTAGGCCAAGTTTGAAAAATAGTCAGATATCTTCAAAGACTAGGTCACTAGGCCAAATTGAAGGAAAGTATTGTCAACACTGTAGAAGCCACATTTTTTAAAATATTTGGTCAGAATGTTTATCTAAATGATATCTAGGACAAGTTAAAAAAATAGGTCACTAGGCAAAATAAAGGAAAATCTTGATAACACTCTAGGGGTTGCATTTTGAATCTTTGTCAAAATATTTGTCTTGATGAGTTTGGCATTTATCAAACACTTTCTCCCAGTCTAGTACGTGGTTTAGAGAATAATTTCTACTTGGTGGAGGTTGATTAAACATTGACATATTTCTCAATATAATAAGGCAGAAACTTCAAATTATTCTGCCTAATCCAGCTGTCAAATTTTCCTTTGATTCTTCATGTCTTAAATGTGTATATTTGTGAGCTCTTGCACGTTTCATAATATTTACTTTATTTATATGAGCTTTCAACTTCTTAACAATAAATACATAAAAAAAAAGCTGCAATTGTTATTTCCTTTCGCATTTTTCCTACTTCTCCAACCTTCCTGCAGCCACCAGGCCGGTAGCACTTTCAGTGCTTTGATTTTAGTTGTAGCGGACAATTTCAGTAAACGGTACATCATAAAGGTGAATGAATGAATGAATGAAAGTCTTTATTTACAGAGGGTAACCCAATTAGTATAAACTAATCTTCCTTGGGGCCCTCTAAAGCAATATTTACATACATACAAATACATAATTATATAGCAATATAACAATCAGCATAACAAATTCAAAGTTAGCATTATTCATAAACATGATCAACATGATAACAATGTTACACAACAACATAATACATACATATGGCGGCAGAGGTTTAACTTACAGACTTACATATGGCCATATTTACAATTTTAGCTTCATGACTGTTGATTCGAATTTATCCACTTAGTATAATTTACTGTGAAACTTTTAATACTTTCGCTCTGTCTTATTTCATTTGGAATGTTATTCCATACTTTTACCCCAGAGTAAGACATACTCCCTTTAAAAAGTTCTATATTTGGTTTGGGTATTAAAAAATCCGATTTATTTGAAGAACGTAAAAGATTTGGACGCCTGACATTGTAATTGAACATATTTTGAATATATGACGGGACTGCATTTTGCGATACCCTGTACATAAATTTGGCTTTATTAAGTGAAACCCTCTGTTCAATATTAAGAGAATTAATTATATTTAAAGCCTCGCTTAAAGTGGTATATTGTTCACCTAAAATGATACGACATGCTCTTCGTTGTAATCGCACTAAAACCTGGATATTTGATTGTTTTGTACTACCCCAAATGATACTACAATAGTCAAGATGTGGTTGGACATAGGCTTTGTAAAACATTATTCTATAATATTGATGATATAAATTCCAGGAATTTATCTGGATAAGGATTCATCTTCGTGCTGCTTTCCGTCAAAGATCTGTCCGGGGGCCGCTCATGACCTAGACAAACAATGGTCTCGTGTATATGTTCACTGTTTGTTTCCAGTCTTTAACAGTTGAGCATCGGTAGCTCAGTCGGTTTCGACTAAAGGTGACAAAGAATAACATTATTTATCATCTGTTAGGTGTACATTTATTGTTATATATATCACAAAACCTAAATTACAACGAAAAGTCGAAAATCTCTCTTGCCGTACAATAAAGTATTACAGAAACAGAAAGATTTAAATAATATTTGTTTACTGGTGGCTTTATCATCAGCTCCTGAAAAGCTTTAAAAAAGCAGACCCTCCCGTTATTAGAACTTCTATTCGGTTTTCGTTCTCATTTAACCCTTTCTCTCATACGACAATTCTATAGCAGATGACTTTGAACATATTTTGTCAAAAAATGGATAATCTCTATAATTGAATGGATAACCTATGACTAAAAGAGGAAAACATTGTGGCAAAAGGAGAAATTGCTCGTTTTGATAAATTTCTTCTTTTGTCACTATGTTTTCAAAAAGCCGTCTGCTGCAGAGGCATCATAAAGCGTCTAAATGAGGGAAATGGTTAAGGATTTTCTATATTATTTGCTAATTGATAAGTGTATTTTTTCAAGTTGATATTCTAGAAATAGCAACTCTATAAATATATAAATTTGAACACTTTTTGACAATTGGAATTTTTTTTTAATTAGTTTCCAGATTTTTGTCTATGTTTACATGCTTATCTCTTCACTTATTACTCTTATAATGTTATGTGCATGTAACAATCACACAATCACACGAACTAACGAACTCGAACGGAATGAATCTCTCCAAAAATATAAAAAATATTTATACATAGACATCAAATAGAAGACATCAAAAGATATAAGTAAAACTTAATTTTAAATGGCCTTTCCTAATTTGGTCCTTCGGCTTACTATGTCTAAATATGTTTATATTTTGTAAATATAACATTTCATCTTCGAAAACTAAAACTAGGGGTTATGACTTCGAACCCCAGCTCGACCAACATTCTTTCTGACATTTGACAACAGTCAACGCTTCAATCGCCATTTGTCTTTCACCAATGGACTACCAGACTATGTGGAAAAGCAGCCAGTTGCTTGTATAGAATGAGGCAATACATGGGTATTTGAACTGGTCGCCATGATATGATAATAAATATATGAAATTGGCAATAAACTCCAATCAATCAATCAATCAATCAATCAATCAATCAATCAATCAATCAATCCAGTTTTAAAGATAATGTGATTGACCCGATATGATGAATGGGGGAAAGTTAATTGCTTAAATTCAGGAGGTCATGGGTTAACGTCAGATAAACTATCTCTTCTAATATAAGGATGGTCAAAAATTAACCCTCTCCCACATTCAGACGCTTGTTGACGCCTCTTTAGCAAACTACTTTCAGTTTTGCAAAAGGTATGATGAACAATTGCTCCTCTTGCCACAATGTTTTCAACTTTACTCAATAGTTAAACATACATTTATACAGTTTTCCCAAGTTTCGTTTATTTGTTTTCCGAGTCGTCTGCTGCAGATTTATTGTTGCGGGAAAGGATTAACGCTGTAAAAAGGCGAGATAAGCAAAAGGCTTAGAGATAAGTACTCCTGTAATTAAATGTCTCCCCGCCAGAACCGTGTCATCAGTAAAGAACAGATATGAGCCGTCCCACGAGAAAACCAACAGTGTGGACTCTGCGTAAAGTATCGATCCGGATCAACCTAAGCATGCCGCGCAGGCTAAATCCAAACAGACACTTTTCGCCTTCTTTGGATTTTCTGTGTCAGGAATCATTACTCTATACACCTATCCCTCAGAGACGGAATGTGTCGGCCCGGATTAGCCTGTGCGGTCTGAGCAGCCTGAGCTGGGTCGATACATTACGCAGATGCCGAAATGTTGGTTTTCTCATGGAACGGCTCATGTTATTTCGTCTGTATGCCATATTTCGCTCTGCTTTCAACAATTGTTCAGTTCTTTGAACAAATTACCAGTACTACTGGTCCACATATCCTGACATAAAAGTTAGTCAGTCGTAATGCTAACTCCGCAATTATGAGCGCCAAAGAGGGAGGGACAGTTCTAACACTCAGTATTAGGTTGACTCTTTCCCAAAAACAACAAATCTTCAGCAGACGACTTTGAAATCATACCCGAAAACCATTGATAACTCCCTTTAAATGAAAGTACAGTAATTGAATAGAGTATAAAACATGGTGACAAAAGGAGAATTGCTCGTTTTGAGCAATTTCTTCTTTTGTCAACATGTTATTAAAAAGCCGTCTGCTGTAGATACGTCAGAAAACGTCTATATTAGGGAAAGGGTTAACTAATAAAGGCGATATTGATTTACTTTGGATAAGGTTTTCTGACCTTTCCTGGAGTTTATGCTTCTTCTCTCCAATGTTAGTTGCGTTAGTGATCACATCGGTTCATTAATCAACTTGTTTTTTATGCAGTGTAGAATATTAAACAGACACTACTGATTTATTCACTTGAATTGTGCTCTTTAGCAGCAACATGTCGACTCTCCCCTGAGCGGCAGCTTAGATCAAGTTTGATTGTACTTGGCATGCATACGGATGCTTTATGACGCCTCTACAGCAGTCAATGCTTAAATAATCAAAGTACTGAAAGTACTGGTAACGAATTATTTTGAAAATGTAATTAATAATTGCATTTGATCATGTTTTTTGTTTGTTTTAAATTTGCTTTAAAACTTAGTAATTTTTTTAGCTCGACTTTTCGAAGAATATGAGAGCTATAACAGTCACTTGTGCGTCGGCGTTGGCGTTGCAACTTTGGTTAAATTTTGAAACTTCACTCACTTATTGGACATCATCAAATGACCTTGCAGGACAAGTCCCATAACTCTATATCAGATTTTGACACAATTATGCGCCTTTTCTAACTTAAAATTTTAGTTAGAGTTGTGCATGCATGTTGACCTTCCTTATTGTGGGAGGATGGGCTTCCTGCAGTGATTCACTCTTTAATAATTATTTTAGGGATTGAAACATATTTGACCCAAGTAATTATCTGGAGCTCTGTATCACAGAGATGCCAACAGATTTGTGGATGTATCGTTGTGCAATTCTATTTGTTTCCTTAAGATTATAGAAGAAAAATAAAATGACAAATAACACTTAAACGCACACAGGGAAATCTCACCGTTTTGTCTCCGTTTCCAACTTGAAATCGATGTTCTAATTATGGACCATTAATTTATATTTATCAGCCATTCGGGCAAAGGTGCGCGTCAAAATGCTTGTTTTATCAAGAAAAGCGTCTATTTGTGGGAAAGAGTTAAGTATGCTTGTCATTATCTATTTTTGTTACCATCTGCATCATGTTTGTCATGATGCATTTGATTTATCAGGGTATTCATACCATTACAGTATTGTCTATTCTTACTTGAACACATTTAACCCTTCCGATGGATTAAAGTCAGGTCTCCAGAATGATTCATTGGTATGCGAATTAAATATTAAATAATATTGGTAAATCACTTAATCTTGATGAACTTTATTATTTGAGGGACACATTGTGTATAACTAGGGGAGAAAAAAACAAAATACATCACTGCATCAGTCAAAATCATCCACGGGAACTCCCGTATGCAAAGATCGATTGTTTTGGGGGGAACTTTTTCATGGTGTTTTCTTTAAATTGGCCGTTGTTTATTTACCATGTCATCGATTAAATTATTAAAAACGTATTCTGCTATTGCAGAACTCAGCAGTTCTTCCATTTTGATATATTTTAATAACGAACCAGGTTTAATTGGTTGTGCAGACGGATCTTTTTCGCTTGGAGCAGACATTATTTGTGTATAAATTCCGAAGCGTGAGAACTCGTTGTTCCGTAAAAACTGCACATACCGGTGAAGTAGGCGAATTACATACGGTGTTAGGGTAATTTATTCGGCCGCGATTATATTTAACGATCGGGATCTGGAAAATACGTCACTTTCATTTTGTCTTATGATTAAAACGACGCACAGAAAATGTTCTATATTCGTTATTCCGGATTTAAATGCGTGATACGACGAACAGGAAATATTTTCATTCGTTTTTCCTGCATTTCAATGCGGTGATAATGTATTCACGTACCTTATCTGGAGCTCTGCAGAGACATTGCTCTACAACGTTGGGTCGAAGGTCAGGTTTGCTAGCGTTAAATCATGGGCACCTGTTAACTACGTCACTCACTAGTCAATGGGCGTACAACTCAAAATTCATACATGCCTGCAGACACATGAAATATATATGCCTTTATTATTAAATTGATATTCTCTTGAGAATTGATTCTCTGTGTTGATTCGGAATATCTGTGAGATTTACATGGTTCTTCAGCATGGGTTCGACTTCCGTTAACTACGTCACTCACTAGTGCATGGGCATATCACTAAAAATTCATACGCTTGCCGTCAAATGAAATATATATGCATCTACTGTTAATTTGATATTTTCTAGAGAATTGATTATCTATGTTGATTCGATAGTATAAATATGACTTCACTGTATTGAAAAAACACGTAGAAGTCATTTTAATATCGAAAAAATACTAGGACTATTTAGGTGCAGCTAATGTGTATTCTAAGCGGAAGTGTAGTTTAACCGTGACTTCCGCAAAGCAACACGATCGCGTTAACCGCATTATTATTTGAGAAAAAATAATTCGTTAAAAATTAGGTAAAAAAAAGAGGCAATTGTTTAACGCCACAATGTTTTAAATTTTTTCAGAAATAATACCTTCGTTTATAGAGATTTTCCATATTTTTGACGAAATGTGTATTCAAAGTCAACTGCTGTAGCTGTTTTGCATGTGGAAATGGTGGGTTGAATATTCATGTTTCTGACGTTTTCGCAACGATATCAGTTATAATGAAGCATTGTCCGTCTTAGTCTCGATAGCATGATGAATAGATTAGAAGGTCAAGGCCAGTTTACTGTAGACTTGCGATAACTCGAAGTCGAAAGGGATCCACAAATTAATTACTTCGAGTTATTGACCTGTTGGTGCTGATTTTGAGGTGTATGCAGAGGTCCAGATAAGGAGGAGTTAATAGCTCTTATCACTACCCCCCCCCCCCCCCCCCTACACACACCCCCCCCCCACACAACCCCCCACACAACCCCCCCCCCCACACAACCCCCCCCACACACCCCCCCCCACACACACACCAACACCCACCCACACAACCCCCCCCACCCACACCAACACCCCCCACACAATCACCCCCCCCCACACACACACACCCCACACACACATTAACACCCCCCACATAACCCCCCCCCCCCCACGTTTACCCCCCCCCCTCACACACACACATTAACACCCCCCCCCCCCACACACACACACACATCCCCCCCCCACACACACACCTCCCCTCAACACTGTCTAAACAAAATTACCCTTTGTGAATTGTAACCACTTTTTTCCCTCTAGAAACAGAAGTAGTCAAGCAACAAATAATGTTTGTGATTATTTGAATAGCATTTTTTACCACTTGTATATGCATTTGCAGACAACTTTTGAAAACATAGATATCAACCCTTACCCACATAAAGACGCTTTGTGACGACTTTGCAGCAGACAACGTTTGGAAATATTTTGGCAAAAGAAGAAATTGCGCGGTATATTTATTTTCTACGGAGAACATTGCTGCGGCATAAGAAAGGGGGACATTTGCCCAATTGTTTTAAAATTGTCTGATAACAATATAATGGGGTAAAATGTTATCCTTATATAAATCTCTACAAATATAATCATATTGATTGGTTCTTAAACACGGCAATCATACGCCATAAGATAAGGGAAAAATTTAGCTTCAAATGACATCGCATCTTTATCCAATGGACAATATATAAAATTCTTCTTCTCCTCTAAATCTGCTTCCAGGGTTATTTAGTAGAAGTGTTCCTTCAGTGACTGTCTACGAAAATTGTTCAAGCCATTTAAACTGGTTGAAAAAAGAGGAGCGAGGCGGCATCAGAAAAGGGCAAAATTACATCATTTTAAAACTCTATTCTTGTGAAAGTGCTCTTCTTATTTGTTCCCTCGGAGATATTCTTTATATTTATTTAAGCCATATTGATTGGTTGAAATACACAGTTACCAGGCGGCATCAAAAAAGGGGTAAATTGAACGTTCAGTTTCAAATGAGATCTCATCTTAATCCACCAGGCCAATTTCAACAATACTCAACAGGAATGTTCCTTTGCTTCTTTCAAATTTGTTCAAAGATATAAATTCTAAGCACAAATTTTGTTTTGTTGAAGGGAGTACAATACATAAACTGTAAAATTCATCTTCTCTGAATCCGCTAGTCAGATTCGAAGATCATTTATTATAAATGTTCATTTAGTGACCTTCTATAATATTTGCTTACGCCCTATTAAATTGTTGAAAAACATGGCAGCCAGACAGCATCAGAAAAGAAGCAAAATGACAAAACTTAATAGTTCCTTTTCAAGTATGTGTCTAATTTCAGGATACATTTGTAATTAAGCGGAAATGTTCCTTAATTTTGTTTAAGCCGTATTGATTGGATTGAAAAGATAGCTGCCATGCTGCATCAGAATAGGGGTAAAATGAACTCTAAGCTTTAAACAAAATCTCCTCCTAAACCATTAGACTGATATCAGCCAATTACAACTGTTCAAAGTTTTAATATCATAACAAATGTCCTTCTCCGATATTAGCATTGTTTTTGGTATAGGCAGTGCAGTCAATAAAATGACGCTGTTCTGTCATGAATGTTCCTGGTGGGATTGCCACAGAGCTATTGTGTAATATGACCATTAAAAAGAACTATGTGGACCGAATATATTCAGCGGGGGTCAATTAATGTTCACAAGACCAACAAGAATTTATTATCTTGAAAATATTTTATTTTGGCCTGATGCATCATTACTTGTCTGTCATGGCGGCGATTTTGTTTAGATCAATATTTCTATATGCATTTCTGCATCTCCTCTTAACAGATCGCACTTCTACCTTTAGTACTTTTAGTACTTTGATATTATTGAACTTATATGTTTTGACCATAATTACAAATTCAATATTCAATGGAGTTACTAGAAACAGTTACTTTAAAAAGAATAAAAAGAATCACGTGTCCTATCACATTTTGATTGGCTTAAAGTCTAAAAACCAATAGTGACAAAGTATATGTTACTTTTTATGTGAGAATACCAGTGTCAACATAAGGTATACGCACTGATACAGTGTATAGTTTTTAAACTAATTCATTTTACATCGATTGCGAAACAAGCTTTTAGCTTATATTAATTACGCTCGATGTTTGTTTCCTGGATATTTACAGTACTGGCGCCGTTTGTGCGGAAAAAATCGCAAAGGCGGAACCCGCTCATCACGGCACCTTTGGTACGAAAGACCGACGCTTTACATATGTACCACTCTCTTCAATGTAGCCCTGATTACGTCATTCGCGTGCCTGTTCATTGAAAATATCATCCTCTGAATGGTATTCCGGAAGCCGTCAATAAGCACCTGCACTTTTGTGGGTTTTTTTTACAGGGCCGTCATTATCATTTTACAGGACGGACGTAGCCCCTTCATAGGCGAACAGTAGCCCTACAGCATTATACATGTATACAGGACGGATATCAATCCCTTCATAGGCGAAAGGTAGCCCTACATCATTGTATACAGGGCGAAAATAAGTATATCCACATGGCGGGCTTTAGCTCCACCCATCGTTAAAGTAGCAGACCTTTTAATAGTGCTTACATTTCCCCTTCATCGTCAAAGAGCACACAGCAATTTGTGAATCCATTTATCCCATTCCTTCTTTTATGGAATAATCGAAACACCTGCTCAGAACGCACGGGGGGTTACCAACCCCCAATCCATCGAATCAATGTTCCTAAACGGGGTCCCATAAGTACTCTTATATTTTTTTGACGACAAATGGAATGAGAATCAGGAGGTGCTTAACTATTGCCCAAGGCGTATACTTTCCACGGGAAAAGCAACATTATGGTCATGCGTAATGTATCGACCCAGATCAGCCTGTGCAGTCCGCGCAGGCTAATCCGGCCCGACACATTCCGTCTCAGGAGGATAGAGATATAGAGTAATGATTCCTGAAACAAACAATCCACAAGAGGTGAAAAGTGTCTATCCGGGTTGGCCTGCGTGGCATGCTAATGCTGATCCGGTTCGATACTTTACGCAGAGTCCATAATGTTGGTTTTCTCGTGGAACGGCTGATTTAGACATCGTTACCTTAACAATACCACGAGGGAGTAAATATACAGACTATTCCCCATTACAATTGTAAAGTCAGACATTTTTAAAATATATTACAGATCGGATCAGAAACCCTTATCACCCAAAGAACAATAGGGCCTACTTATATAAGGTGACAATACACAGTTGAAAGCTGATTTTCTGTTTCCTGGGGACACCCCAACTTTTATTCTCTCAATATTTCTCATAATATCCATTCTGGTATTATTAAAAGGATTTTCCTGTATCAAGGATTGCCAGAATTATACGAAAATGACTGGAATTCACACTTTCAGTCAATATTATGGAAAGAATTGGCCACAAAAGTGGTCTGAAACAGGGTGAAAAATGTAGGACAGATTGAGCAGTTTTACCCTTACTCCAAAAATCACCCAACAAAAACGCAGGGGGTTAGTGTTAAATTGAAGAGCTTCTTAGACTCTCACAACAATAGGCAATCTGTTGATGAAATCAGAAATACCATGTTTCCAGCTCCTTTTCAAGCAATCTTGAACGTGAAAGCTGGTTCTAAATTCACGTGTTTTCAAACCAGAAGGAGAAGTGGGTTCAACCGAAAAATTTAAACCCATGCTGAGAGCTTACTTTTCACATTTCTAAACATTAAAATTAACCCTTTACCACAAACTATGGAACGCCTTTGCTGTCTTATGATGACTTGTTTGCTTCTATACGGTAGAAATTCCAATATATGCAGTAGATCTTTTATTATATGCAGTAGATATTTCATTATTTGTGGTACTAATTTCTTTATATGCTGTACTTTATTGGTTATATGTAGTGTAACTCTTCTTATGTTGGTTGCTCCCTGTTCGATTACGTCACCCCATGGTACAAAATTAAAACCTATCCCATACTGACGCCGCGCTTCCACGCGGCGTCAATAATCTGGAACATGGAACAATTTTTTAATGCTGAAGATTCCAACATATGTAAGTTCTGTTTATTGTTTCGCCCAAACACCTTTCGTTATTTTATAAATCCGTTAAAGCTTTTCTCATTGGTTATTTTGTTTCAAATTATAAAGATTTTTCAAAATATCAGAAATCGCCAAAATATAACTTTCGGCATTATTAGTTTAAAGATTTTAAACATATTTGTTTTACATCGATTGGGAAATTAGCTTATATTCAATCACGCTTTGGTCTAATAAGGCCACAATTCAAGTATAAGTGTATATTGGAGGCCACATAGGCTGTATAGAGGGAACCGTGATTTTCGCCCGTCACGCGCCACGCGCTCCGTACGACAATCTAAAAACACTTTTAAAATGCGTATAAGCTCCCATATAATTCATTTAAACAATCAGGGAAAAGCTAGCTGGTCTAATAAGGCCGCAATTCAAGCATTGGTGTATTTTGGAGGCCCTGATATGCCGTATAGAGGGAACCGTGATGTTCGTCCGTAATTACGTGCCACACACTTTAAGACCTAACCAGTACTCGCGCCGTGAGTGTTAACCTTTTCCCTCATATAGACGCTTTCTGACGCCTCTGCAGCAGACGGCTTTTTGGAAACATAGTGACAAAAGAAGAAATTGCACAAAACGTGCAATTTCTCCTTTTGCCAAAATGTTTTCCATTTTTTGTCATAGGTTATCCATTCCTATGTTTTGACAAAATACGTTCAAAGTCGTCTGCTGCAGAATTGTCGTATGAGGGAAAGGATTAAAGCAGACGGCTTTTTGAAAACATAGTGCCAAAAGAAGAAATTGCACAAAACGTGCAATTTCTCCTTTTGCCACAATGTTTTCCACTTTTAGTCATAGGTTATCCGTTCAATTATGGAGATTTCCTATGTTTTGACAAAATACGTTCAAAGTCGTCTGCTGCAGAATTGTCGTATGAGAGAAAGGGTTAAGAACTCCATTCATCACGGGAATCGAACCACGATCTTTCGTACGATAGGTACGAGAGCCATATTTTAGGGTGACTGTTCTTGACGCTAATTCCGCTGAATGCATGCCATGGTATCACTATCCCAGATTTATCGCAAACTTTTTATATACTAAAAACTTAAATGGAGGACAATGTAGGACAATATTGTATGTGCACAAAGGACAAGCTGATCTTGCTATACACTGTTCACAATTGTAATTTAAAGTCATGAATAACATTATTCGCAAATATCAATATTAAGCAAAAACTTGTCGATAAAACATTTTCGACTTTACATAAAATTAGAACGATAATATAACATGCAGGAATTCAGCGGGATAATGGCGCAAATCTAAATCAGCAGCAAATAACTTTTAGATAGTAGGTCAAAAATATGAAACTCTCTATAAAAGAAATAACAATTTATGAATGAAGTTAGAAAACATTGTGACAAAAGATTAAATTGAACAGTGGGAGCAATTTCTCCTTTTGCCACAATGGTTCCGAAAGTAATCTGATACAGAGGCGTCAGAAAGTGTATGTATGTGGGAAAAGATAAACTATGCCCAAACAGAACTCCACAACCGTCATTTTTTACCCGAGGTTAAATTTCTTTGCCAACACGAATAAAATCAGCCTGCGGCCACACGCAGTCTGATCAGGCACTCTGTTATATGCCATTTGAGCCGTTCCACGAGAAAACCAACATAATGGACTCTGCGTAATATATCGATCCAAACCAGGCTGATCCGGACCGACACATTACGTCCCAGGGGGATAATAGTATAGTGTAATAATACAGAATATGCACAGGAGGCGAAAAGTTTCTGTCCGGGTTAGCCTTCGCGGCATTCTTAGGATGATCCGGGTCGATACTTTACGTACAGTCCACACTGTTGGTTTCCACGAGAAAACCAATATTATGGTATCTGCGTAATGTATCGACCCAGATCCACACTGCGAAAATAAATCGCAAAGCATTTGCAACCAGAGTAGATGTAGATCAGTCAAATCTGACTAATCATACATGGTTTTGAGACAGTTCTGTTAAACTGTATCCATTTGGATTCTTAGCATGGATGCACATTAAAATGGTTCTTTCCAAACGTGTAATGATAAGGCTAAATTTGTTTTTGTAGAGCACTGCTGGAGATCTATATGTGTACTAATTACGCTAATGTTGGTCTTCTGTAGACCGTGCAAATCTATAAGTGCAATAATTACGCTAAGGTTGGGTTTTCTGGAGCGCCGTTCAGATTCACATGTGTACTATTTACGCTAAGGTGGCACAACACAGTTGAAAGCTGATTTTCTGTTTCCTGGGAAACCCCAACTTTTATTCTCTCAATATTTCTCATAATATCCATACTGGTTCGATACAAAGGGTTTGCCTGTATCAAGGAGTGCCAGAATTATAAGAAACTGACTGGAAGTCACACTGTCAGTCCATATTATGGAAAGAAGTGGCCACAAAAGTGGTGTGAAACAGGGTGAAAAAAGTAGGACAGAAATATCAATTTGACCCTTTATTCCGAAAATCACAAAACAAAAACGCAGGGGATAAGTGTAAAATTGAAATGCAGCTAAGACTCTCAAAACGATAGGCAATCTGTGGATGCAGTCAGAAATACCACGTTTCCAGCTCCTTTTCAAGCAATTTTGGACGCAAAGGCTGGTATTCAAATTTACCTCTAAATTCACGCCTAGCTCTGCAACCAGTGTTGTCAAACCGGAAGGAGAAGTGGGTTCAACTGAAAAATTCAATCCCATACTAAGAGCTTAATTTTCACATTTATAATCAACCATTTACCCAAAAATGTACCCAAAACTTACTATTTGTTATTATTTCTATTTTTGACCCTGGCCAAAATCCGAATATCCCGAAAGCATGTGTTATGTGTCACCTAAGGTTGTTTTTTTCTAGAGCATCGTTAGATCTATATGTGTAATAATTACGCTATGGTCGGGTTTTCTGGAGCACCGTTCAGATTTTCAAGTGTAATTTCTAGGCTAAAGTTGGGTTTTCTGGAGCACCGTTCAGATTTACACGTGTAATAATTACGCTAAGGTTGGTTTATCTTGAACACCATTCAGATGTTAACGTGTAATCATTACGCTAAGGTTGGTTTACCTTGAACACCATTCAGATGTTAACGCGTAATCATTACGCTAAGGTTGGTTTACCTTGAACACCATTCAGATGTTAACGCGTAATCTTTACGCTAAGGTTGGTTTACCTTGAACACCATTCAGATTTTAACGCGTAATCATTACGCTAAGGTTGGTTTACCTTGAACACCATTCAGATGTTAACGCGTAATCATTACGCTAAGGTTGGTTTACCTTGAACATCATTCAGATGTTAACGCGTAAGGTTGGTTTACCTGGATGACCGTTCAGCTTTACACGTGTAATAATTACGCGAAGGTTGGGTTTTCTGTAGTTTCTTCCAGTTTTACACGTGTAATAATTACGCTAAGGTTGGTTTATCCGGAGCACCACTGAACTTAATAAAGACAAGGAAAATCGCCTTTTCCGTGGATATATATACTTAACCCTTTCCCTCATTTAGACGCTTTCTGACGCCTCCGCAGCAGACGGCTTTTTGAAAACATAGTGACAAAAGAAGAAATTACTCAAAACGAGCGATTTCTCCTTTTGCCACAATGTTTTCCACTTATAGTCATAGGTTATCTATTCAATTATAGAGATTTTCTATTTGTTGACAAAATATCAGTGTTCAAATTCGTCTGCTGCAGAATTGTCGTATGAGAGAAAGGGTTAAGCACATGCAACTCTTTTTCATGTATCCCTTATGAAATACTCTGTTAATATACTCGTTAGAGAATCATCCTCATTTAAAGGGTTAACAAAACAATAAAATCCGTAGACAGGTCGTCAACTCGGTGACAAATCATGCTATGTCCCAGTAGGATATCAGATTATGGAGATAATGAGTATTCCCTCCGTTAAAGCACACAATCATTACGAATACCTTTCATTTAGAAACGGGCCTTAACCCTTTCCCACATACAACAAATCTGCAGCAGACGACTTTGAACATAGTTTGTCAAAAAATCAATAATCTCTTTAAATGGATGGAAAGTGGGAAACATTGTGGCATAAGGAAAAAAATGCCCGTTTTGGGCAATTTCTTCTTTTGTTACTATGTTTTCAAAATGCCGTCAGAAAGCGTATATATGATGGAAAGGGTTAACATTTACCAAGCCTTACTTATATATTGTATTTAAGAGTTTTAAGACCAAGATCCGCCTGTACATACACGTGCGTGCTATCTTATAATAGTGTTTTGGCTTTCACTAACATTTTTAGGACAATATTCACACAAAAAGTATAAATAACTTTTTAAAAAATAAAGAAGTATACGGTATGCAATATAAATTAACTTTTTTCGTGATATAACATATCTTCAGTATACTACTTGGAAATTATCTAGACAAAAACTATGGAAACTCTCTGTAAAGGAAATAATAGCTATTGAATAGAATTGAAAACATTATTCAAATGAAGCAATTGACACTGATGTGTCACAATTGGTATGCATGTTTGAAATAAGGGGTTAAATAGAACAAGGGCCGACATTCCTCCGAATCAGCAGAACGGACATAAACTAAACTAAACTAGAAATATCACTGAAGGTGATGAATATCCCCAGCTGATGCCTGACAATATACATATGTATGAGAAATTCAAGGGGCCATAACTCATTTAAAAATAATTCCAGTGCAACACGCCGACAATATACACATCGAGGCTTGGTATCAATCATTCTTGTGAAGTTATATTGAATTCTGACCAAGGGTTGCCGAGAAATAGTGTTCACAAGACAAGAAATGTCCACAGACCAACGGACCGACAAACCGACAAACCGACCGACCGACAGGCGTGACTCCTATATAGCCCCGGCCCCCATATACTATGTATCTGGGGGTTTAATTAGTATTACAGTTGTACTTATAGGTATGTGATGCATATCGAGGGCTTGGCGTGAAACGGTTGTAACTAAAATTAGTATTTTTTTACCAAGGTTAATCACCTCGCCATAAAGTCTTTATAAGCGTTAAATCAATTTTCTTGGTAAACAATGGAAATTTAGGTGCCATTGCTCATTGTCACCTAAATTTGCATTGTTTACAAAGGGGTCAAAATTGCCCCTAAACCAGGGTTTTCAAAATAGGTTTTTAGATACAACCGTTTCACACCAAGCCCTCGATATTACTTTTCTATTTAAATACGATTCGTAAAACACCATTAACATCAACAACTAATACACAGTCTTACCAAATGCTTCCCTGAAAACCATTTTGATAAAAGAAAGCCCTATCTTTATCAATGACGCGGTCTGACATATTTGAACACGACCTAGTTCTACATCTGGGAATCAAATTCTATATACGGATAACCGTTTTGTATATGTACGGATATGATGTGTCTCACCTTCCTTTTATTGTACCCTTCCCATATGCAGTCCTGCAGCAGACGAATTCATCAGAACTGTTCCAAAAGTAGGAATTTATTTTGTTTTCATTTTCCACACAATATTATCATTTGTATTCAATAGTTCTTCTTCGCCTTGTTCTTCTTCGTTTGTTCTTCTGAATTCCAGCGACCGAAAACATCACCGTAGATGATTTCAATGCTTATACGGGCATTGGGTAGTCTTTGCTTCTTAGTTATATGCCAGCCGAGCTCCGTTAGCTCGTTCGTTAGCGACTTGGGCTGTCAATCCAGGGGTTGTGAGTTCGAATCCCAGCTCGGCCAACATTCTTTCCGACGTTTGACAAAAGTCACTGTAACATGCGTCATTCGTCTTTCACCAATGGGCTGTTTAACAGTCTATGTGAAAAAGTAGCCAGTTGCTTGGAAAGTATGTTGTGTAGTGTACTGGTGTGGGAAAACCAGGACACGCATGAGTAGGTGAACTGGTCGCCGTGATATGACTGAACAAATGTTGAAAACGGCGTTAAACCCTGATCAATAGTTATATACCAACCCTGTCTTGCGGTTTGAGGTCTTATTGCATCTGAGAACAGTGAAGACGCCGGCGAGGTTTTACATACGCACAGTCTCGCACATTGTTTAACTCTCTGCATATTTGTGAAATATACATAAAACGCGTCTTCTAACAAAACACTAGAATTTGAACCTTTCCCACATACAACCAAAAAAAAGCACAGAAAACCCTTTTAAATCAAAGAACAATAATTAAATAGGGTTGAAAACATGGTGACAAGAGGAGAAATTGCTCATTTTGAGCAATTGATTCTTTTGTCGCCATGTTTTCAAAAAGCCGTCTGCTGCAGAGGCGTCAGAGAGCGTCTATATGAAGGAAAGGGTTAAGCCAACTACTTGGCCATACCTTAAACCCTTTCCCACATATAGATGCTCTCTGAACGGCTTTTGAAAGAAAGTATGGCAAAAAGGAGATCTCCACAATTTGATAAGTAACCACATAAAAGTTTGTTTTATTCTGATATATTTTGCAAGTTATTTGACCAACAAGCAGTAGAACACGAATATCAGTGTGTGATTGTGATGCAATGTACATGTTATTCGAGTTTGCAACATATAATACAGGATTATGTTATATAATATAGTATGCGTTTAAACGGAGCAATATGTGTTGCATGCTTCCCTAGGTTCACGTGTTATGTCAGTGTATACTAGATATGCAATTGATTTTTTTCATCAATATCTCATCGTTTTATAAAATACATATCATAGTTCCCAAATGTTATATATATACGATTCAATTGTTATGAGCTGTTATAACATAGTTTCTACTAAAGTGTATGTGTAAACCTTGACCATTTTCCTAACATAGAATTACTCGGTAGCAGATCATATTTGAAACCATGGTGGTAGAAGTAGAAACTCCTGAAAACGACCAGTTTCTCATTTCGCATCAATAGTTTCAACTGTTATCAATAACATATTTTAAGTGTCCAAATGTTTCGATCTGGTATGTTTGTTAAATGCTCTTAAAATATGATATCAGGTTAACAATAAAACATGTGCTATATGTGCCGGTGTCCTTATGTCAATACAATAGTGTCATTGTCATTAATAATTAGTTAAGCTGCCATTGTTAAAAATAGATTAACCATCGCTTTCTGATGCCTCTGCAGCAGACGACTTTTGAAAACATTGTGGCAAAAGAAGAAATTGCTCAAAATGAGCAATTTCTCTTTTTGCCACAATGTTTTCAAGTCTATTTTATAAGTAAACTATCATTTATGGAGATTTTTCACGTTTTTGTCAATATGTTTTCAAATTCGTCTGCTGCATATGTTTTGTATGTGGGAAAGGGTTAAATTTCCATATCGACTTTAAAACTAGGCTCTCAGAAAGAAACCTGTATATCAAATAGACTCGCGTTATTATGTTTCAATTTGGTTTGGTTGATGAAAGTGGTACGAAAACCGACACTCTGGACTTTCCGGGCAGTTAGTAAAGATCCATGTCAACCTCCGAGCAGTCTGATTAGTATTTTCTCTGTTCGCCATCTATTCATACAAACATTCCAGAATCATAGAAAAGGTATTTTGGTCACCAAACCAACTAAATACATAGGATACAGTGTCATTGGTATTCCGAATGCTGTCAAATACTCCGAATGTCGGTAAGACTATCGTGTCTTTGATGCGGAGCTGCAGACTAATCCAGATCGTGTTCGGAGAGTCCCGAAAGTACGTGTGTGTAATGAAGCCCAAATGGCTGTTTTGAATGTAGACACTCGACGATCTGGTGAAACTCTATACATGTACCACTAAACCCGGATTTGACTACAGGATTAAACGTTCGTATATATCTGGTGCCTGCCTATTAAAGCTTGTCTCAGATTAACATTTGCGTCTTCAAATCAAATAGCCCTTACGAAATATGGAAGATAACCCATGTTAATATCGATAGAGACAGAACAACGGAGATTGGCGAGTTGTCCGATTATATAGTAACCATTTTGATAGCAAAACCTAGAGTGTGTTGTATCGTGAGATTTCATTGGACAGAAAAATAGGCACCTGCTTATTTTGTCATTGTTAAGGGGTTAATTTGAGACATCCTTGTCGTAGGTTCCAATAAACGCACATCGAAACCTTTTTGTTTCGACTTAAATGGGATTGAGTGAGACTATATGAACCACATTTTGCGATTTTGGATATTATTGAATCTCCGTAAGGGGTTCACATAACGGTAGATGGCGTAAAACTAATGAAACTGTATTTTTAGCTGCGTTTTTTTTTTCTTTCAAAATGTGCATCTAGGACTAAATTACATGTATATGGACGGTGAAACCTTTGATGTGACTATGAAGATACACGGACTCGTCTGAGTATTCATTAACGAAGATGCCCTTAGAACAAAATTCGCTAAAAAAGGGCTTATATCTTTCAAACGAATCTTGTCTGTGAGAAAGTAGATTCCGTAAAGTCGTGAAATTCTTTCATAAAACGATATATAAACCGTCCCGCGAGAAAGCCAACATTGTAGACTCTGCGTAAAGTATCGACACGGATCAGCATAAGCATGCAGCGCAGGCTAACGCGGACAGACACGTTTCAGATTTTCTGTTTAAGGAATCATTAGTCTATACCTCTGGCTCCCTGATACGGAATTTGTCGGCCCGGATTAGCCTGCGCGGACTGCGCATGCTGATCTGGTTCGATATTACGCAGAGTCCTTACTGTTAGTTTTCTCGCGGGACGGCTCATATGTTATGAAATAAGTGAAAATATATATATGTAACTTTAATATTAGTATATACATTCGAATATAGTGGTGCATTGGCTGAGCGACAGCCCCTAGTACCAAAGGTCCCGGGTTCGAATCAAATGCGTTTTCCGGCTTCAAATGCCAACAAGTTACAGCATTTAGATTTTTAGACAGGAACTATTTGGCGGTTCGAAAGTACCGACAAGGGTATTAGCTGGCAAAAGTGCATTTCTTAAACATATTCCACAGATCATCCACTTTCATTGACATTATATACGATCTGCAACTACCAAGACATCTCTCTGAACTCAATATGGTGTTTAGAAACGAAGAGCTGATATAGAAAGACAGATGTGAAGTAATTCAATGCCGATATTGTAAAACACTAGTCTATATTCCAGTCTCAAAATGATGAGTGTCTTCGGATATCGCATAATAAAGCAATTGGCTCTAACAATCCCCTCGCTAAAAACATATGGAAAAAAAGGCATTCATACGGTGGCACAGAGGTGACATGTGTATGTTTTAATTTATCTCGTGCGCACGACATACTAAGTCGTGCGCTAGAGTTACTATGTCGTGCGCAAGAGTTACTATGTCGTGTGCCAATCACAATATACTTTTCATACATGAATATTGTTTGAGAATGGCTGATAGTGTATTCTGATTGGCTAATTATGTCGTGTGCACGACTTAATTATCTTGTGCGCACGACTTAGTAACTCGTACGCACGGCATAGTAACTCGTGCGCACGACTTAATTATCTCGTGCGCACGACATAGTATCTCGTGTGCACGACTTAATTATCTCGTGCGCACGACATTCACATCTTGAGCAGTGTTTCCTTTTTGCACCATCTGAGCCGCTCCACGGGAAAACCAACATAATGTAGTCCGCGCAGGATCATCCGGGCCGACACATTCCGTTTCCGGGGGATGGAGGTATAGAGTAATTTTTCCTGAAACAGAAAATCAACAGGAGGCGAAAAGTGTCCAACCGGGATAGCCTGCGCGGCATACTTAGGCTGATCCGGTCGATACTTTACGCAGAGACCACAATGTTGTTTTCCTCGTGGAACGGCTCATATCAATATATCTGCGTAATGTATCGACCAGATCAGCCTGCGCTGTCCGCGCAGACTGATCCGGCCGACACATTCCGTCTAAGGGGGGATAGATAGAGTAGTGATTCCTGAAACAGAAAATCCACAGGAGGCGAAAAGTGTCTGTCCGGGTAAGCCTTTTAATCGCAGAACGGCTCATTTTGCACACAAAAAAAGGCATTCCTATCTAGAGCAGTGTTTCCTGTTTGCACCATCTTATTATCTATTAAATTATCGTACTTTCATTTAAATATATTTCGTAAATTTGTCCACAAACGTTTTCAACGTCGTATGCCGCAGTTGTGTTGTATGTGGGAAGAGGTTAAAACTAATTTAGTTAATAGATACGCTGTATATAATGACATGTTACAAGATTTCTAAAACCTAGAGTTTAAAGGAACTCTCCTCGATAATTTTGTCATGAGTTTCAAACAATGATACTTCAAAGCTGAACCGTTTCCCACATATAAAACAATCTGCAGTAGACAACATTGCACAAACCTAGGCAATATGTAAAATATGTATAAATGAAAATATATCTAGAGAATAGAATTAAAAACATAGTTGCAAATGGAGAAATTGCTCATAATTGGCATATTGTTTTACGTTTGCCATAATGTTATCAAACGGCGAATGCTGCAGAAGCGTCAAAAAAGGTCAACAAAAGGTCCGTATGTTGGAAAGGATTAAAGGCAACGATAAGCAAAACATTACCACATATATTCTATTAAAGCTTATTTGTATGTCATACAAATTCAATAAAATCTTATATCATTTAGGTCCATTTCATTATCTCTGGAGGGAAAACATCATACAAACCAATAGCCAACTCTTAAATCGACTTAGAACGTGCATTTTGGCTCCATTCTTTGAAACAAATTCCCTCTAACAAGGGATACCCCCTCCCAAAATCAAACCGTCTCCCAAATGCAAAACACCTTTCGTCGCCCCTTTATAATGTAAACTCGATTGTGTAGAGCTGTTAGCATAAATGGGTGCTTCTATCAGGTAAAACTAGAACTATCACTGAAGATGATAAATACCCCCTAAACAGCACCTTGACCTACACCATAACTTAATAAGTAAAAGGGCCATAACTATGCAATTGTAACACCTTTATGATATGCACATCTCCTCTTGGTATAGAAGCTTCATGTAAAATTTTATGGAATTCCACCCAGTGGTTTGTAAGAAATAGGCCGGACAAAATATGGCTTCCGACCGACCAACCGACAGACAAACCGGCACGGTGACTCCTATATACCCCCTCTTCTTCGAAGGGGGTATACTAACTATAACTCTAATTTCCATGATACTTCTCCAAAATATAATGAGATCATTGTTAATAAATAGTTCTTTGCACCCACCATACTGTCACACATATTGGAATGAACTAGTTCATCACAAAACCAACTGGTTGGATATTTATAAATTCATTAACAATGTATACGACAACAGAATAAAACAGTTCAAATACCTACTAATTAATACATAAAATCTTCACATCAAGAGAAACAAGTTTCAAGTGGAAAATGGAAGAATCTGCTAACTGTCATCTTTGTAACGTATGAACATGGCCATAAGTTGCAGACAGTTGGTCACAATAACATATCGAGGGCTTGGCGTGAAACGGTTGTAACTAAAAACCTATTTTGAAAACCCTGGTTTAGGGGCAATTTTGACCCCTTTGTAAACAATGCAAATTTAGGTGCCATTGCTCAGCAATGGAACCTAAATTTCCATAGTTTACCAAGAAAAATGATTTAACGCTTATAAAGACGTTATGGCGAGGTGATTAACCTTGTTAAAAAAATACCAATTTGAGTTACAACCGTTTCACGCCAAGCCCTCGATATGAGCCGTCCCGCGAGATAACCTAATTATGGCTTCTACGTTATTCCGACATTTTCCGTTTTAGGTGGATAGAGATATAGAGTAATTTTTCCTGGAACAGAAAAAACATAGGAGGCGAAAAGTGTTTGCCCGGGTAAGCCTGCGCAACATGCTTAGGCTGATCCGGGTCGATATTTTACGCAGAGACCGCAATGTTGGTTTTCTGGCGGGACGGCTCATATACTTGTGGCATTATGTGGAATAGAAAAATTCATCTTATCCATGCAGAAAGTGATTGAAGGTCATGAACTACGCCATCCTTAATATCATCAACTTAACATCATACTAGAAAATGTATAGTTACTGTAAATTGTATTACCTATGTAAATAATGTATGATAGAAATAATAAACGGGCTGGGCTGTTAAGTTGATAGATCAAAAAAAAAAAAGTGAGCTCCTGTCAGAATACATTTACCGGTTATATTGGTAATTTACCAAGGAAACTGAATTATTGTTGTTGAAAGCGGTATAAAACAAGAGTCAAACAAACACATTGACACTTCAGCCTGTGTAATCATTAATAATATATATTATTTTCCCGTTCCAGTAATGTCGACACCCTAAACTGGACAAATATAAATAAAAAATGTATATTAGTTTAGATGGCATGGTAAACAGTACAAAAAATGATATCGTCGGATGTATGATCGATATTATTTGGAGTTGTGAATGAAAAGAATCTTGGTTGATATACTTTACTGTGTTAGTTGTGAAGAGTTTGATACTTTTTCAAACCTGTTTAAACTCTTCGTCAAAGCAAAGTACAAATGTAAAGTATGTTAACTAAATAGAGATAAAAACATTGTGAAAGAGGAGTTATTGCTCATCATGAGCAATGTCTCCATTTGTTATGTTAGCTAATATCGTTTGTCGCAGATATGTCAAAATGTGTATGCATATGCAAACGGTTTTAACACGAAACTCTTTATCTGTTTCTGATTTGAATTTTCAAGACAAAGATTAACAGTTTTCGTAGAATTGTAAAAGCACACTCATATTTTGTCCGTGTATATGTGTATAGCACGGCACCACGTGATCGATATGTGTGCCACGAGAGAGTGCAGTATATTTAAATTGTGTTCAAACCATAAACTATATTGGTAACTCGATGTTTACTGTAACGGGTGCCAGTCTCGTTTAAAATCTAAAAATACCATTTGACTATATAGTCAGGTGCCAGTCTCGTTTAAAATCTAAAAATAGCATTTGGCTATATATTCAATATATAGTCAAATGGTATTTTTAGATTTTAAACGAGACTGGCACCTGTGTGTAATGTGTGACACATGTGTAGTATGCATGTACTAAACGTTACCACTGTATTCTGAATTCAAACCAGTATCGCTATGAATGACAAGGACGTTAGGAAGTATGCAGTACGTGTATATTAACCCTTTGTCCCATACGACAACTCTTCAGCAGAGAATGTTTTTTAGAAGCTCCCTCTAAAAGAAGGTACAATAATTGAATAGAATTGACAACATGGTGACAAATGGAGAAAATGTTCGATTTGAGCAATTTCTTCTTTTGTCGCCATGTTTTCGAAAAGCCGTCTGCTGCAGAGCTGTCAGAAGGCGTCTATATAAGTGAAAGGGTTATAAAACATTTCTTATAAAACAACGGAGAATTGTGTAACTGGAACAGTTCATCTGTTTTTTCATGTGAATAAACCTGTAATAACCATGTACTAATAATAACCACTGAATGATTAAGACAAGATCGACATGCGTGTCAAGGAACTGTACAGTACATTGGAATGGCTTATAAAACAACAAGCTAATTGGGTAGCTGGACTCGCTCAGATATACTTATGATAACTGTTCAATATACATGAAGGGACAGCAGATTTCACAATAAAGAGATATTTGGTATGGGGAGAGCCTACATGAAAACTATGCCAAAGCAACGTCGACTTCCTGAGTCGTGTAGAAGATTTATAGTCGCCTCTAATGCCATCCTCATGGTAAGTTGGAATAACATTTAATTCAATGAACTGTTCGCGATTTTAGGTAAGCAATGCGACCCTAAATATATACGAGGCGGCAGTTATTAATTAGTACGTCCTCCCTTATAATTAAACATGAAACAAAAATCGAATAACTACAACATACAATATATTAACGAACTTTTAAACTAGCACTGCCTTAAAATTAAGTTCCGTTGTTCAAACTTGAGACTATGCCCCTACCTCCATCAAATCGTGAGAATGTAATTTCTACATTTTTGAACAAAGAAGTGACTTCCTTTTTTATTGGAAACAGCCATGTACGTATCTAGTTTGTTACAAGGCGTGCTATAGTAAATGAGTGCCTTTGGTATTATTCTGGTACCCGATATAACATAATATTATTGACTTTCAAAATCTATACAGCAGACTAATACATCTTGATTTTTGAAATCAACACTTATATTATAATAAAGCAAACTATGGACGTAGTTTGAACGGTTTTTATCCTGTCCTAGTGCGTCGGCATGTTTGTGTGTGCCTGACCCGATATAGTTATAGTAGGGGCAGGTAACTCCAGACTACTATCTATCCTATTTTGGTAGGCATAACAGGGCAGCAGGTCGTGGTTGTCTTAGTGTTCTCCCATATTGGGTTGCACTGCATAGTAAATTGAGCATTCACACGAGACAACTAACATTTTGGACTCTACGTAAAGTATCGACCCGGATCAGCCTAAGCATGCCGCGCAGGCTAACCCTCAGGACAGACACTTTTCGCCTCCTGTGGATTTTCTGTTTCAGGAATCATTACTCAATACATTTAACCCCCTGGGGTGGAATGTGTCGATCCGGATTAGCCTGCGCATACTGTTGGTTTTCTCGTAGAACGGCCTAATTATCAACTGCTATGTCTTAGCCGAGATTCATTATAATGACTTTATACTAGATACGTGTACTTTTTTCGCCCTTGTTGCTTGTATATGCCCAAGTCCTTTCTGCATCGGCAACCTTATTGACACATTGGCACATTATCTTTGTCTAGACATGATGTACAGACAGACACAGACAGAACATTTTATAAATGACGTGTACAAAGTACATTGTCTAAAACACATATATATACATACAATATACATGACAAGAACATACGAAACACATACTTAAATCGGAATATATAGTTGGAGGTTTAAATCGTGAAATAAACATGAATTAAACTCGGATTAAACATAGATCAAACATGGATTAAACATAAGAAGTATATGAACGTTTTGAGGATGAGCAATGTTAAAAGATTGTGTAACTACATTTAAAATAGCATGAATAGTGTGCAATGATGAAGTTAATAATGAGCGACGTATGAGAATGGGCCTATTGATGAATGAGTAGATGAATGATCAATTAAGCAAACACCAGTTTTCTAAGAAAAAATCATGATACATGTAATGTATTTCTCAGAAGAGTTGCCTCTTTGATATAAATCGCAAGTATTATGGATTCTGTTCTTAAAGCTCTCGCGGCAAACCTTGTACATATGTAACTTTCAATATGTTTTCATGTAGTATTATATATATATAGATATTCTTTTTTTTAAGAAAGTAAACTTAACATAGTTTTCTAATTTCATACAAAATAGAATATATATTTTATGAATGAGCGATATGCATTAATAGGAGTTAACACATACATATACGAAGATGAACAAAACATAGGTATTTCAACTATATTAACTATGTACTTCGTCAATTTTAATGGAACAATACAAATTTTAAAATATTCAATCATGGACATCCGTTTCTCGGATATATCTAGTCAAATTCATAAATGTTTTCTTTTTATCAAAGTTAAAAATGGTTTGGTTGTCTAGTAATGTTTTAAATATTCAGTTCTGATATGTGTTTAAGCTGGACAGATTTAAAAATCAAAGCGCCGATGGCACAGTAGTGGCGATCGTGTAGAAAATCCTGCAGTAACAAGCAGTATCTCGGTGTAGGCCTTGCGATTTTCAATATATATATAGGCATATACGATAATGCTTGATCTTCAACTCAATTCGGCTACACTTTCAGCATTGATTGCTAATTGACGTTAGAACGTACAGACGTGTCTAACTTGTACACTGCATGCCACCATGTCCTGTAAACCTTTGTAAACCAGTCTTATCATCTAGAGGCATTCATATATTGCAACAACTACAAAATAAAGCGTTTATAATATTGAGATTTAAGAAAAATCGATAACAGTCTCGCGAGCTATTTATAGAACCTTTTGGAATTTCCAGACGACTGAGGTGTTTCAGTATAATGAGAGTTATAGAACGCGCAATGATATTTATTATCTGCCCTAAACATGAAGAAAGATAATATTTACATAATTTAACAACTTTGCAGTAGACGACAATGAAGACATCAAAGCAAAAACATGAAACATATCTACAAATGAAAGCACAAGTATTGAATAAAGACGAAAACTTTGTGGCAGAAGGAGAAATTGTCCTTAATGAAGAATTCTGACTTTTGCTGTAGATGCGACAGAAGGTTTGGGTGGAGTAGAAATGTCGGTAACGGTTTTATTGTTCTTTAGACAACAGAGTAATTGATTTCATTATTTTTGTTGGGTTATTATAGTTAATGGTGCTAATATAATAAGAGCCGCGTCAGAGGAAAAAGGGGGCCTGTTCCATCGAAATCAATGTTATTGTTGTGTTAATGCTGTATGTTTCTTTGCCGTTTTAATGGTGTTTGTTTCTTTGGATTTTTGTGTTGCTTAGTAAAAAGATGGCGGACTATCAATCGTTTGTTGGTTGGTGATCATAGCTAAACTTGGTTTTAAAAACATTGCAGTAGATATCGTATCTACATATTTTCGAGTTTAATGGACCGAATGAGTCATATGATTGTGAGTGAGTGAGTGAGTTTAAAGCCGGTTTCAACACTTTTTTAGTAATATCACGGCGACCAGTTGACCTACGCATGTGGTTCCTGGCCTACTAACAACAGTACTCCACACCACACTCTTTCCACGCAACTGGCTGCTTTTCCACATAGACTTTAAGCCCATTGGTTGCAGACGAATGTCGCTTGTCACAGTGACTTTTGTCAAACGTCGAAAAGAATGTTGACCGAGCTGGGGTTCGAACTCACAACCCCTGGGGATTTACAGCCTGTGTCGCTACCGACTGAGCAACCGTGGCTCGGCCATATGACTGTACGCGGTCAATCAATGGTCAAGCATATGAGCCGTTCAATCAACATTATGGACTCTGCGTTAATGTATCGACCCAGATCCGCCGACACATTTAGTCTCAGAGGGATAGAGATATAGAGTAATGATTCTGATTCAGAAAATCCGAAGGAGGCGAACAGTGTCTATCCGGGTTAGCCTGCGCGGCATGCTTAGGCTACAGTGTTGGTTTTCTCGTTGGACTGTTCATATAATAATAAGTGTGTTCTTTTCGGAGTATAGTCGAAGAGTGCCTGTTCTGATGAGACACTGCGTATGTACGAACTCTTCTAAGTCTTCATTGCTCGCGTTAGTCACGTGACTTATTTGTTGCATGATGACGAATCCCAATTTCATTCTTATGACCCATCGCTCTATCATTATATCCCGGTAATATCATGCCACGAGGTTACCCATCGTTCTATCTTTATATCCCGGTAATGTCATGCCACGAAGTGACCCATTGTTCTATCATTATATCCCGGTAATGTCATGCCACGAGGTTACCCATCGTTCTATCATTATATCCCGGTAATATCATGCCACGATGTGACCCATCGTTCTATCATTATATCCCGGTAATGTCATGCCACGAGGTTACCCATCGTGCTATCATTATATCCCGGTAATATCGTGCCACGATGTGACCCATCGTTTTATCTTTATATCCCGGTTATGTCATGCCACGAGATGACCCATCGTTCTATCTTTATATCCCGGTAATGTCATGCCACGAGGTGACCCATCGCTCTATCTTTATATCCCGGTAATGTCATGCCACGAAGTGACCCATTGTTTTATCTTTATATCCCAGTAATGTCATGCCACGAGGTGACCCATTGTTCTATCTTTATATCCCGGTAATGTTATGCCAGGAGGTTACCCATCGTTCTATCTTGATATCCCGGTAATGTCATGCCACGAGGTTACCCATCGTTCTATCTTTATATCCCGGTAATGTCATGCCACGAGGTGACCCATCGCTCTATCTTTATATCCCGGTAATGTCATGCCACGAAGTGACTCATTGTTCTATCTTTATATCCCGGTAATGTCAGGCCACGAGGTGACCCATTGTTCTATCTTTATATCCCGGTAATGTTATGCCAGGAGGTTACTCATCGTTCTATCATTATATCCCGGTAATGCCATGCCACGAACTGACCCATCGTTCTAGCTTTATATCCCGGTAATATCATGCCACAATGTGACCCATCGTTCTATCTTTATATCCCGGTAATGTCATGCCACGATGTGACCCATCGTTTTATCTTTATATCCCGGCAATGTCATGCCACGAGGTGACCAATTGTTCTATCTTTATATCCCGGTAATGTCATGCCACGATGTGACGCATCGTTTTATCTTTATATCCCGCTAATGGCATGCCACGAGGTGACCCATCGCTCTATCTTTATATCCCGGTAATGTCATGTCACGGGGTGACCCATCGTTCTATCATTATATCCCGGTAATGTCATGCCACGAGGTGACCCATCGTTCTATCTTTATATCCCGGTAATGTCATGCCACAAGGTTACCCATCGTTCTATCTTTATAGCCCGGTAATGTCATGCCACGAGGTTACTCATCGTTCTATCTTTATATCCCGGTAATGTCATGCCACGAGGTGACCCATTGTTCTATCTTTATAACCCGGTAATGTCATGCCACGAGGTGACCCATTGTTCTATCATTATATCCCGGTAATGTCATGCCACGAGGTGACCCATCGTTATATCATTATATCCCGGTAATGTCATGCCACGAGGTGACCCATCGTTCTATCTTTATATCCCGGTAATGTCATGCCACAAGGTGACCCATTGTTCTATCTTTATATCCCTGTAATGTCATGCCACGATGTGACACATTGTTCTATCTTTATATCCCGGTAATGTCATGCCACGAGGCATATTAACCTGTTCTCTGGGAGGCAGCTTTGGAAACATCTAGCTAAACTATGGATGACATTATATAATAACTATAAATACAAATATAACTAATAAACTGGAAAACGATGTGGCAAAAGGAGAATTTGCTCATGTTATACAATGACTGACTTCTTTTGGCAAAGAAGTTTTAAACGTCGTCTGCTGCAGATGCATCAACATGTGTCCCAATGTGGAAAAAACGTCCACGCTCGTCCTTTAAAATCAGCCTTGGAAGAAACTGTAGCGGTGGTAGAGCGTCGGGCCTTTCGTACCAAAGATCACGTGACGGGTTCAAATCTAAGGAATAGCGTGTTGCGCGTTTTGGACACAAAGGGGCGAAAGAACTGGTAACGTATCAATGAAGCAGACACAAACACGTGACTAATATAAGATGAACGGGTGTCCAATGCATCAGCGCACAGTGACCACTCTTGTGTGTGCATCTGCATCCGCACAGTCTGACCAGAGTCTTCACTTGCTGCCTTAGTATAATATAGACCTAGACGCATCTTCTGACAAAATGCTAGAAATACCTAGACGCATCTTCTGACAAAATGCTAGAAATATAGCCCCAATTGTTTTACGGCAATGTAACGTCAATTGATGTCAAATCAGGGTCAAAAAGACCCTAAGAATCTAAATCGCTACACACGACTGTAATATTAATTTTGTTCAATCCTAAAGCTATTTAGTCGGTTTGGGGATTGATAATATTTCAAAGATATTCAGTCATGTCAATTCTTTTATTTTATTTTTCATATTGTATTACACAGCCTTGCTTGAGAACAATTATTTGAAGTACTTTCATATAATCTTCAAAGACAACAGCAAAAAATATATATAAACGAAATGATATTTATGGACAAATGACAATTTTAAACAGCAATCAAAAATGTATCAGTTGCTGTATAGCTAGGATCGCGTTTGATCTAGAGTTTTAATAGTTTTGTCACCAATGAAATGTTGTAAATGAACTTTTTCGATTTGTACTTTTGATTCAGAGAGAAGCATATGTACTTAGCCAAAATAGAAACGTCCCTCATTGTTAAGAAAACTTTCCAGGAAACTCGGGATGTAACGCTCATAAATAATCACCAGACTTAAATTGTGTTCATCGGAGAAATCGCCGACCTTAGGAGAACGTCAACGTTGTTCTTTGCTAGAACTTGAGTGGTGAACCGTGCTACATGAGGGCGAGCTTAATCTTGCTGTAGTACTACACTAGGGCCATGGCGACGTATGTGTATGTAATACCTCAGCAACATAGCGTTGTGCATTAAGGCTTCCCTGTGCAACAGCCTAGTCTGTCTTGCGGTCACCAATAATCCCAAAAGGAGAAATTATTCATTATCAGGGGCATAGCTCCCTTTAGGCACTATAGGCACGTGCCTACACTTTTTTTTCTAAAAATGAACCCAAAATACAGCTGCGGCGATACACATCTACGTAATGTATGGAAATGCGTCTTTATGGGGGAAAGGGTTTGAGAAATAACATGAACTACAGCCCTTCCCATCGCTTCAAAATACTATTCTATTTATGCCGTTTCTTTTTTTTAAAATCAAATTCTTATTTATGCTAGGAATGGGGGTTGTTGAGGATATGGGATGAGGAGTTGAACAATTAAAACAATAAGCTCACCAACATTAAAACTATCTGTGGGTGTTAACCACGATCGTATCAAAGTGAGTGAAGGTGATCGGTTTTTTCTTTTATGTAATTCCTTGGTTCCGGAGTATTATTTCATTGAAATCTAATCACGTGCGATATCTGTAGATAAAGGAAATTTCCACTAACCTACATCAAATAAAAAGGGGGCTGGTTTTTCTTTTACGGAATGTTCAAAAGGACAAAATGAGCCTAGTTTTCCTGGATTGACTCATGTCCCCGTCGCGCCTGGTTTGTGGTGGTGATAGGTGGATGAGGTATTTTGATAAGGTGGGGGGGGGGGGGGGGGGGGGGGGGGGGGGGGAATTACTGAAGTTAATTTTACTCATTGTTGTAATCAAGTCAAAACAAAACAACAGCAGAATCAACAGCAATAAATTCGCAAAGAAAGAGATAATTATGTGTGGGAGGAGTCCAGCATGAACTGATCAAAGCGATGAAAGCTATTGTGTTTCTTTTAATTAATTTCTACTTTCCAGATCGTTATTTCAACGAAATATTATCCCGTGTGATATTTGTATAGCACGGGGAGTTACCTAACCTACTTCAGATAAAAATGGGGATACTTTTTGTGGAATTTTCAATTGATGGGTGTTGATTAGGATAATTACTGAAATAAATTTCACTCATTCTTGTAATACATTAAAGTCAACAGCAACAACAAAAAATAATCGAATCAAAGTTGTGAAGGCGTTTCTCTTTCTGTTATGCAATCCCTGCAATGCGGATTGTGGTTTCATGAAATCTAATATCTGTATTGAAATCTAGTCACGTGTGATATCTGTATAGCACGGATATTCCCAGTGACCTATATCAGATAAAAATGGGGTTGGGCAAAATGAGGATGTTTACCCTAGAACCACGCGTCATGTAGCCCCTAGGGCCTCTTAATATTTTCCCACATACAGCAAATCTGCAGCAGACGACTTTTGACTTTTGAAAACAGGCAAAAATCTGAGAAGTCTCTGTAAGTGAAAGATTAATAATTGAATAGAGTTGAAAACATTGTGACTAAAGGAGAAATTTATCATTATGGGCAATTTCTCCATTTGCCACATTTTTTTCAAATGTCGTCTGCTGCAGATGCGTCAGAAAGTGTCTGTATGTGGGAAAGGGTTAAGGAGAGCATCACTCAGTCCTGTTAGATGCGTCAGAAAGTGTCTGTATGTGGGGAAAGGGTTAAGGAGAGCATCACTCAGTCCTGTTAGATGCGTCAGAAAGTGTCTGTATGTGGGAAAGGGTTAAGGAGAGCATCACTCAGTCCTGTTAGATGCGTCAGAAAGTGTCTGTATGTGGGGAAAGGGTTAAGGAGAGCATCACTCAGTCCTGTTAGATGCGTCAGAAAGTGTCTGTATGTGGGGAAAGGGTTAAGGAGAGCATCACTCAGTCCTGTTAGATGCGTCAGAAAGTGTCTGTATGTGGGAAAGGGTTAAGGAGAGCATCACTCAGTCCTGTTAGATGCGTCAGAAAGTGTCTGTATGTGGGAAAGGGTTAAGGAGAGCATCACTCAGTCCTGTTAGATGCGTCAGAAAGTGTCTGTATGTGGGGAAAGGGTTAAGGAGAGCATCACTCAGTCCTGTTAGATGCGTCAGAAAGTGTCTGTATGTGGGGAAAGGGTTAAGGAGAGCATCACTCAGTCCTGTTAGATGCGTCAGAAAGTGTCTGTATGTGGGAAAGGGTTAAGGAGAGCATCACTCAGTCCTGTTAGATGCGTCAGAAAGTGTCTGTATGTGGGGAAAGGGTTAAGGAGAGCATCACTCAGTCCTGTTAGATGCGTCAGAAAGTGTCTGTATGTGGGAAAGGGTTAAGGAGAGCATCACTCAGTCCTGTTAGATGCGGCTCTCTTCAGCCCATATGAATTCACCCACCATGTACTCTAGTTCTGAGATATTTCAGTGTAACTACATTTCTGATTGGCTAAACCAAGTGGCTTAGCCAATCAGAATGTATGTTACTTTGTGAATTAGGAATTATGATCGCATTTGGAATCGTTGATCACGTTCTAAGTGTTCCATCCAGATTGTTTCTGTGGTTGTGTTCTACTTACCGTTGCCATATTTTTTTATTTTTTTTTTGACACCCTTTTCGTCTGCCTGCAGTTTTTGACTTGCTAAATGTCATGGTATTGTTGTACCCTTTTCATGTGCTGTCTCGTTTTCAAACTCTTCAAATTTCATTCTCCATTGACAGTTGTAACTTGGCCTTGTGGTTGGTTTGTATAATATGAACCAATCCACGGGGGAAAGGATCAAGTTGGTATTTCTGAAGAGTGTAGTTTCAGATCAGCAGGTGCATCTGCTCCGTCTTATCAGAATCTACAAACAAAATGGCAGAACGTTATTTGTCACATTTGTGTTAGTGAAATTTGAAGAACTTGACCGTCATCAGATTGCGCGGTTGCAAAGGATGATCAGGATTCACACTTTTCACAAAAGCGAACTCGTCCCTTTTTCACATGGAAGGTGGTGGGTTCGTATGAACTTTTGTCATGTTATTGGATAACCGCTACAAAGTTTAGATAACTGTGACCAGCATGTGTTCTTGAAATGTCATTATTTCTTGATACTCACAACTTCTTTGTAACCTCAATCCAGGGGTTGTGAGTTCGAATCCCGGCTCGGCCAACTTTCTTTCCGATGATTGACAAAAGTCAATGCGACATGCGTCATTCGTCTTCCACCAATGGGCTAAGTCTATGTGGAAAAGCAGCCAGTTGCTTGGGAAGATTGTTGTGTGGAGTACTGGTGTGAGAAAACCAGGAAAAGCCATAAATGGTTTTTTTCGCTTATAGGTAACAGGTGTGAGATTTTTTTTTTTTCAATAACCCATGAAGCTTTCTGAAATGAAACTGGAAAAATCCATGGGGGCCGCCATTTTGGATATGTATAAAAAGCAGACGTAAAACACAGATTGAAAATTATTGTCGTCTTTTTAATCCTTTTTTTTAAATCGGTAATTTGGGTATGTATAAAATGAGCAGAAAAACACGGATTGAAAATTATGTCGTCTTTTTAATCATTTTTTTTAAAATCGATATTTAAGATCATTAAAGTGCTGTGTTATGTGGGAATTAACATTTGTACGAAAAGGTAAAAATAAAAAGAAATATGTTTTCCCGTTCGTCAAAAAAACGGTAGCATTAGCCTTCTACGCCCGAAACTAAATTTTGACTGTATCGTAGCCAAAGAAGGACGTGACGTCATTCCGTTACACTTCATCTTGGCGTAACGTTAATGGAGCGACGTCGTTTCCCACAAAAAAAGTGGTATCAACATGAAAGACCCCAACTTCCTATACATGAGCTATTGACTTACTCATTCAAAGTATAATTATTTATCAAACATTGTGGCAAAAGGATAACTTCCTCATAAGGAGCAATTGTTCTTGTGGCGGCAATCTTTTCCTAAATCGTCTGTTGCATAGGCCTCAGAAACCGTCTCTAATAGGGAAAGGGTTTAGCAGAAATGTGACCCCTTACATAATTTGTTCCAGTCATATTGACTGGTTGAAAAAGGCAATCGCAAGGTGGCATCAGAAAAGGGCTGATCTATTTGCTTCTTTACCGCAATGCAGGTGATCGATTAAGGATCATCTATCATCTTGGCCCTCATGTTTTGCCCTCGTTCATTATAAATGTATTCCTTGATTTTCTGAAAGTCTTTACTTTATTATTTTCTGTTCGTAATAATAGACGACAGCAATACGAATTCCAAATATGTTTTGATAATACAAGAAGCATGACATTGACATTATTATTGTCTAGTCAATTACTTATAAATCCTTTTTTATGGCCAAAGTATGCTCTTTAATTTTTGTTTATAATTATCTTGCGTTTTTTTCGTAAATAGGTAGCACCTATAGATATATTAATGGTTCTTGTTGGCACCGTACTAGTAGGTGTATGCGTAGTAGTGGTAGATGGCAGTGTGGTTGTTGTTGTGAATTGTGTTGGCATTGTTGTGCTTGCTGTCGGTAGAATGGTGTTTGATGTAGGCAAAGACAAGGTAGTTGTTTGCTTGTTAGATTGTTATTATAGGCGTCGTTGTGTTAGTTTATAGTCTATACCATTTTATATAAGCTCATTTTGAAAAAAGGTGGCAGCTTCTTTAATCACTCTCGATTCAGCTTCCTGGGACAAACTCACCAGTACTGAGTGCCAATGGGGAAGGTTCTACGAGAACGTTCACCGACCGAGGATCGAACCCGGGACCTCTACCTCTGAGCGTCTGTTACTGTATATATATTTGTTGTTGATAAGAGATTAGATGTGGTGAATGTAAGACTGATTGTGGTTGCTGTTGTTGTTGTTGTTATTGTTGTTGGAGATATATGTGCTGTTGTAGGCGCAGTACTTCCGCAAAAATTGGAGGTGGCACGTGTGGTAATGGTACTTGTAGGCATAATAGTGGTAGTTGTTGGTGTTGTTGTGGTGTTTGATCGCTTAATTGTGTTCCGCTCACCTGAGCACGAAATGCTCAATGTGAAATATTGTGATCACCATATGTCCGATGCCTGTCCGTCTTTAATATTTTTAAAAAATCGTCTTTCTGAAGCCCTTGATATTTGGTAAGTATGTAGGACCATATAGTGATCCTTTACAAATATTTGCAAATGTTGCCGTAGGCGTCAAATCTGGCACCGCCCCAGGGCTCAAACGTTTCCTTTAGACGACATGTATATGAAATTTTCTTGTCTGCAACTGCAAGGCCCATACCTTTCATATGTGGTATGTAGCAATATAGTATATATAGTGGTCTTTTACCGACACTGTTCAAATTAAGCTCCGATCCCTTTTATTCTCGTGTGGGAAATTCAGGCATTAAAGAAATGCTGGAAATAAGTAATCATGAATAGGATGTGCAATGATATGCTGGTTCCTGAACTTTATCAATACTTTCCGATGATGTATATGGGTTACTTATGTGCTGTACTGAGGAAACGTATGCATACAGACGCGGGAGTGTGTAAAATCAGGCCATCTCCGCAACGTTATGTGAAAAACTCGGCCATCGTATTTATATTATTTTTACTGTTTTCTTTTTAATAAATCATAATAATATTGGTATGATTATGTTGTTTGTAAATATATAAGATATAGACATTTGCTTTTTTAAAAGATGTACATAAACTATTTAGAAAGTTCGCTATTTATTGTTGAACACGTTACGGTCATCCCTGGCCACGTTATGTGAAAAACGCGGCCATCGGATGTATGATTTATAGTTTTATTGTGTGGTTTTTAATTAATCATAATAATGTTGGTATGTTGTAAAAGAGCAGACTATGTACTGTGTACGTAAATAAATAATATCGTCATTGACCGAGATTCATACATTATAACATCTCTGAAGTTATAAGTAGGGATTTATGACTATAGTTTGCAAAATTGCACATAATAAGTATGGAATACTATTTGGAATGGGAGAGCTTCTCAATAAGTCAGTGGTTTTCATAGACAAATGTAATGGAAAAGGTATTTCCAACGCTTTCAACGGTTAAATTTCGTGCAAGCAGTGAATATCGCAGTGCGAGCAGAGCTTTGGTTTAAAGATAGTTCTGTTCCGAGCTTGCCTGATATGGTCGAGCATTAACGATAGTGTAATAATTCACCCTCGGTGTCACAATCTGACCAAGATAAATATAGAGAACATTTTGGTTTTAATAATTAGTGTTGTTGTTGTTGTTGTAAGATTATGTCTTATGGTTTGTGTAATAGGCGTAGTTTTAAGAATGTGTGTTGTTGTTGTTGTTTGTCTCAATGACATAGTAGTGGTTATTGTAGGTGTTCGGCGTTGGGGGACATATTATATAAACTTCGGGGCTGGCCCAAATATAACGTATAATAAATCTAAGCCTTTCGTTAAGCCAAATAACTCATTACATTAATTATGCCCCTTTCAAAGAAGTACATATAGTTTAAGATTGTTTTGTACATGTCAGTCGGCCGTGGAAGAACGTCAACGTTGTTTTTTGCTAGAACTTGAGTGGTGAACCGTGGTACATGAGGGCGAGCTTAATCTTGCTGTAATATTACACTAGGGCCATGGCGACGTATGTGTATCGAATACCTCAGCAACATAGCGTTGTGCATTAAGGTTTCTCTGTATAACAGCCTAGTCTGTCTTGCGGTCACCAATAGTCCCAAAAGGAGAAATTATTCATTATCAGGGGCGTAGCTTCCTTTAGGCACTGTAGGCACGTGCCTACACATTTTTTCTAAAAATGCCCCAAAATACAGCTGCGGCGATACACATCTGCGTAATTTATCGACCAGATCAGCCTGCGCTGTCCGCGCAGACTGATCCGTCCGACACTTTCCGTCTAAAGGGTATTTGATAGAGTAGTGATTCCTGAAACAGAAAAATCCACAGGAGGCGAGAAGTGTATATCCGGGTACGCCTGTGTGGCATGCTTAGTCTGATCCGGGTTGATACTTTACGCAGAGTCCACAATGTTGATTTTCTCACGAGACGGCCTACACATTGATTATTGCCAAGTTACGCTCCTGATTATGAGCAATATCTCCTTTTGTCTCAATGTTTTCAAAAGTCATCAGCTACGTGTGTGTCAAAATGCGTCTTTATGGGGGGAAAGGGTTTGAGAAATAACATGAACAACAGCCCTTCCCATCGCTTCAAAATACTATTCTATTTATGCCGTTTATATTCTTTAAAATCAAATTGTGTTCGGCGTTGGGGGACATATTATATAAACTTCGGGGCTGGCCCAAATATAACGTATAATAAATCTAAGCCTTTCGTTGAGCCAAATAACTCATTACATTAATTATGCCCCTTTCAAAGAAGTACATATAGTTTAAGATTGTTTTGTACATGTCAGTCGGTCGGTAGGTGGTCCCGTCGGTCGGTCAGTGGGTATACCAAAGCTTGTCCGATTGATAACTAAAGAACGCTTGGGCTTATGAGGCTCAAACTTGGTATGGGTTTGAGGTCAAAGGTCAATGTCACAGCGACAGTAAACAGTAACAGTTTGTATGATGATAATTAATGCTTGAGTCTGGGGTCCTCAAACTTGGTAAGGGGGATTGTAATGACCTTCACATGACCCCTAATTGCCACACAGTCTTATTATGTGAAATGACTAATGCCGGCCATTCGGTGGATATACGCAATCATTCATATGATCCTGACAAAGTGGCGCTTCGAGGGGCATACTGTTTGACAAATATCTCTTTGTGTAACTAAATATACGCTCACTTCGTTTTTGTCGTGATTACAGTTCAGGGTCCATGTGACCTTGACCTTTCATGTATAGATGCGGGTCATGCACACGACACCTCGTCTTTATGAAACCATAACATATAAATGAAGATACATCGAGGGCTTGGCGTGAAACGGTTGTAACTTAAAACCTATTTTGAAAACCCTGGTTTAGGGGCTATTTTGACCCCTTTGTAAACAATGCAAATTTAGGTGCCATTGCTCAGAACGAGCAATGGCACCTAAATTTACATTGTTTACCAAGAAAAATGATTTAACGATTATAAAGACTTCATGGCGAGGTGATTAACTTTGGTAAAAAAAATACCAATTTTAGTTACAACCGTTTCACGCCAAGCTCTCGACATACTTTAACTTGGGACTCCAGCTCATCTGAACGTCTGCTTCCTCTGAACGTCTGGGTGCAAGTGAACATTTTTACTGGCGTCAGTTTTTTCATCAAACGAGCCGCAATACTTCACACGCGTTTCATCTCTCTTAGTCAGATGCCGACTTATATTGACAATGACGTCACATACGCTTTATGAGAAGTTAATTGTGAGTAACACATAATAACCTTTGCTATATAAATACATAATGGAATGTTCCGATCGGGCCTGGTAAACACTGTTCGAAAACAAAAGTCCAACTTGTACTCAGCAGACTAAGGGTTAAACTTTCAAATTTGCTTTGGAAAACTGGTATGCGGAGTACTGCTGTGAGAAAAGCCAGGAAATACATGGGTATGTGAATTATTCGCCGTGATATGACTGAAATATTGTTTAAAACGCGGTTGAGAGGGGTACCATTCTTATTATCAAGTTTGACCACCTCGAAAACATCGACTTCAGGGCTTTGTGAACAGTGAAGGAAAGATCATCCTACGCCGCCGCGCAATCTGATCACGTTCGTTCGTGATCGCCGTCTTAGAGTGCAGGCGTCACTGAACCCTCTCGAGAACGGTTTATTACCTATGACCTTTAACAGACGATACAATTATGTCACTCAAACGTAGTCGTCTATAATTTCGAAACCTCCGTAAGGTTTATCGGAAAATGACTAGTTATGCCTTAACGCTTTCAAGCAGCAGACGACCAGAACATTTCTGGACAAAATTCTAAAAAATCTCTATCAACGAAAAAAAGATTATTAAATAGTGTTGACAACATTGTGGCAAACGAAGAAATTGCTCAAAATGAGCATTTTTTTCCAATCGCCATCACGTTTTCAAATGCCGTCTGACGGAGATGTGTTAACATTCGCGGGAAACGTGCTTAAATTGCTCGCCTGACACCATGTGGCTCTAGGTTTGCATGGCTCGTTAATTAGGAAATATTTAATTACGTGAATGAGAAACGGTGTCTGGTGGTTTAGCCATTTTGATAGTCACTTGAAAAAATGCAAACATTATGGGGGAAAAGCTGCTATTGTTCATGACGACAAACAATACAGTTATGCCCCTTAAGTACCGTAACTACAAGATGAAAGACGTCGATTAGACTGCATGGAAAATCAGATAGGTCTGGGGATTTATGTTCTTGTTATAAATACATGGAGGACGGTTTTCCATCACGTCCCATCACGTGCCATCACGTGCCATCACGTCCCTCTGTACTAACATGCCTTTAAAGGTGCTCTGGACTCCAGATTATAGATATAATAGTATAGTAAACGTTTAAAAACTGGTCAAAAGTTGTCTTGAATTATTAGAATCATAATTCCGAGATCAAATTAGAGTAATAATTTCACTTTCCAGTACAATAAAAATCTAAATATTGATCGTTTATGCTTCATTTTTACTGGGTAGACATACCCAGTAAGCTAAATTTTTGTAAATGTTCATGACTTTCAAATTACTGTTTTTCAACATTTACTGCCAAAATAGTTTTGAACTATGTATTACTTACACTGTAGTCACTAGTAGAAATATTCACGGAAGTTGCACCATTTCAAAATGTTGATCTCCATCTAGAAGTTAGCACCTTTAAACACCACTATCATGTACTTAGAATGACTGCAATACGCCTTTGGGTATTAAAACTTCTAAATACTTCAATCTTTGCTATACGTTATTAACTGCTTTCCATCTATACGAATAGGCCTCAAAGTAAGCACGACTACTGAATAATTTGAATCGTTTGAAACGTTTTTAATCGTAAATTCTTT
>JASEVX010000003.1:116265044-116287879 GCA_031761405.1 Serripes groenlandicus
AAAACACCGTCATACAACCGCAATGGTATATTCAGATTTTATTGTTTTAACTAAAACCCGTCATACAATCTCAATGGTATATTCAGATTTGACTTGTTTTAACAAAAACCCGTCAGACAACCGCAATGGTATATTCAGATTTGACTTGTTTTAACTAAAAACCCGTCAGACAACCGCAATGGTATATTCAGATTTGACTTGTTTTAGCAAAAACCCGTCAAACAACCGCAATTGTATATTCAGATTTGATTTGTTTTAACCAAAACCCGTCAGACAACCGCAATGGTATATTCAGATTTGACTTGTTTTAACCAAAACCCGTCAGACAACCGCAATGGTATATTCCGATTTGACTTGTTTTAACCCAAACCCGTCAGACAACGGCAATGGTATATTCTGATTTGACTTGTTTTAACCAAAACCCGTCAGACAACCACATTGGTATATTCAGATTTGACTTGTTTTAAATGCATGACAACTCGTCAGACAAGAGTTTAAAACAAAATTGAATTGGTTATCAGGAAAGTCGACTGGGAAATGGGATATGTCAACTTCAGTTGTTAACGATGGGTTGATGTTAATCTATACCAATAGTATGTGTGTGGATAGTCTATTCTTAGTGGTATAACCATGATAAATATCCCCTTGATGGCTTATTGAACCATCAGGGACGTAGCTCCTTTTAGGCACTGTAGTCACATGCTTACACATTTTTTCTCAAAATGCCCCCAAAATGCAGCTGCGGCGATAGACATCTGCGTAATGTATCGACCAGATCAGCCTGCGCTGTCCGCGCAGACTGATCAGGCCGACACATTCCGTCTTAGGGGGGATAGATGTATAGAGTAGTGATTCCTGAAACAGAAAATCCACAGGAGGCGAAAAGTGTCTATCCGGGTAGGCCTGTGTGGCATGCTTAGGCTGATCCGGGTCGATACTTTACTCAGAGGCCACAATGTTGATTTTCTCACGAGACGGCCTACACATTGATTATTGCAAAGCTACGCCCCTGACCATGTTATATTTCAACCTAAATCAAAGGATAAAGTCATTATTCCTCACTACAGGAAAATAGTTTTATGTCGAATCATCATTAAGTCACTTCCACAACTGTTCTTAGTACGTTTTGTATATTTTGTTCGGCTATAAGGCATCTGCGATCCGGATTGATCCGTATAGATCCAGATCTGCCGGCGCATCTGCGCACATATGATCTGGATATACACTATTCGCTGATTAGTCGTATAAGGCTTCGAGAAAGAACTGAAAGGGCTGTATCCATGTTTAGGATGATTTTCATTGAATTAGGTTAATAAGTCAAATTGAAAGAAAATCGTGTTAGCACTCTTGAAGCTGTATAATTTAATAAATCATGTTGAAGCTTTTGAACAGATTGATTGGCTTGATGATATATCTATGCTAAGTTCAAACATGGGTTCACTTTCAATGATAGGCCTACATGAATATCCGTTAGAATATTAGTAAGTGAGTAGTGCAACGTGCATTTTCGCTTGATAGGCCTGCATGAATATCCGTTATAATATTAGAAAGGAAGTAGTGTAACGTGGATTCTCGCTTGATAGGCCTAGATGAATATCCGTTAGAATATTAGTAAGTGAGTAGTGCAACGTGGATTCTCACTGAGAGGCCTACGTGAATATTCGTTATAATATTAGTAAGTTAGTAGTGCAACGTGGATTCTCGCTGAGAGGCCTACGTGAATATCCGTTATAATATTAGTAAGTTAGTAGTGCAACGTGGATTCTCACTGAGAGGCCTACGTGAATATTCGTTATAATATTAGTAAGTTAGTAGTGCAACGTGGATTCTCACTGAGAGGCCTACGTGAATATTCGTTATAATATTAGAAAGTAAGTAGTGCAACGTTGATTCTCGCTTGATAGGCCTAGATGAATATCCGTTAGAATATTAGTAAGTCAGTAGTGCAACGTTGATTCTCGCTTGATTGGCCTAGATGAATATCCGTTATAATATTAGTAAGTGAGTAGTGTAACATGTATTTTCGCTGATAGACCTACATGAATATCCGTTATAATATTAGTAAGTGAGTAGTGTAACATGGATTTTCGCTGATAGGCCTACATGAATATCCGTTAGAATATTAGAAAGTTATTAGTGCAACGTGCATTTTCGCTTGATAAACCTTCATGAATATCCGTTAGAATATATGTCAGTTATTAGTGCAACGTGCATTTTTGCTTGATAGGCCTACAGGAATATCCGTTATAATATTAGTAAGTTATAAGTGCAACGTGCATTTTCGCTTGATAAGCCTTCATGAATATCCATTATAATATTAGTAAGTTATAAGTGCAACGTGCATTTTCGCTTGATAAGCCTTCATGAATATCCATTATAATATTAGTAAGTTATAAGTGCAACGTGCATTTTCGCTTGATAAGCCTACATGCATATCCGTTAGAATATTAGTTAAGTGAGTATTGAAACGTGGATTTTTGCTAGATAGACCTACATGAATATCCGTTATAATAATAGTAAGTGATTAGTGCATCGTGCATTTTCGCTTGATAATCATACATGAATATCCGTTATAATATTAGCAAGTGCTTAGTGCAGATAAGTTACTGATTTGTTATCGGTATTTAATCGTAACAGATAATTGACTGATTAGTTATAATGACTAAACTGTGCTTTTATTAAGCCTATTTAACATCAGCCTTGCTGCAGCCGTACATCAATCCTGTTTACAAGAACATCCGTTGGATACGTTGTACAGCCTCGAGACCTCCTTTCGAATTCTCAAAGTCGCAAGGCTGTCGCAAAGTCGCAAACTAGATTTTCAACACGCACGCAGTCTTTTCGAATTTCAAGCGATTTTAGAGTTTGCACGGTAGCTGCAAGGCATCCTCACGGTAGCCTCAAGACGCAGGAACAATCGACGCACTCTAAGCTGACGTCTTTTACAACAATGATTTCAACTCTTTTCAATAAACTTACATGTAAAGTACATGTTCCCTATGTCTGCTGCAGATTTGTACCAATATGAGAAATGGTTTAAGATTGTAAAGAAATGCAGTTACATCTGCATTACACTTTATATCAATCGTTTATTTTCGAGCTACCGAGTCAAACCGAAAAGATCCGATTGCATCTATTTCCGTTTTCAAAAATCTCATTTCAGATCGACGGTTTGATAAAAACCAGTTTTACAGGACTGTTTACGTCAAAGCTACAATGGATTCAACGAGACTGACTCGACTACACAAACCTGGAACCTGGTCATGTTCACCGTTAGTTTGAATTCCTATCGATACGAGGCCGTCTTAACTCTTTCCCACATATAGACGCTTTCTGACGCCTCTGCAGCAGACGGCTTTTTGAAAACATTGTGACAAAAGAAGAAATTGCTCAAAACGAGCAATTTCTACTTTTGTCACAATATTTCCCACTTTAAGTCATAGGTTATATATTCAATTTGGAGATTTTCTATTTTTTAACAAAATATGTCCTAAGTCGTCTGCTGCAGAATTGTCGTATGAGGGAAAAGGTTAACACTTTCCCACATATGACAAATCTGCAGAAGTCGTTTTAAAATATATTTGGAAAAAATAAAAAATATCTTTATATGAAAGTATAAATATTGAAAAGAGTTAGAAAATAAAAAAACATTGTGGCAAAAGAGAGAACTTGATCATTATAAGCAATTCCTCCTTTTGCCATAATGTTTATAATATCGTCTGCTACGTGTGGGAACTCATCTGTATTTGGGAAAGTATTTAGCCATGCCACACAAAATCCGACATTAGGAAGATTAAATATTTATAACGTCTCAGTTCAGACTATGTTCGGCACCTCGCTAGCTCAGTCGGTCATGACGAGCGCTATCTTTCCAGGGGCCTTCGGTTCGAACCCCGGCTCGGCCATTCATTCGTTCCGATGATTGTCAACAGTTATTGAGACTATTGTCATACGTCATCCGTAAGGTGAATTGGTCACCTTGATATAACTGAAATAACATTGAAAAAGGCGTGAAACTCCAATATGTCAATCAACTTAAACGTTTGAGATTGGGTTGATTTAGATTATCATTGTTTGCAAGAAAAGCCCTGTTTTGTGAAAACATGTGAACCCTTTTTCAAGTTGTGTTTTGTAATAAAAACATAAAAAACTTGTTTGAGTTTTTACATTGTTCCGATAAGGGTGATATTTCTATGGCGAAAATATAAAAATATCTCTAAATGAAAATAAAATTAATAGAGTTTAAAACATTGTGTCTAACGGAGAATTGTGTCCTTAAGTCACTTCGTAAATTAGTAATCCAATTGCCGCCGTAATACATACTGCAGACAGAAATTAAATCATCCCACACGAAAGATCAACCGTTGGAGATTACGTGATAAATGGGAGTATGAATCAGATTGCAAACGTCTACAGTCTGATTATGGTCGTAATAAGTCTTCTTGGTGCTCGTGTGACTATATGAAGGATAGGAAAGACCAAGATCAGAATGTTCGAGGGCGGAAGCTGATCTGGAAGTGAGCTTGCAGCATTTGAGTCGTACCGTGAAAAAACAACAACAGTATGGCTTCTGCGTATGTATCGACACAGATCAGCCTGCGCAGTCCGCGTATACTGATCCGTGCAGACAAATTCCGTCTCAGGGGGATAGAGGTATAGAGTAATGAATCCTGAAAAAGAAAATCCACAGGAGGCGAATAGTGTCTATCCGGGTAAGCCTGTGCGGCATGCTTATGCTGATCCGGTTCGATACTTTAAGCAGAGTCCACAGTGTTGGTTTTCTAGCGGGACGGCTCATTTTTTGAAATTTGGTTTTCCTATGGCTATGTGGCATAATCAAGATTAAGTAATTCGATTTACACTAAGTGTAAGGGGGACAATCCTTTATATACAGTCTTTAACGTTTTAATGTCCCTTGTTAAATACATATGTTTAGATCGAATTGGCTATAGATAACTTTGGCAAAACATGGGCCGAGCCCCGGTAGCTCAGTCGGTATCGAAACAGGCTGTCAATCAAGGGATTATGAGTTGGAACCCCAACTCGGCCAAGATTCTTTCCGATGTTTGACAAACGGGTAACTGGTGACGTTCACGCTACATTTCCCAACTTCCGGTGTAGATTCAAAACATTGGTGTTGTATCTCCCGTATGTGATTAATTCAGATGAAGTGCTGCGGCGTTGAAGGCTATTCCGATTTAAATCGGGCAGTGAAGGGGTACCGTCAGTCATTCCAAGACGGTTGGTGGTTCACATTGTCCACTCCAACAATACTATGCTGTAACCTCGACGTCAAGGTTCCCGCGGACTACTCCTGTGCTGTAAATCCCTCATCGGCCTCAACCAACTATCATAAGGTAATTCGTTTGGCATTCCGCACAGGCTAATCCGGATAGTCACTTTTCGCCTCCTGTGGATTTTTCGTTTCAGGAACAACTACTCTATACATATATCCCCATAAGACGGAATGTGTCGGCCGGATCAGTCTGCGCGGACAGCGCAGGCTGATCTGGTCGATACATTACGCAAATGGCTATCGCCGCAGAGTGCATGTTGGCGCGGACTACTCCTGTGCTGTAAATCCCCTCATCGGCCTCATCCAACTATCATAAGGTAATTCGTTTTGGGTTTATTTGTGCGTGTTTACGCAGCTTTCAACAGTGTTTGGGTAATATCACGGCGTTTCCTGGGTAACGTACCAGTACTACCAGTGTTTCTATCCGGTGTTTGGGTAATATCACGGCGTTTCCTGGGTAACGTACCAGTATTACCAGTGTTTCTATCCGGTGTTTGGGTAATATCACGGCGTTTCCTGGGTAACGTACCAGTACTACCAGTGTTTCTATCCGGTGTTTGGGTAATATCACGGCGTTTCCTGGGTAACGTACCAGTACTACCAGTGTTTCTATCCGGTGTTTGGGTAATATCACGGCGTTTCCTGGGTAACGTACCAGTACTACCAGTGTTTCTATCCGGTGTTTGGGTAATATCACGGCGTTTCCTGGGTAACGTACCAGTACTACCAGTGTTTCTATCCGGTGTTTGGGTAATATCACGGCGTTTCCTGGGTAACGTACCAGTACTACCAGTGTTTCTATCCGGTGTTTGGGTAATATCACGGCGTTTCCTGGGTAACGTACCAGTACTACCAGTGTTTCTATCCGGTGTTTGGGTAATATCACGGCGTTTCCTGGGTAACGTACCAGTACTACCAGTGTTTCTATCCGGTGTTTGGGTAATATCACGGCGTGTCCTGGGTAACGTACCAGTACTACCAGTGTTTCTATCCGGTGTTTGGGTAATATCACGGCGTTTCCTGGGTAACGTACCAGTACTACCAGTGTTTCTATCCGGTGTTTGAGTAATATCACGGCGTTTCCTGGGTAACGTACCAGTACTACCAGTGTTTCTATCCGGTGTTTGGGTAATATCACGGCGTTTCCTGGGTAACGTACCAGTACTACCAGTGTTTCTATCCGGTGTTTGGGTAATATCACGGCGTTTCCTGGGTAACGTACTAGTACTACCAGTGTTTCTATCCGGTGTTTGGGTAATATCACGGCGTTTCCTGGGTAACGTACCAGTACTACCAGTGTTTCTATCCGGTGTTTGGGTAATATCACGGCGTTTCCTGGGTAACGTACCAGTACTACCAGTGTTTCTATCCGGTGTTTGGGTAATATCACGGCGTTTCCTGGGTAACGTACCAGTACTACCAGTGTTTCTATCCGGTGTTTGGGTAATATCACGGCGTTTCCTGGGTAACGTACCAGTACTACCAGTGTTTCTATCCGGTGTTTGGGTAATATCACGGCGTTTCCTGGGTAACGTACCAGTACTAGCAGTGTTTCTATCCGGTGTTTGGGTAATATCACGGCGTTTCCTGGGTAACGTACCAGTACTACCAGTGTTTCTATCCGGTGTTTGGGTAATATCACGGCGTTTCCTGGGTAACGTACCAGTACTAGCAGTGTTTCTATCCGGTGTTTGGGTAATATCACGGCGTGTCCTGGGTAACGTACCAGTACTACCAGTGTTTCTATCCGGTGTTTGGGTAATATCACGGCGTGTCCTGGGTAACGTACCAGTACTACCAGTGTTTCTATCCGGTGTTTGGGTAATATCACGGCGTTTCCTGGGTAACGTACCAGTACTACCAGTGTTTCTATCCGGTGTTTGGGTAATATCACGGCGTGTCCTGGGTAACGTACCAGTACTACCAGTGTTTCTATCCGGTGTTTGGGTAATATCACGGCGTGTCCTGGGTAACGTACCAGTACTACCAGTGTTTCTATCCGGTGTTTGGGTAATATCACGGCGTGTCCTGGGTAACGTACCAGTACTACCAGTGTTTCTATCCGGTGTTTGGGTAATATCACGGCGTTTCCTGGGTAACGTACCAGTACTACCAGTGTTTCTATCCGGTGTTTGAGTAATATCACGGCGTTTCCTGGGTAACGTACCAGTACTACCAGTGTTTCTATCCGGTGTTTGAGTAATATTACGGCGTTTCCTGGGTAACGTACCAGTACTACCAGTGTTTCTATCCGGTGTTTGGGTAATATCACGGCGTTTCCTGGGTAACGTACCAGTACTACCAGTGTTTCTATCCGGTGTTTGAGTAATATCACGGCGTTTCCTGGGTAACGTACCAGTACTACCAGTGTTTCTATCCGGTGTTTGGGTAATATCACGGCGTTTCCTGGGTAACGTACCAGTACTACCAGTGTTTCTCTCCGGTGTTTGAGTAATATCACGGCGTTTCCTGGGTAACGTACCAGTACTACCAGTGTTTCTATCCGGTGTTTGGGTAATATCACGGCGTTTCCTGGGTAACGTACCAGTACTACCAGTGTTTCTATCCAGTGTTTGGGTAATATCACGGCGTTTCCTGGGTAACGTACCAGTACTACCAGTGTTTCTATCCGGTGTTTGGGTAATATCACGGCGTTTCCTGGGTAACGTACCAGTACTACCAGTGTTTCTATCCGGTGTTTGGGTAATATCACGGCGTTTCCTGGGTAACGTACCAGTACTACCAGTGTTTCTATCCGGACACCGATGCATCCATCGTAATACTATCCCCGCAACATTGAGCGTCAAGAAGGAAGCCATTACTATCAGGTTTTTAACCCTTTGCCACATATAAAAAATCTCTATAATTGAATGGATAACCTAAAAGATGACTAAAAGTGGAAAACATTATGGCAAAAGGAGAAATTGCTCGTTTTAAGCAATTTTCTTTTTTGGTCACTAAAAGGTTTTCAAAAAGCCGTCTGCTGCAGAGGCGTCGGAAAGCGTCTATATTATCCGGTCGATGATCGAACCAGGATCCCCTCTTGGGGAGGCGGACGCTCTTACTATTGCACCAAGTAGACGGCTACCATGAGGTAAAACTACATTCGTTCGTTATTAACCCTTTCCCACATACAAACAAAACCTACAACAGACTACTTTGAAATCGTAAAGGTAAAACTACGAAATGTGTCTATAAATAGGAAGAATCATTACTGGATAGAGTTAAAACATGGTGACACAAAGACAAATTACTCACGATGAGTACATACTCACTCTATTCAACACTGTGGAAGACAGTGGTACAGAGGTAGAGCGCCGGCCTCTTGTACCAAAGGTCCCGGGATCGAATCCCGTGATGAGCGGGTTCTGCCTTTGGGATTTCTCCACACAAACGGCGCTAGTACTGGTTAAGTTTCCAGGAAGCAGAGCGTAATTAATATAATCTTAAAGCTTGTTTCGCAAACGATGTAAAATAAATAAGTTTAAACTAAACAACACTGTATACAAATGCAATACGACCCCAAATCGTCAGATGAGGTCCGTATTATGATACCACCGTTATTTACCCAAGTTTCAGGGCTGCTTTATTCACAGGATTTTTCTGAGATTCTGCTCGAGAAAGTTGTGCCTTACTTGAAGTATTGTTACCTTCAGTCTTTAAAGTTCGGTAGGCTAAACAACAATAGTAAGCAGGTGGCGGTAGGTTCATTCAGATAGTTTAGTTATGTATATATTTGACCGGGGCATTTAATATTAAACAAATTGGTATGATATATTTCTACAACTGTGTATTAATTAAGTAGTCATGCATACTGTACACAAGCTGTATAATAATACATCAACTATCAAATGTTAAACATCTTAGTCAGATATAAATAAGTACATTACTGCAATATGTATTTAGTGTATGATGGGGCAGTGGCCTTTATGTACTAATAAAGTATATAGGTCTGTACTCTTCCCGTGTTTCACTGTGGCCTTTATGTACTAATAAAGTATATAGGTCTGTACTCATCCCGTGTTTGACTGTGGCCTTTATGTACTAATAAAGTATATAGGTATGTACTCATTCCGTGTTTCACTGTGGCCTTTATGTACTAATAAAGTATATAGGTATGTACTCATCTCGTGTTTCACTGTGTCCTTTATGTACTAATAAAGTATATAGGTCTGTACTCATCCCGTGTTTCACTGTGGCCTTTATGTACTAATAAAGTATATAGGTCTGTACTCATCCCGTGTTTCACTGTGTCCTTTATGTACTAATAAAGTATATAGGTCTGTACTCATCCCGTGTTTCACTGGCCTTTATGTACTAATAAAGTATATAGGTCTGTACTCATCCCGTGTTTCACTGTGGCCTTTATGTACTAATAAAGTATATAGGTCTGTACTCATCCCTAGTTTCACTGGCCTTTATGTACTAATAAAGTATATAGGTCTGTACTCATTCCGTGTTTCACTGTGTCCTTTATGTACTAATAAAGTATATAGGTCTGTACTCATCCCGTGTTTCAGGGCTGCTATGACGCTATCTGGGGTGAATTTGACCAAAACAAGGTGTATGTAATAATGGCCGGAGCGGTAATATTCATCTTACAGGTATTATTTGAGTTCCAATTGGGTTTTATATCGCTTTCAACAGTATTACAGATACATCCATTGACAGAGCGCATACTCATGATCCATGGTTAACCGACCATGTCAGACAGTGTGCCTTGCCCATTGACTGTCGTGTGTTGGTATCGAATCCGGGACCCGGGTCTTAAATCATCCCAATCGAGCCGCGATAGCTCAGTCACTAGCGCCGTGGGCTTTTAATACATGCATCGCAGGTTCGAATCCCAGCTCAGCCATTCATTCTTTCCTGTGACTGACAAATGGCATTGTGACCACAACAGAACCTTTGTGTCAAACATCGGAAAAAAGGTTGGCCGAGCTAGGGTTCGAACTCAAAAAGCATGCTGGAAGCTCATGGACGACGGTAGTGGCAAATACAAGAATGCAATTTCATCGTAATTCAAATTTATTTAAACTACTTCGTTGTGAAGTGGGATAATGTCCGTACATGGCGGATGCGGGAGATCGCGGGTTCGATACCCGGTCGGTTCATACCAAAGGTTTCAATTCTATAGTAATTGCTGTCCCACCTTGTGGCTCAGGTTTGAGATATGAGCCGTCACGCAAGAAAACCAACATTATGGCCTCTGCGTAAGGTATCGACCAAGATCAGACTGCGCTGTCCACGCAGACTGATCCGCGCCGACAAATTCCGTCTCAGGGGAATAGATGTATAGAGTAATGATTCCTGAAACAAAAAATCCATAGGAGTCGAAAAGTGTCTAACCGGGTAATCCTGCGCGTCATGCTTAGGCTGATCCGGGTCGATACTTTACGGGGAGTCCACAATGTTGGTTTTCTCGTGGGATATTAGCATTACGACAAGAATAGCTGTAGACCGGATAGATGGACGTTCTGGTAACTTACCCAGTAAACGCCGCGAAATAACTGAGAAAAAAATATTTAAAGCAGAGAAAAAACAACATAAACCAATAAGGGCGATTTTCGTGTGACGAGATCCCAAATTCATTAAATCCGTAATATGCAAAAGACAAGCATCCCCGAGGCTAACAGTTGGGGGTACATTTTAGCGAATACTCGCGAATTGGGGTGTCGTTGTCTCGCCGGTTAGAGATAGTTTAACCCTTTCCCATATAAAAGCAACCTGCAGCCGACGACTTTGAAAACATCTAGGCCAACATTTAAAAAAAAATCTCCATAAATGAAAGTATTATTGATGATTAAAGTTGAGAACAATCTGGCAAAAGGAGAAATTGCTCATAATGAGCAATTTCTCTTTTTGTCAGAATGTTTTCAAAATTTGAATGCTACAAACGGCGTCAGAAAGCGTCTGTATGTTGAAAAGGGTTAATTGAAATACAATTTGCGTATAAGTAGTGGGGTACATATTTAAGAGGTTATGTTGCCAGACAATACATTAAGGTTCATATAATGTTTGGGCGGTGCACAGTCTCACCTGAGTCTTCACTGTACGAAGATGCATTAAGACCCCAAATCGCCAGGCACGGCTCATTTATAGCGATATTCGGCCATAGGAGTTCAGTACCGTAATCGATGTATGTTTTCACGACACGGAAGTGAAACTAAACCCTTAATCGCGCTAGACGCGAACGGCCACAGGATGACGTCACAACTTTCTGTGTAGTAAGCCCTCGATTTGAGGTCCGTGAAGTTAGGTTGACGAGTGACGAATTGACGAGTGACGAACTGTGACATTTTTTTGGGTCCGTGAAGTTAGGTTGACGAGTGACGAATTGACGAGTGACGAACTGTGACATTTTTTCTAGAAACTTTATTTATTTCTTTTAGATAATATATCTGGACGTATTAAATGCAAATTAGGCCCTATTTCATGTTTCATGGCGATCAGTCAATCAGAAGAGCTTCGTCAAGTTCGTCAACTCGTCAATTTTGTTGACGAAATTGACGATTTTTTTTTTCTTTTCTAAAACTTGATTTCTTTCCTTTAGATAATGTATCTAGACGTATTGAATGCAAACTAGGCCCTATTTGGTGTTTCATGGCGATCAGTCAATCAGAAGAGCTTCGTCAATTCGTCAACTCGTCAATTTAGTTGACGAAATTGACAAAGAAAATAATCTAAAAACTTTATTTCTTTCCTTTAGATAATGTATCTGGACGTATTGAATGCAAATTAGAAGCTGAATCTGAACGTATTCAAAAGAGCTTCATCAAGTTCGTCAATTGGTTGTCATTTGATAACATACAATGAGCCCTGATGTTTGCAACGTATAAAACGCACTAAAATAAATGTTGACAAATATCACAGCACATTCTTTGTTCAGTTGAAAAGATAAATACATGTACCTAGGTTTTAGTTAAATGGCTTTCTGTAAGAGGTAAATGTATTCTGGGGCTAGTCCACGCATGAAATTATCATATATACACTCATACTGGTGAACGGAAGATAACTGAATATATTGTATGAAAATCGGTCCTGATTTTGTACTTCGACATATACAGGTTCTTGTTGATGACATTCTGCATTGGAAAACATATTTTGAGACGCACTCACGTATGGAATTATCACATACACACGAACTGGTGAACAGACCCGTAAAGCAAACCATGCATGAAAATGAGCCCTGATGTTTTTCAAGAAATAATACGTTGACAAACATCACAGCATATTCTTCTTCAGTTGAATCTCTTCATACACAGGTTCTAACTAATAGCTTTCTGCATAGTGTGTCGATTAGAAAGGGACTGCACAGCAAAACGTTTGTTTTTATTACGTCTTAGTTTGTTTAAGAATGGGTCTTCCGATTTCGCGATTTTCCTAGTAGATATATTTGGAAACATTGTATTAATACAAAGGTTCGTAACTACTATATAGAATAATGGACTGTTGGAACGTCTTCGGGACAGTTTGTCTTAAACAGAAAACTACAGTATCAGTTCTCTGCTAATCCAGTGTGGGACTACGCTAAACGTAATCCGAATATGCTACGTGCTTGTCTTTCTATCGCCAAAATAATTGCATACACGGCATGCACTGATTTCTCCCATTGCTCACGGTGTGGAAATAGTGATATCAAAACGTGTTTTGCACCCCCTTCCCTATGAACGTTTTTCTCTTCGTTTCGGCAAAGCGTTTCTTTGGTGGGAAGCTATTATCAACAAATACATTTAGTTAAGTTCAGCTACGGTGCATCTCATATACTGATATTAATTTTCTTTTTTTGTATTTTCTTTCACTCTGTCTGTCTGTCTATCTGTCTGTCTCTGTCTCTGTCTCTGTCTCTGTCTCTGTCTCTGTCTCTGTCTCTGTCTCTATGTATCTGTCTCTGTCTCTCTGTCTGTCTGTCTCTGTCTGTCTGTGTGTGTGTGTGTGTGTGTGTGTGTGTGTGTGTGTGTGTGTGTGTGTGTGTGTGTGTGTGTGTGTGTGTGTGTGTGAGAGAGAGTTCATCCTACAAATGTAGCACATGCACTTGAATATCACTCACGCATGTAGCACGGACATGCTTGTGTAGCACCCGCAGTGAGTGCTACATATGTTCTCACCATTTATTCAACACATCTGCAGAGATTCAAAGAGCTTACAACCCCATGTGTCTTCTGTTTTGTTAGAGTGGCCTTTGGCACACCAATACGTTTTTGTAACTCAAAAGCCAAAACAAATACCTACGCTGTTCAACAGTGCTACATAGAAGTGTGTGTTTGAACACACATGCATGCAGATCGCCTGTTATGTATCACATTGTAAACATCGTTTTATCAACATTTCAATGTATGCAGAATGAAGGTACAAGTACATACGTATCATTAATTTGTGTCAGTGTTTACCTGTTTGTCAAACTGTTATGTTACGACCATTTTTGTAATACACACTGTGCTACATTGTAATGTAGAATACAACAAAAGAGTGCTCCAAATTGAGGTTGATTTGAAGCACAAAGAGCTACATTGTTCAGTGATAAACGACTCACTGTGTGTTTCTAAATATCGAGTGTATCGGAGTGTATTAATTGCAGTCAATATATAAAGGGTGGTTACTGTCGCTACACTTTCACGAAAGTCATTAAAGCGCCTTATTTATAGCCGTTCTACATAGACTGTCTTAAAACAAGGTGCTACTTTTTACGGTCAAACACGTATGTGTGCGTTTGTTTGTGTGTGATTACAATTTTTTTTCATATGTACAGCTATATGTATATGTAAAGTTTATATGAAGATTTGCAATGCGATTTAATTGACGCTTAAGTTAATTAGTACTAGTGTGAGACCGGTATGTGAAAATATTCGAATGGGCCTTGGGCTATTTTTTTAATATAGTGATCTAAGCCGAACCGATGGTATGGCTGTATAGAGAAGAGTTTCTTTTACCACCAAATGCCAAAACAACCTAGGATCGGGCTACTTTTAAACGTTTGCGAGGCGGAACAAAAGTGGAATACGTACATGTGCGATCCGTTTGGGTATCACACTCGTGTACTTTCTCCTAATTGAGTGTTTGTATACATATATGCTACTTTCCAAAATACTACAGGTTGGCGTGTTTCTTCTGCTCAAGGGTGTTTCGTGTCTGCATTTATTTATGTGTCTTTGAATTTATGCCTATCTGAATGTCTTTATGTTTATGTATATATGTATGTCCGTCTATCGGTTGGTGTAAATGTGTTTGTATGTCTTTCTGTCTATGTATCTGTATGTCTATGCGTCTATGTATGTCTATCATCATATATGTCTATCATCGTGTGCCTATCAGTGTGTATGCCTATCAGCATTTATGCATGTGTCCCTGAATGTATGTCTATCTGAGTATATGTCTATCTGTATTTATGTCTTTGTATGTATGTATGTATGTATGTATGTATGTATGTATGTATGTATGTATGTATGTATGTATGTATGTATGTATGTATGTATGTATGTATATCTGCATTTATTAATGTGTCTTTGAATGTATGCCTATCTGAAGTTATGTCTATCTGTATTTATGTCTTTATGTTTAGGTATATATGTATGCCCGTCTTTTTCTCCGTCTATCCGTTGGGGTAACTGTTCATCTGCCTGTATGCCTGTATGCGTGTTTATACGTGTGTATGTTAATCTGTCTATGCGTGTGTATGTCTATCTGTCTATGTATGAGTATGTCTATATGTCCATAATCTTGTGTCTATCATTAGGTATGTCTATCACTATGTATTTATATGCATTTAGCATGTGTCTTTGAATGTATGCCTATCTGAATTTACGTCCATCTGAGTGTATGTCTATCTGTATTTTTGTCTTTATGTTTATGTGTATACGTATGTCCGTCTATCTCTCTGTCTATCTGTTGGTGTAGCTGTCAATCTGCCTGTATGTCTGTATGCATGAATATACGTGCGTATGTCAGTCTGTATGTTTATCTGTCTATGCTATGCGTCTGTATGTCTATATGTCTGTGTACGTGTATGTGTCCGTCTATCTCTCCGTCTATCTGTTGGTGTAGCTGGCAATCTGCCTGTATGTCTATATGCATGTCAATAAGTATGTTTATGTGTCTATGCGTTTGTATGTCTATCTGTCTCTCTATATATATCATCATGTATGTCTATCATTATGTATGTATGTATATCACGATGTATGTATGTATGTATGTATGTATGTATGTATGTATGTATGTATGTATGTATGTATGTATGTATGTATGTATGTATGTGTGTGTGTATATCTGCATGTAATCATGTGCATTTAAATGTATGCCTATCTGGATTTATGTCTATCTGTATTTTTGTTTATGTCTGTATGTCTGTCTGTCTGTCTGTCTGTCTGTCTGTCTGTCTGTCTGTCTGTCTGTCTATCTATCTGTATGTATATGTGTGCATGGGTGCCTGTCTGTATATGGGTGCCTGTCTGTATATGTGTGCATGGGTGCCTGTCTGTGTATGTCCGTGTGTGTGTGTGTGTGTGTGTGTGTGTGTGTGTGTGTGTGTGTGTGAGAGAGTTCATCCTACAAATGTAGCACATGCACTTGAATATCACTCACGCATGTAGCACGGACATGCTTGTGTAGCACCCGCAGTGAGTGCTACATATGTTCTCACCATTTATTCAACACATCTGCAGAGATTCAAAGAGCTTACAACCCCATGTGTCTTCTGTTTTGTTAGAGTGGCCTTTGGCACACCAATACGTTTTTGTAACTCAAAAGCCAAAACAAATACCTACGCTGTTCAACAGTGCTACATAGAAGTGTGTGTTTGAACACACATGCATGCAGATCGCCTGTTATGTATCACATTGTAAACATCGTTTTATCAACATTTCAATGTATGCAGAATGAAGGTACAAGTACATACGTATCATTAATTTGTGTCAGTGTTTACCTGTTTGTCAAACTGTTATGTTACGACCATTTTTGTAATACACACTGTGCTACATTGTAATGTAGAATACAACAAAAGAGTGCTCCAAATTGAGGTTGATTTGAAGCACAAAGAGCTACATTGTTCAGTGATAAACGACTCACTGTGTGTTTCTAAATATCGAGTGTATCGGAGTGTATTAATTGCAGTCAATATATAAAGGGTGGTTACTGTCGCTACACTTTCACGAAAGTCATTAAAGCGCCTTATTTATAGCCGTTCTACATAGACTGTCTTAAAACAAGGTGCTACTTTTTACGGTCAAACACGTATGTGTGCGTTTGTTTGTGTGTGATTACAATTTTTTTTCATATGTACAGCTATATGTATATGTAAAGTTTATATGAAGATTTGCAATGCGATTTAATTGACGCTTAAGTTAATTAGTACTAGTGTGAGACCGGTATGTGAAAATATTCGAATGGGCCTTGGGCTATTTTTTTAATATAGTGATCTAAGCCGAACCGATGGTATGGCTGTATAGAGAAGAGTTTCTTTTACCACCAAATGCCAAAACAACCTAGGATCGGGCTACTTTTAAACGTTTGCGAGGCGGAACAAAAGTGGAATACGTACATGTGCGATCCGTTTGGGTATCACACTCGTGTACTTTCTCCTAATTGAGTGTTTGTATACATATATGCTACTTTCCAAAATACTACAGGTTGGCGTGTTTCTTCTGCTCAAGGGTGTTTCGTGTCTGCATTTATTTATGTGTCTTTGAATTTATGCCTATCTGAATGTCTTTATGTTTATGTATATATGTATGTCCGTCTATCGGTTGGTGTAAATGTGTTTGTATGTCTTTCTGTCTATGTATCTGTATGTCTATGCGTCTATGTATGTCTATCATCATATATGTCTATCATCGTGTGCCTATCAGTGTGTATGCCTATCAGCATTTATGCATGTGTCCCTGAATGTATGTCTATCTGAGTATATGTCTATCTGTATTTATGTCTTTGTATGTATGTATGTATGTATGTATGTATGTATGTATGTATGTATGTATGTATGTATGTATGTATGTATGTATGTATGTATGTATGTATATCTGCATTTATTAATGTGTCTTTGAATGTATGCCTATCTGAAGTTATGTCTATCTGTATTTATGTCTTTATGTTTAGGTATATATGTATGCCCGTCTTTTTCTCCGTCTATCCGTTGGGGTAACTGTTCATCTGCCTGTATGCCTGTATGCGTGTTTATACGTGTGTATGTTAATCTGTCTATGCGTGTGTATGTCTATCTGTCTATGTATGAGTATGTCTATATGTCCATAATCTTGTGTCTATCATTAGGTATGTCTATCACTATGTATTTATATGCATTTAGCATGTGTCTTTGAATGTATGCCTATCTGAATTTACGTCCATCTGAGTGTATGTCTATCTGTATTTTTGTCTTTATGTTTATGTGTATACGTATGTCCGTCTATCTCTCTGTCTATCTGTTGGTGTAGCTGTCAATCTGCCTGTATGTCTGTATGCATGAATATACGTGCGTATGTCAGTCTGTATGTTTATCTGTCTATGCTATGCGTCTGTATGTCTATATGTCTGTGTACGTGTATGTGTCCGTCTATCTCTCCGTCTATCTGTTGGTGTAGCTGGCAATCTGCCTGTATGTCTATATGCATGTCAATAAGTATGTTTATGTGTCTATGCGTTTGTATGTCTATCTGTCTCTCTATATATATCATCATGTATGTCTATCATTATGTATGTATGTATATCACGATGTATGTATGTATGTATGTATGTATGTATGTATGTATGTATGTATGTATGTATGTATGTATGTATGTATGTATGTATGTGTGTGTGTATATCTGCATGTAATCATGTGCATTTAAATGTATGCCTATCTGGATTTATGTCTATCTGTATTTTTGTTTATGTCTGTATGTCTGTCTGTCTGTCTGTCTGTCTGTCTGTCTGTCTGTCTGTCTGTCTGTCTATCTATCTGTATGTATATGTGTGCATGGGTGCCTGTCTGTATATGGGTGCCTGTCTGTATATGTGTGCATGGGTGCCTGTCTGTGTATGTCCGTGTGTGTGTGTGTGTGTGTGTGTGTGTGTGTGTGTGTGTGTGTGTGAGAGAGTTCATCCTACAAATGTAGCACATGCACTTGAATATCACTCACGCATGTAGCACGGACATGCTTGTGTAGCACCCGCAGTGAGTGCTACATATGTTCTCACCATTTATTCAACACATCTGCAGAGATTCAAAGAGCTTACAACCCCATGTGTCTTCTGTTTTGTTAGAGTGGCCTTTGGCACACCAATACGTTTTTGTAACTCAAAAGCCAAAACAAATACCTACGCTGTTCAACAGTGCTACATAGAAGTGTGTGTTTGAACACACATGCATGCAGATCGCCTGTTATGTATCACATTGTAAACATCGTTTTATCAACATTTCAATGTATGCAGAATGAAGGTACAAGTACATACGTATCATTAATTTGTGTCAGTGTTTACCTGTTTGTCAAACTGTTATGTTACGACCATTTTTGTAATACACACTGTGCTACATTGTAATGTAGAATACAACAAAAGAGTGCTCCAAATTGAGGTTGATTTGAAGCACAAAGAGCTACATTGTTCAGTGATAAACGACTCACTGTGTGTTTCTAAATATCGAGTGTATCGGAGTGTATTAATTGCAGTCAATATATAAAGGGTGGTTACTGTCGCTACACTTTCACGAAAGTCATTAAAGCGCCTTATTTATAGCCGTTCTACATAGACTGTCTTAAAACAAGGTGCTACTTTTTACGGTCAAACACGTATGTGTGCGTTTGTTTGTGTGTGATTACAATTTTTTTTCATATGTACAGCTATATGTATATGTAAAGTTTATATGAAGATTTGCAATGCGATTTAATTGACGCTTAAGTTAATTAGTACTAGTGTGAGACCGGTATGTGAAAATATTCGAATGGGCCTTGGGCTATTTTTTTAATATAGTGATCTAAGCCGAACCGATGGTATGGCTGTATAGAGAAGAGTTTCTTTTACCACCAAATGCCAAAACAACCTAGGATCGGGCTACTTTTAAACGTTTGCGAGGCGGAACAAAAGTGGAATACGTACATGTGCGATCCGTTTGGGTATCACACTCGTGTACTTTCTCCTAATTGAGTGTTTGTATACATATATGCTACTTTCCAAAATACTACAGGTTGGCGTGTTTCTTCTGCTCAAGGGTGTTTCGTGTCTGCATTTATTTATGTGTCTTTGAATTTATGCCTATCTGAATGTCTTTATGTTTATGTATATATGTATGTCCGTCTATCGGTTGGTGTAAATGTGTTTGTATGTCTTTCTGTCTATGTATCTGTATGTCTATGCGTCTATGTATGTCTATCATCATATATGTCTATCATCGTGTGCCTATCAGTGTGTATGCCTATCAGCATTTATGCATGTGTCCCTGAATGTATGTCTATCTGAGTATATGTCTATCTGTATTTATGTCTTTGTATGTATGTATGTATGTATGTATGTATGTATGTATGTATGTATGTATGTATGTATGTATGTATGTATGTATGTATGTATGTATGTATATCTGCATTTATTAATGTGTCTTTGAATGTATGCCTATCTGAAGTTATGTCTATCTGTATTTATGTCTTTATGTTTAGGTATATATGTATGCCCGTCTTTTTCTCCGTCTATCCGTTGGGGTAACTGTTCATCTGCCTGTATGCCTGTATGCGTGTTTATACGTGTGTATGTTAATCTGTCTATGCGTGTGTATGTCTATCTGTCTATGTATGAGTATGTCTATATGTCCATAATCTTGTGTCTATCATTAGGTATGTCTATCACTATGTATTTATATGCATTTAGCATGTGTCTTTGAATGTATGCCTATCTGAATTTACGTCCATCTGAGTGTATGTCTATCTGTATTTTTGTCTTTATGTTTATGTGTATACGTATGTCCGTCTATCTCTCTGTCTATCTGTTGGTGTAGCTGTCAATCTGCCTGTATGTCTGTATGCATGAATATACGTGCGTATGTCAGTCTGTATGTTTATCTGTCTATGCTATGCGTCTGTATGTCTATATGTCTGTGTACGTGTATGTGTCCGTCTATCTCTCCGTCTATCTGTTGGTGTAGCTGGCAATCTGCCTGTATGTCTATATGCATGTCAATAAGTATGTTTATGTGTCTATGCGTTTGTATGTCTATCTGTCTCTCTATATATATCATCATGTATGTCTATCATTATGTATGTATGTATATCACGATGTATGTATGTATGTATGTATGTATGTATGTATGTATGTATGTATGTATGTATGTATGTATGTATGTATGTATGTATGTGTGTGTGTATATCTGCATGTAATCATGTGCATTTAAATGTATGCCTATCTGGATTTATGTCTATCTGTATTTTTGTTTATGTCTGTATGTCTGTCTGTCTGTCTGTCTGTCTGTCTGTCTGTCTGTCTGTCTGTCTGTCTATCTATCTGTATGTATATGTGTGCATGGGTGCCTGTCTGTATATGGGTGCCTGTCTGTATATGTGTGCATGGGTGCCTGTCTGTGTATGTCCGTGTGTGTGTGTGTGTGTGTGTGTGTGTGTGTGTGTGTGTGTGTGTGAGAGAGTTCATCCTACAAATGTAGCACATGCACTTGAATATCACTCACGCATGTAGCACGGACATGCTTGTGTAGCACCCGCAGTGAGTGCTACATATGTTCTCACCATTTATTCAACACATCTGCAGAGATTCAAAGAGCTTACAACCCCATGTGTCTTCTGTTTTGTTAGAGTGGCCTTTGGCACACCAATACGTTTTTGTAACTCAAAAGCCAAAACAAATACCTACGCTGTTCAACAGTGCTACATAGAAGTGTGTGTTTGAACACACATGCATGCAGATCGCCTGTTATGTATCACATTGTAAACATCGTTTTATCAACATTTCAATGTATGCAGAATGAAGGTACAAGTACATACGTATCATTAATTTGTGTCAGTGTTTACCTGTTTGTCAAACTGTTATGTTACGACCATTTTTGTAATACACACTGTGCTACATTGTAATGTAGAATACAACAAAAGAGTGCTCCAAATTGAGGTTGATTTGAAGCACAAAGAGCTACATTGTTCAGTGATAAACGACTCACTGTGTGTTTCTAAATATCGAGTGTATCGGAGTGTATTAATTGCAGTCAATATATAAAGGGTGGTTACTGTCGCTACACTTTCACGAAAGTCATTAAAGCGCCTTATTTATAGCCGTTCTACATAGACTGTCTTAAAACAAGGTGCTACTTTTTACGGTCAAACACGTATGTGTGCGTTTGTTTGTGTGTGATTACAATTTTTTTTCATATGTACAGCTATATGTATATGTAAAGTTTATATGAAGATTTGCAATGCGATTTAATTGACGCTTAAGTTAATTAGTACTAGTGTGAGACCGGTATGTGAAAATATTCGAATGGGCCTTGGGCTATTTTTTTAATATAGTGATCTAAGCCGAACCGATGGTATGGCTGTATAGAGAAGAGTTTCTTTTACCACCAAATGCCAAAACAACCTAGGATCGGGCTACTTTTAAACGTTTGCGAGGCGGAACAAAAGTGGAATACGTACATGTGCGATCCGTTTGGGTATCACACTCGTGTACTTTCTCCTAATTGAGTGTTTGTATACATATATGCTACTTTCCAAAATACTACAGGTTGGCGTGTTTCTTCTGCTCAAGGGTGTTTCGTGTCTGCATTTATTTATGTGTCTTTGAATTTATGCCTATCTGAATGTCTTTATGTTTATGTATATATGTATGTCCGTCTATCGGTTGGTGTAAATGTGTTTGTATGTCTTTCTGTCTATGTATCTGTATGTCTATGCGTCTATGTATGTCTATCATCATATATGTCTATCATCGTGTGCCTATCAGTGTGTATGCCTATCAGCATTTATGCATGTGTCCCTGAATGTATGTCTATCTGAGTATATGTCTATCTGTATTTATGTCTTTGTATGTATGTATGTATGTATGTATGTATGTATGTATGTATGTATGTATGTATGTATGTATGTATGTATGTATGTATGTATGTATGTATATCTGCATTTATTAATGTGTCTTTGAATGTATGCCTATCTGAAGTTATGTCTATCTGTATTTATGTCTTTATGTTTAGGTATATATGTATGCCCGTCTTTTTCTCCGTCTATCCGTTGGGGTAACTGTTCATCTGCCTGTATGCCTGTATGCGTGTTTATACGTGTGTATGTTAATCTGTCTATGCGTGTGTATGTCTATCTGTCTATGTATGAGTATGTCTATATGTCCATAATCTTGTGTCTATCATTAGGTATGTCTATCACTATGTATTTATATGCATTTAGCATGTGTCTTTGAATGTATGCCTATCTGAATTTACGTCCATCTGAGTGTATGTCTATCTGTATTTTTGTCTTTATGTTTATGTGTATACGTATGTCCGTCTATCTCTCTGTCTATCTGTTGGTGTAGCTGTCAATCTGCCTGTATGTCTGTATGCATGAATATACGTGCGTATGTCAGTCTGTATGTT
>JASEVX010000003.1:116288079-116743079 GCA_031761405.1 Serripes groenlandicus
TATGTCTATCATCGTGTGCCTATCAGTGTGTATGCCTATCAGCATTTATGCATGTGTCCCTGAATGTATGTCTATCTGAGTATATGTCTATCTGTATTTATGTCTTTGTATGTATGTATGTATGTATGTATGTATGTATGTATGTATGTATGTATGTATGTATGTATGTATGTATGTATGTATGTATGTATGTATATCTGCATTTATTAATGTGTCTTTGAATGTATGCCTATCTGAAGTTATGTCTATCTGTATTTATGTCTTTATGTTTAGGTATATATGTATGCCCGTCTTTTTCTCCGTCTATCCGTTGGGGTAACTGTTCATCTGCCTGTATGCCTGTATGCGTGTTTATACGTGTGTATGTTAATCTGTCTATGCGTGTGTATGTCTATCTGTCTATGTATGAGTATGTCTATATGTCCATAATCTTGTGTCTATCATTAGGTATGTCTATCACTATGTATTTATATGCATTTAGCATGTGTCTTTGAATGTATGCCTATCTGAATTTACGTCCATCTGAGTGTATGTCTATCTGTATTTTTGTCTTTATGTTTATGTGTATACGTATGTCCGTCTATCTCTCTGTCTATCTGTTGGTGTAGCTGTCAATCTGCCTGTATGTCTGTATGCATGAATATACGTGCGTATGTCAGTCTGTATGTTTATCTGTCTATGCTATGCGTCTGTATGTCTATATGTCTGTGTACGTGTATGTGTCCGTCTATCTCTCCGTCTATCTGTTGGTGTAGCTGGCAATCTGCCTGTATGTCTATATGCATGTCAATAAGTATGTTTATGTGTCTATGCGTTTGTATGTCTATCTGTCTCTCTATATATATCATCATGTATGTCTATCATTATGTATGTATGTATATCACGATGTATGTATGTATGTATGTATGTATGTATGTATGTATGTATGTATGTATGTATGTATGTATGTATGTATGTATGTATGTGTGTGTGTATATCTGCATGTAATCATGTGCATTTAAATGTATGCCTATCTGGATTTATGTCTATCTGTATTTTTGTTTATGTCTGTATGTCTGTCTGTCTGTCTGTCTGTCTGTCTGTCTGTCTGTCTGTCTGTCTGTCTATCTATCTGTATGTATATGTGTGCATGGGTGCCTGTCTGTATATGGGTGCCTGTCTGTATATGTGTGCATGGGTGCCTGTCTGTGTATGTCCGTGTGTGTGTGTGTGTGTGTGTGTGTGTGTGTGTGTGTGTGTGTGTGAGAGAGTTCATCCTACAAATGTAGCACATGCACTTGAATATCACTCACGCATGTAGCACGGACATGCTTGTGTAGCACCCGCAGTGAGTGCTACATATGTTCTCACCATTTATTCAACACATCTGCAGAGATTCAAAGAGCTTACAACCCCATGTGTCTTCTGTTTTGTTAGAGTGGCCTTTGGCACACCAATACGTTTTTGTAACTCAAAAGCCAAAACAAATACCTACGCTGTTCAACAGTGCTACATAGAAGTGTGTGTTTGAACACACATGCATGCAGATCGCCTGTTATGTATCACATTGTAAACATCGTTTTATCAACATTTCAATGTATGCAGAATGAAGGTACAAGTACATACGTATCATTAATTTGTGTCAGTGTTTACCTGTTTGTCAAACTGTTATGTTACGACCATTTTTGTAATACACACTGTGCTACATTGTAATGTAGAATACAACAAAAGAGTGCTCCAAATTGAGGTTGATTTGAAGCACAAAGAGCTACATTGTTCAGTGATAAACGACTCACTGTGTGTTTCTAAATATCGAGTGTATCGGAGTGTATTAATTGCAGTCAATATATAAAGGGTGGTTACTGTCGCTACACTTTCACGAAAGTCATTAAAGCGCCTTATTTATAGCCGTTCTACATAGACTGTCTTAAAACAAGGTGCTACTTTTTACGGTCAAACACGTATGTGTGCGTTTGTTTGTGTGTGATTACAATTTTTTTTCATATGTACAGCTATATGTATATGTAAAGTTTATATGAAGATTTGCAATGCGATTTAATTGACGCTTAAGTTAATTAGTACTAGTGTGAGACCGGTATGTGAAAATATTCGAATGGGCCTTGGGCTATTTTTTTAATATAGTGATCTAAGCCGAACCGATGGTATGGCTGTATAGAGAAGAGTTTCTTTTACCACCAAATGCCAAAACAACCTAGGATCGGGCTACTTTTAAACGTTTGCGAGGCGGAACAAAAGTGGAATACGTACATGTGCGATCCGTTTGGGTATCACACTCGTGTACTTTCTCCTAATTGAGTGTTTGTATACATATATGCTACTTTCCAAAATACTACAGGTTGGCGTGTTTCTTCTGCTCAAGGGTGTTTCGTGTCTGCATTTATTTATGTGTCTTTGAATTTATGCCTATCTGAATGTCTTTATGTTTATGTATATATGTATGTCCGTCTATCGGTTGGTGTAAATGTGTTTGTATGTCTTTCTGTCTATGTATCTGTATGTCTATGCGTCTATGTATGTCTATCATCATATATGTCTATCATCGTGTGCCTATCAGTGTGTATGCCTATCAGCATTTATGCATGTGTCCCTGAATGTATGTCTATCTGAGTATATGTCTATCTGTATTTATGTCTTTGTATGTATGTATGTATGTATGTATGTATGTATGTATGTATGTATGTATGTATGTATGTATGTATGTATGTATGTATGTATGTATGTATATCTGCATTTATTAATGTGTCTTTGAATGTATGCCTATCTGAAGTTATGTCTATCTGTATTTATGTCTTTATGTTTAGGTATATATGTATGCCCGTCTTTTTCTCCGTCTATCCGTTGGGGTAACTGTTCATCTGCCTGTATGCCTGTATGCGTGTTTATACGTGTGTATGTTAATCTGTCTATGCGTGTGTATGTCTATCTGTCTATGTATGAGTATGTCTATATGTCCATAATCTTGTGTCTATCATTAGGTATGTCTATCACTATGTATTTATATGCATTTAGCATGTGTCTTTGAATGTATGCCTATCTGAATTTACGTCCATCTGAGTGTATGTCTATCTGTATTTTTGTCTTTATGTTTATGTGTATACGTATGTCCGTCTATCTCTCTGTCTATCTGTTGGTGTAGCTGTCAATCTGCCTGTATGTCTGTATGCATGAATATACGTGCGTATGTCAGTCTGTATGTTTATCTGTCTATGCTATGCGTCTGTATGTCTATATGTCTGTGTACGTGTATGTGTCCGTCTATCTCTCCGTCTATCTGTTGGTGTAGCTGGCAATCTGCCTGTATGTCTATATGCATGTCAATAAGTATGTTTATGTGTCTATGCGTTTGTATGTCTATCTGTCTCTCTATATATATCATCATGTATGTCTATCATTATGTATGTATGTATATCACGATGTATGTATGTATGTATGTATGTATGTATGTATGTATGTATGTATGTATGTATGTATGTATGTATGTATGTATGTATGTGTGTGTGTATATCTGCATGTAATCATGTGCATTTAAATGTATGCCTATCTGGATTTATGTCTATCTGTATTTTTGTTTATGTCTGTATGTCTGTCTGTCTGTCTGTCTGTCTGTCTGTCTGTCTGTCTGTCTGTCTGTCTATCTATCTGTATGTATATGTGTGCATGGGTGCCTGTCTGTATATGGGTGCCTGTCTGTATATGTGTGCATGGGTGCCTGTCTGTGTATGTCCGTGTGTGTGTGTGTGTGTGTGTGTGTGTGTGTGTGTGTGTGTGTGTGAGAGAGTTCATCCTACAAATGTAGCACATGCACTTGAATATCACTCACGCATGTAGCACGGACATGCTTGTGTAGCACCCGCAGTGAGTGCTACATATGTTCTCACCATTTATTCAACACATCTGCAGAGATTCAAAGAGCTTACAACCCCATGTGTCTTCTGTTTTGTTAGAGTGGCCTTTGGCACACCAATACGTTTTTGTAACTCAAAAGCCAAAACAAATACCTACGCTGTTCAACAGTGCTACATAGAAGTGTGTGTTTGAACACACATGCATGCAGATCGCCTGTTATGTATCACATTGTAAACATCGTTTTATCAACATTTCAATGTATGCAGAATGAAGGTACAAGTACATACGTATCATTAATTTGTGTCAGTGTTTACCTGTTTGTCAAACTGTTATGTTACGACCATTTTTGTAATACACACTGTGCTACATTGTAATGTAGAATACAACAAAAGAGTGCTCCAAATTGAGGTTGATTTGAAGCACAAAGAGCTACATTGTTCAGTGATAAACGACTCACTGTGTGTTTCTAAATATCGAGTGTATCGGAGTGTATTAATTGCAGTCAATATATAAAGGGTGGTTACTGTCGCTACACTTTCACGAAAGTCATTAAAGCGCCTTATTTATAGCCGTTCTACATAGACTGTCTTAAAACAAGGTGCTACTTTTTACGGTCAAACACGTATGTGTGCGTTTGTTTGTGTGTGATTACAATTTTTTTTCATATGTACAGCTATATGTATATGTAAAGTTTATATGAAGATTTGCAATGCGATTTAATTGACGCTTAAGTTAATTAGTACTAGTGTGAGACCGGTATGTGAAAATATTCGAATGGGCCTTGGGCTATTTTTTTAATATAGTGATCTAAGCCGAACCGATGGTATGGCTGTATAGAGAAGAGTTTCTTTTACCACCAAATGCCAAAACAACCTAGGATCGGGCTACTTTTAAACGTTTGCGAGGCGGAACAAAAGTGGAATACGTACATGTGCGATCCGTTTGGGTATCACACTCGTGTACTTTCTCCTAATTGAGTGTTTGTATACATATATGCTACTTTCCAAAATACTACAGGTTGGCGTGTTTCTTCTGCTCAAGGGTGTTTCGTGTCTGCATTTATTTATGTGTCTTTGAATTTATGCCTATCTGAATGTCTTTATGTTTATGTATATATGTATGTCCGTCTATCGGTTGGTGTAAATGTGTTTGTATGTCTTTCTGTCTATGTATCTGTATGTCTATGCGTCTATGTATGTCTATCATCATATATGTCTATCATCGTGTGCCTATCAGTGTGTATGCCTATCAGCATTTATGCATGTGTCCCTGAATGTATGTCTATCTGAGTATATGTCTATCTGTATTTATGTCTTTGTATGTATGTATGTATGTATGTATGTATGTATGTATGTATGTATGTATGTATGTATGTATGTATGTATGTATGTATGTATGTATGTATATCTGCATTTATTAATGTGTCTTTGAATGTATGCCTATCTGAAGTTATGTCTATCTGTATTTATGTCTTTATGTTTAGGTATATATGTATGCCCGTCTTTTTCTCCGTCTATCCGTTGGGGTAACTGTTCATCTGCCTGTATGCCTGTATGCGTGTTTATACGTGTGTATGTTAATCTGTCTATGCGTGTGTATGTCTATCTGTCTATGTATGAGTATGTCTATATGTCCATAATCTTGTGTCTATCATTAGGTATGTCTATCACTATGTATTTATATGCATTTAGCATGTGTCTTTGAATGTATGCCTATCTGAATTTACGTCCATCTGAGTGTATGTCTATCTGTATTTTTGTCTTTATGTTTATGTGTATACGTATGTCCGTCTATCTCTCTGTCTATCTGTTGGTGTAGCTGTCAATCTGCCTGTATGTCTGTATGCATGAATATACGTGCGTATGTCAGTCTGTATGTTTATCTGTCTATGCTATGCGTCTGTATGTCTATATGTCTGTGTACGTGTATGTGTCCGTCTATCTCTCCGTCTATCTGTTGGTGTAGCTGGCAATCTGCCTGTATGTCTATATGCATGTCAATAAGTATGTTTATGTGTCTATGCGTTTGTATGTCTATCTGTCTCTCTATATATATCATCATGTATGTCTATCATTATGTATGTATGTATATCACGATGTATGTATGTATGTATGTATGTATGTATGTATGTATGTATGTATGTATGTATGTATGTATGTATGTATGTATGTATGTGTGTGTGTATATCTGCATGTAATCATGTGCATTTAAATGTATGCCTATCTGGATTTATGTCTATCTGTATTTTTGTTTATGTCTGTATGTCTGTCTGTCTGTCTGTCTGTCTGTCTGTCTGTCTGTCTGTCTGTCTGTCTATCTATCTGTATGTATATGTGTGCATGGGTGCCTGTCTGTATATGGGTGCCTGTCTGTATATGTGTGCATGGGTGCCTGTCTGTGTATGTCCGTGTGTGTGTGTGTGTGTGTGTGTGTGTGTGTGTGTGTGTGTGTGTGAGAGAGTTCATCCTACAAATGTAGCACATGCACTTGAATATCACTCACGCATGTAGCACGGACATGCTTGTGTAGCACCCGCAGTGAGTGCTACATATGTTCTCACCATTTATTCAACACATCTGCAGAGATTCAAAGAGCTTACAACCCCATGTGTCTTCTGTTTTGTTAGAGTGGCCTTTGGCACACCAATACGTTTTTGTAACTCAAAAGCCAAAACAAATACCTACGCTGTTCAACAGTGCTACATAGAAGTGTGTGTTTGAACACACATGCATGCAGATCGCCTGTTATGTATCACATTGTAAACATCGTTTTATCAACATTTCAATGTATGCAGAATGAAGGTACAAGTACATACGTATCATTAATTTGTGTCAGTGTTTACCTGTTTGTCAAACTGTTATGTTACGACCATTTTTGTAATACACACTGTGCTACATTGTAATGTAGAATACAACAAAAGAGTGCTCCAAATTGAGGTTGATTTGAAGCACAAAGAGCTACATTGTTCAGTGATAAACGACTCACTGTGTGTTTCTAAATATCGAGTGTATCGGAGTGTATTAATTGCAGTCAATATATAAAGGGTGGTTACTGTCGCTACACTTTCACGAAAGTCATTAAAGCGCCTTATTTATAGCCGTTCTACATAGACTGTCTTAAAACAAGGTGCTACTTTTTACGGTCAAACACGTATGTGTGCGTTTGTTTGTGTGTGATTACAATTTTTTTTCATATGTACAGCTATATGTATATGTAAAGTTTATATGAAGATTTGCAATGCGATTTAATTGACGCTTAAGTTAATTAGTACTAGTGTGAGACCGGTATGTGAAAATATTCGAATGGGCCTTGGGCTATTTTTTTAATATAGTGATCTAAGCCGAACCGATGGTATGGCTGTATAGAGAAGAGTTTCTTTTACCACCAAATGCCAAAACAACCTAGGATCGGGCTACTTTTAAACGTTTGCGAGGCGGAACAAAAGTGGAATACGTACATGTGCGATCCGTTTGGGTATCACACTCGTGTACTTTCTCCTAATTGAGTGTTTGTATACATATATGCTACTTTCCAAAATACTACAGGTTGGCGTGTTTCTTCTGCTCAAGGGTGTTTCGTGTCTGCATTTATTTATGTGTCTTTGAATTTATGCCTATCTGAATGTCTTTATGTTTATGTATATATGTATGTCCGTCTATCGGTTGGTGTAAATGTGTTTGTATGTCTTTCTGTCTATGTATCTGTATGTCTATGCGTCTATGTATGTCTATCATCATATATGTCTATCATCGTGTGCCTATCAGTGTGTATGCCTATCAGCATTTATGCATGTGTCCCTGAATGTATGTCTATCTGAGTATATGTCTATCTGTATTTATGTCTTTGTATGTATGTATGTATGTATGTATGTATGTATGTATGTATGTATGTATGTATGTATGTATGTATGTATGTATGTATGTATGTATGTATATCTGCATTTATTAATGTGTCTTTGAATGTATGCCTATCTGAAGTTATGTCTATCTGTATTTATGTCTTTATGTTTAGGTATATATGTATGCCCGTCTTTTTCTCCGTCTATCCGTTGGGGTAACTGTTCATCTGCCTGTATGCCTGTATGCGTGTTTATACGTGTGTATGTTAATCTGTCTATGCGTGTGTATGTCTATCTGTCTATGTATGAGTATGTCTATATGTCCATAATCTTGTGTCTATCATTAGGTATGTCTATCACTATGTATTTATATGCATTTAGCATGTGTCTTTGAATGTATGCCTATCTGAATTTACGTCCATCTGAGTGTATGTCTATCTGTATTTTTGTCTTTATGTTTATGTGTATACGTATGTCCGTCTATCTCTCTGTCTATCTGTTGGTGTAGCTGTCAATCTGCCTGTATGTCTGTATGCATGAATATACGTGCGTATGTCAGTCTGTATGTTTATCTGTCTATGCTATGCGTCTGTATGTCTATATGTCTGTGTACGTGTATGTGTCCGTCTATCTCTCCGTCTATCTGTTGGTGTAGCTGGCAATCTGCCTGTATGTCTATATGCATGTCAATAAGTATGTTTATGTGTCTATGCGTTTGTATGTCTATCTGTCTCTCTATATATATCATCATGTATGTCTATCATTATGTATGTATGTATATCACGATGTATGTATGTATGTATGTATGTATGTATGTATGTATGTATGTATGTATGTATGTATGTATGTATGTATGTATGTATGTGTGTGTGTATATCTGCATGTAATCATGTGCATTTAAATGTATGCCTATCTGGATTTATGTCTATCTGTATTTTTGTTTATGTCTGTATGTCTGTCTGTCTGTCTGTCTGTCTGTCTGTCTGTCTGTCTGTCTGTCTGTCTATCTATCTGTATGTATATGTGTGCATGGGTGCCTGTCTGTATATGGGTGCCTGTCTGTATATGTGTGCATGGGTGCCTGTCTGTGTATGTCCGTGTGTGTGTGTGTGTGTGTGTGTGTGTGTGTGTGTGTGTGTGTGTGAGAGAGTTCATCCTACAAATGTAGCACATGCACTTGAATATCACTCACGCATGTAGCACGGACATGCTTGTGTAGCACCCGCAGTGAGTGCTACATATGTTCTCACCATTTATTCAACACATCTGCAGAGATTCAAAGAGCTTACAACCCCATGTGTCTTCTGTTTTGTTAGAGTGGCCTTTGGCACACCAATACGTTTTTGTAACTCAAAAGCCAAAACAAATACCTACGCTGTTCAACAGTGCTACATAGAAGTGTGTGTTTGAACACACATGCATGCAGATCGCCTGTTATGTATCACATTGTAAACATCGTTTTATCAACATTTCAATGTATGCAGAATGAAGGTACAAGTACATACGTATCATTAATTTGTGTCAGTGTTTACCTGTTTGTCAAACTGTTATGTTACGACCATTTTTGTAATACACACTGTGCTACATTGTAATGTAGAATACAACAAAAGAGTGCTCCAAATTGAGGTTGATTTGAAGCACAAAGAGCTACATTGTTCAGTGATAAACGACTCACTGTGTGTTTCTAAATATCGAGTGTATCGGAGTGTATTAATTGCAGTCAATATATAAAGGGTGGTTACTGTCGCTACACTTTCACGAAAGTCATTAAAGCGCCTTATTTATAGCCGTTCTACATAGACTGTCTTAAAACAAGGTGCTACTTTTTACGGTCAAACACGTATGTGTGCGTTTGTTTGTGTGTGATTACAATTTTTTTTCATATGTACAGCTATATGTATATGTAAAGTTTATATGAAGATTTGCAATGCGATTTAATTGACGCTTAAGTTAATTAGTACTAGTGTGAGACCGGTATGTGAAAATATTCGAATGGGCCTTGGGCTATTTTTTTAATATAGTGATCTAAGCCGAACCGATGGTATGGCTGTATAGAGAAGAGTTTCTTTTACCACCAAATGCCAAAACAACCTAGGATCGGGCTACTTTTAAACGTTTGCGAGGCGGAACAAAAGTGGAATACGTACATGTGCGATCCGTTTGGGTATCACACTCGTGTACTTTCTCCTAATTGAGTGTTTGTATACATATATGCTACTTTCCAAAATACTACAGGTTGGCGTGTTTCTTCTGCTCAAGGGTGTTTCGTGTCTGCATTTATTTATGTGTCTTTGAATTTATGCCTATCTGAATGTCTTTATGTTTATGTATATATGTATGTCCGTCTATCGGTTGGTGTAAATGTGTTTGTATGTCTTTCTGTCTATGTATCTGTATGTCTATGCGTCTATGTATGTCTATCATCATATATGTCTATCATCGTGTGCCTATCAGTGTGTATGCCTATCAGCATTTATGCATGTGTCCCTGAATGTATGTCTATCTGAGTATATGTCTATCTGTATTTATGTCTTTGTATGTATGTATGTATGTATGTATGTATGTATGTATGTATGTATGTATGTATGTATGTATGTATGTATGTATGTATGTATGTATGTATATCTGCATTTATTAATGTGTCTTTGAATGTATGCCTATCTGAAGTTATGTCTATCTGTATTTATGTCTTTATGTTTAGGTATATATGTATGCCCGTCTTTTTCTCCGTCTATCCGTTGGGGTAACTGTTCATCTGCCTGTATGCCTGTATGCGTGTTTATACGTGTGTATGTTAATCTGTCTATGCGTGTGTATGTCTATCTGTCTATGTATGAGTATGTCTATATGTCCATAATCTTGTGTCTATCATTAGGTATGTCTATCACTATGTATTTATATGCATTTAGCATGTGTCTTTGAATGTATGCCTATCTGAATTTACGTCCATCTGAGTGTATGTCTATCTGTATTTTTGTCTTTATGTTTATGTGTATACGTATGTCCGTCTATCTCTCTGTCTATCTGTTGGTGTAGCTGTCAATCTGCCTGTATGTCTGTATGCATGAATATACGTGCGTATGTCAGTCTGTATGTTTATCTGTCTATGCTATGCGTCTGTATGTCTATATGTCTGTGTACGTGTATGTGTCCGTCTATCTCTCCGTCTATCTGTTGGTGTAGCTGGCAATCTGCCTGTATGTCTATATGCATGTCAATAAGTATGTTTATGTGTCTATGCGTTTGTATGTCTATCTGTCTCTCTATATATATCATCATGTATGTCTATCATTATGTATGTATGTATATCACGATGTATGTATGTATGTATGTATGTATGTATGTATGTATGTATGTATGTATGTATGTATGTATGTATGTATGTATGTATGTGTGTGTGTATATCTGCATGTAATCATGTGCATTTAAATGTATGCCTATCTGGATTTATGTCTATCTGTATTTTTGTTTATGTCTGTATGTCTGTCTGTCTGTCTGTCTGTCTGTCTGTCTGTCTGTCTGTCTGTCTGTCTATCTATCTGTATGTATATGTGTGCATGGGTGCCTGTCTGTATATGGGTGCCTGTCTGTATATGTGTGCATGGGTGCCTGTCTGTGTATGTCCGTGTGTGTGTGTGTGTGTGTGTGTGTGTGTGTGTGTGTGTGTGTGTGAGAGAGTTCATCCTACAAATGTAGCACATGCACTTGAATATCACTCACGCATGTAGCACGGACATGCTTGTGTAGCACCCGCAGTGAGTGCTACATATGTTCTCACCATTTATTCAACACATCTGCAGAGATTCAAAGAGCTTACAACCCCATGTGTCTTCTGTTTTGTTAGAGTGGCCTTTGGCACACCAATACGTTTTTGTAACTCAAAAGCCAAAACAAATACCTACGCTGTTCAACAGTGCTACATAGAAGTGTGTGTTTGAACACACATGCATGCAGATCGCCTGTTATGTATCACATTGTAAACATCGTTTTATCAACATTTCAATGTATGCAGAATGAAGGTACAAGTACATACGTATCATTAATTTGTGTCAGTGTTTACCTGTTTGTCAAACTGTTATGTTACGACCATTTTTGTAATACACACTGTGCTACATTGTAATGTAGAATACAACAAAAGAGTGCTCCAAATTGAGGTTGATTTGAAGCACAAAGAGCTACATTGTTCAGTGATAAACGACTCACTGTGTGTTTCTAAATATCGAGTGTATCGGAGTGTATTAATTGCAGTCAATATATAAAGGGTGGTTACTGTCGCTACACTTTCACGAAAGTCATTAAAGCGCCTTATTTATAGCCGTTCTACATAGACTGTCTTAAAACAAGGTGCTACTTTTTACGGTCAAACACGTATGTGTGCGTTTGTTTGTGTGTGATTACAATTTTTTTTCATATGTACAGCTATATGTATATGTAAAGTTTATATGAAGATTTGCAATGCGATTTAATTGACGCTTAAGTTAATTAGTACTAGTGTGAGACCGGTATGTGAAAATATTCGAATGGGCCTTGGGCTATTTTTTTAATATAGTGATCTAAGCCGAACCGATGGTATGGCTGTATAGAGAAGAGTTTCTTTTACCACCAAATGCCAAAACAACCTAGGATCGGGCTACTTTTAAACGTTTGCGAGGCGGAACAAAAGTGGAATACGTACATGTGCGATCCGTTTGGGTATCACACTCGTGTACTTTCTCCTAATTGAGTGTTTGTATACATATATGCTACTTTCCAAAATACTACAGGTTGGCGTGTTTCTTCTGCTCAAGGGTGTTTCGTGTCTGCATTTATTTATGTGTCTTTGAATTTATGCCTATCTGAATGTCTTTATGTTTATGTATATATGTATGTCCGTCTATCGGTTGGTGTAAATGTGTTTGTATGTCTTTCTGTCTATGTATCTGTATGTCTATGCGTCTATGTATGTCTATCATCATATATGTCTATCATCGTGTGCCTATCAGTGTGTATGCCTATCAGCATTTATGCATGTGTCCCTGAATGTATGTCTATCTGAGTATATGTCTATCTGTATTTATGTCTTTGTATGTATGTATGTATGTATGTATGTATGTATGTATGTATGTATGTATGTATGTATGTATGTATGTATGTATGTATGTATGTATGTATATCTGCATTTATTAATGTGTCTTTGAATGTATGCCTATCTGAAGTTATGTCTATCTGTATTTATGTCTTTATGTTTAGGTATATATGTATGCCCGTCTTTTTCTCCGTCTATCCGTTGGGGTAACTGTTCATCTGCCTGTATGCCTGTATGCGTGTTTATACGTGTGTATGTTAATCTGTCTATGCGTGTGTATGTCTATCTGTCTATGTATGAGTATGTCTATATGTCCATAATCTTGTGTCTATCATTAGGTATGTCTATCACTATGTATTTATATGCATTTAGCATGTGTCTTTGAATGTATGCCTATCTGAATTTACGTCCATCTGAGTGTATGTCTATCTGTATTTTTGTCTTTATGTTTATGTGTATACGTATGTCCGTCTATCTCTCTGTCTATCTGTTGGTGTAGCTGTCAATCTGCCTGTATGTCTGTATGCATGAATATACGTGCGTATGTCAGTCTGTATGTTTATCTGTCTATGCTATGCGTCTGTATGTCTATATGTCTGTGTACGTGTATGTGTCCGTCTATCTCTCCGTCTATCTGTTGGTGTAGCTGGCAATCTGCCTGTATGTCTATATGCATGTCAATAAGTATGTTTATGTGTCTATGCGTTTGTATGTCTATCTGTCTCTCTATATATATCATCATGTATGTCTATCATTATGTATGTATGTATATCACGATGTATGTATGTATGTATGTATGTATGTATGTATGTATGTATGTATGTATGTATGTATGTATGTATGTATGTATGTATGTGTGTGTGTATATCTGCATGTAATCATGTGCATTTAAATGTATGCCTATCTGGATTTATGTCTATCTGTATTTTTGTTTATGTCTGTATGTCTGTCTGTCTGTCTGTCTGTCTGTCTGTCTGTCTGTCTGTCTGTCTGTCTATCTATCTGTATGTATATGTGTGCATGGGTGCCTGTGTATATGGGTGCCTGTCTGTATATGTGTGCATGGGTGCCTGTCTGTGTATGTCCGTGTGTGTGTGTGTGTGTGTGTGTGTGTGTGTGTGTGTGTGTGTGTGAGAGAGTTCATCCTACAAATGTAGCACATGCACTTGAATATCACTCACGCATGTAGCACGGACATGCTTGTGTAGCACCCGCAGTGAGTGCTACATATGTTCTCACCATTTATTCAACACATCTGCAGAGATTCAAAGAGCTTACAACCCCATGTGTCTTCTGTTTTGTTAGAGTGGCCTTTGGCACACCAATACGTTTTTGTAACTCAAAAGCCAAAACAAATACCTACGCTGTTCAACAGTGCTACATAGAAGTGTGTGTTTGAACACACATGCATGCAGATCGCCTGTTATGTATCACATTGTAAACATCGTTTTATCAACATTTCAATGTATGCAGAATGAAGGTACAAGTACATACGTATCATTAATTTGTGTCAGTGTTTACCTGTTTGTCAAACTGTTATGTTACGACCATATTTTTGTAATACACACTGTGCTACATTGTAATGTAGAATACAACAAAAGAGTGCTCCAAATTGAGGTTGATTTGAAGCACAAAGAGCTACATTGTTCAGTGATAAACGACTCACTGTGTGTTTCTAAATATCGAGTGTATCGGAGTGTATTAATTGCAGTCAATATATAAAGGGTGGTTACTGTCGCTACACTTTCACGAAAGTCATTAAAGCGCCTTATTTATAGCCGTTCTACATAGACTGTCTTAAAACAAGGTGCTACTTTTTACGGTCAAACACGTATGTGTGTGTGTGTGTGGGTGTGGGTGTGTGTGTGTGTGTGTGTGTGTGTGTGTGTCTCTCTCTCTCTCTCTCTATCGCTCTCTCTCTCTCGCTATCTCTGTCTCTGTCTCTGTCTGTCTCTGTCTGTCTCTGTCTCTCTCTGTCTCTCTCTGTCTCTCTCTGTCTCTCTGTCTCTTTCTTTCCTGACTCTCGCAGTCAAACTAAAAACTTTCCTTTTCTAAGAACTTTTGTCTCAGGGAATGTGCCAGTAGTTAGATACGAGTGCACATACAATGTATGCAGTTAAACAATATGTTTGCAATTAATTGAAAGTATCGGAAATAAAACATTTTTGTCGAGTACATTGAATTGCTTTAAACCAATTTAGACGACTTAGTGAAAATCTTGTTAGTGAGACAATGCGTAGGCATTTTACAGTCTTATATTTTTTTCGTCAATTTCGTCAACTTTTTTGAAAAGTTGACGAATTGACGAACTTGAAGAGCTGTTCTGATTGACTGATCGCCATGAAACATGAAATAGGGGCCTATTTTGTATTCAATACGTCCAGATACTTATCCAACTGAAAGAAATAAAGTTTTTAGAAAAATATTTTTTTCGTCAATTTCGTCAACTTTTTTGAAATGTTGACGAATTGACGAACTTGAAGAAGCTCTTCTGATTGATTGATCGCCATGAAACATTAAATAGGGCCTGATTTGCATTCAATACGTCCAGATACTTATCTAAAGGAAAGAAATAAAGTTTTTAGAAAAATATTTTTTTCGTCAATTTCGTCAACTTTTTTGAAAAGTTGACGAATTGACGAACCTGAAGAAGCTCTTCCGATTGACTGATCGCCATGAAACATTAAATAGGGCCTGATTTGCATTCAATACGTCCAGATACTTATCTAAAGGAAAGAAATAAAGTTTTTAGAAAAATATTTTTTTCGTCAATTTCGTCAACTTTTTTGAAAAGTTGACGAATTGACGAACTTGAAGAAGCTCTTCTGATTGTCTGACCGCCATGAAACATGAAATAGGGCCTAATTTGCATTCAATACGTCCATATACTTATCTAAAGGAAAGAAATAAAGTTGTTTTTTTTTCGTTAATTTCGTCAACAAAATTGACGAGTTGACGAATTGTCGAAGCTCTTCTGATTGACTGATGGCCATGAAACATGAAATAGGGCCCAATTTGCATTTATTCGTCTAGAAACATTATCTTAAAGAAAGAAATCAAGTTTTTAGAAAAAATGTCACAGTTCGTCACTCGTCAATTCGTCACTCGTCAACCTAACTTCACGGACCTATAAAAATGTCACAGTTCGTCACTCGTCAATTCGTCACTCGTCAACCTAACTTCACGGACCTTTTCGCACATACAACACATCAGCAGCAGACGACTTTGAAAACATCTATGCAAAATAATAGAATATCTCATTAAGGGAAAATTTAATTGTTGAAAAAATATTGATATGAGCCTTCCCGCGAGAAAACCAACATTATGGCATCTGCGTTATGTATCGACTAGATCAGCCTGCGCTGTCCGCGCAGACTGATCCGGGCCGACACATTCCGTCTCAGGAGTATAGAGGTATAGAGTTATGATTCCTGAAAACAGAAAATCCACAGGAGGCGAAAAGTGTCCATCCGGGTAAGCCTACGCGGCATGCTTAGGCTGATCAGGGTCGACACTTTTACACAGAGTCCATAATGTTGATTTTCTCGCGAGACCTTGTTCTGTTAAATTCCCACTTCCTCCTTGACGTGGTTTTACATATAAAGGGCCTAAGTTTTGCTAAATACTGATACATGTCGAGTGGCGAACATGTAGACCCATATTAAAGCTCGGGAATGTAATATGCATGTTGATTTCGGTCAATAGTGATCCAAGTTGTGTGTTTATTAGGGTCGTCCATTCTGTTAAAGCCACTTACAACGGCATACGGTTTGGTTTAAAGAATGTTTTATTTGTGTTTGTAATTACATACACATAGTTATACAATTCATATTACATATAAAACGGATTAAGCAGAAAGCAATGCGTATTCAACTAGCTCTCACCTAAATGAACGCAGCTGGATATCTATTGAATACCAGATTGTGATGCTGCTCGTGGCCATCATTCACACGAAAGCATTATACAAAAGACGACGCCAACAAGAATAATGAAGCAACATTTAATGGTAACTCAAAACAATTCGAAAGACAGAGCGGAAACAAATCCATTGCTGACCTAATTTCATCGACAGCCGGTATTTTGTCACAGACGAGAAACCCGGATGTCCCACCGGATATGAGAAATCTGATGGATCAAAGTCTCGCTGGTAGAATGTTTGGGAACAACGGTATGCATGGAAACGGACAAGGTTTTAATATACCATTTATGGTCAACAATGGCCGGACAGTGAACGCTCTAAAGCAATTGATGCAGAATTACCAAATACAAGGCAGGTTTAACTCCCCAAATGACATGTTAAATCCTTTAAACGTTTTCACCGCGGCCTTCATGAATCCATTCACGAGAGGCACGCGCGGGGATAACCAATTTGAAGACATTAGCAATGGCATAATACAGCAGAGGCATATGCAACAGATGCCGTATCTTAAATGAATAAGTATTGTACCATTCGTAGCGTGGGAAAATCTATATTGTACTCGACCTTCGAACTCGTAGGATATCGAATTTTCCACGCTACTTGTCGTACAATACGACCCATGTATAGCTACCGCAATATAATAATCCCCCTCTTATGATATATCTGCATATTTTTCGGCGCAAAAACAAGCAAATGGTCATGCACAGATCAAACACGACGGATTAAAATTCCGTATTTGACTTTGACAAATACGATACAAAATATGGTAAGGGTGCGTCAGTGAAATAGGATGTGACGTCATTGAAACATGAAACACGTCATTCTAAATAAAGAAGTGGGCGTGGCTCACATGCCAATCATATCGAGGGATTGGCGTGAATCACCTCGCCATAAAGTCTTTATAAGCGTTGATTAAGTGTTCTTAGTAAACAATGGAAAATTAGGTGCCATTGCTCGTCACCTAAATTTGCATTGTTTACAAAGGGGTCAAAATTGCCCCTAAACCAGGGTTTTCAAAATAGGTCTTTATTTACAACCGTTTCAAGCCAAGCCCTCGATATATTCTATTTTATGTGTAAATTGTGTTATTTCATATTTTCTATATCGAGGGCTTAGCGTGAAACGGTTGTAACTAAAAACCTCTTTTGAAAACCCTGATTTAGTGGCAATTTTGACCCCTTTGTAAACAATGCAAACTTAGGTGCCATTGCTCAAAACAAGCAATGGCACCTAAATTTCCATTGTTTACCAAGAAAAATGATTTAATGTTTATAAAGACTTTATGGCTAGGTGATTAACCTTGGTAAAAAATACCAATTTTATTTACAACCGTTTCAAGCCAAGCCCTCGATATATTCTATTTTATGTGTAAATTGTGTTATTTCATATTTTGTATATCGAGGGCTTGGCGTGAAACGGTTGTAACTAAAAACCTCTTTTGAAAACCCTGATTTAGTGGCAATTTTGACCCCTTTGTAAACAATGCAAATTTAGGTGCCATTGCCCAGAACGAGCAATGGCACCTAATTTCCATTGTTTACCAATAATGATTTAATGTTTATAAAGACTTTATGGCGAGGTAACAAACCAAAACCATTTTTAGTTACAACTGTTTCACGCCAAGCCCTCGATATCTTTTCTTCATTTTGTACAACGTATATACTAAAAGGACAACTATGTTGCTGTAGTGATACCTGTCTGTGTATTCTCTACTCGGCGCGTGGAAAATTATGTAAAATCTATATCTAGATCTTTATCATATCAGTAATTGTTATCATGTGTTGCACTATACGTGTTCTACTTCGGCGGATGGCCAAATATATCATATAAATGTTGAAAAATAGCACTTAGTCTAATCGTTATATTCTCGGGATTGCATTGTTTTGTTTTAAATGTGTTTTGACATATTTCATATTTCAAAGATGGTTTTGGATTCGATTTTGCTAATTTTGAAATGCGTACACCTGTTTTGGTGAATTGTTTTTAACATTTGCGTTTTATATTAATAAATAGCCTCTTTTTTCACCGAAAATGTTTTATTGTTCTATACTTTTGTTTCTTATGTACGCATTTCTCACTTTATTAAATTATTTATGGGAGGAGTAGCAGTTTTAATTATTTACCTGCCAAACACGCAAACTGCATTGTCGTGCATATGTGATGTGAACGGTCGTGCTGTTTCATCATTTAAATTTGTATGTAGATTAATGACAATGCTTTGAATAAGATTATGATTTTCAATAAGATGACTCCGAAATGTAGTAATTAGGCGTTCATGATTCGGTGTGCACTAGCTCTATCACATGATATGTTTCGCGGCAGTTTACAATGAATGCATATATGCAGTGCGCAGTGATCTGAACATTGGTTAATTAATAATATAATAAATTAATAATAATTGGTCATTATCACGTCTACGGCTTTCTTCTCATCAGTTGAATATTGAGGTTGGTCGCCACGGTAGCAACAGAGTTGATAGGCACCGACGATTATGTTTACTATGTAACACAACTGATATTGAAGATGAGTTTCATCTTGTTCTAATTTGTCCAATTTACTTACATTTTAGAAAGCGTCACATTAAGCCATATTTCTACAAACGACCAAGTGTGCATAAATTTATAGAACTGATGCAATCTTCAAACAAATGTATTATCAAAAACCTAGGAAAATATGTTTATGAAGCACTTGCTTTGCGTAGTTCACTTAATGATTAGTAAAGTGTACCTTGTTAAACTGTCATAAAACACCGTTCGAATTTTTTAAGTAATAGCAATTGTTATAGTTAGATGTATTGAATAAATGTACTGCATGTACGTTCAACTTCCATTTTAAGATCTTAGGGAGGATAATTCGAGAGATTATTATTTACTTTTGTGTTCTGTAATTTTGTATTTTTTTTTTTTACACATTCACGTATGATATGTTATGTTAATATGTTTGTACGATGATGATCTGGATTTAAGATCAAATCAATAAACTTATGTTCTGTTCTGTTCTGTTCTGTTCTGTTAATGTGTGTACCGGCGCCCTTTGGACAGCTTGGAGCAAGCAAAACGTAATAGCGACCTTTTCCTCGGGACCGAACTGTATAAACTCCCTACGAAGTATGCTTCATTATGTATGCATTGATTAATTATCAAGGCGCTTCCAGGGTAAGCTATCAGTACTACTGGAATCGTACATTAATATTAGTACATATATATGAGCCCTCCCACGATAAAACCAGCAATATGGACTTTGCGTAATGTATCGAACTAGATTAGCCTGCGCAGTCCTCGCAGGCTAACCCGGACAGACACTTTTCGCCTCCTATGGATTTTCTGTTTCAGAAATCATTACTCTATATCTCTATCCCCCTGAGACTGAGACAGAATGTGTCGGCCCGGATTAGCATGCGAGAACTGCGCAGGCTGATCAGGGTAGAAATAGTTTGCAGATACCAGAATGTTGGTTTTCTCGTTGAACGGCTCATATGCGCTCCTATTTTGTATGAAAACACAAAAGACTTAAATCCTATCCGTAAGTTACCAGTATCCTGACACCAGCGAGTCAGTCGTAATGCTAAGCCCACCCATCTGAACGATCCAGCGACCTCCCGCAGCTCGGATGGACGTTCTATGACCACACCACCGGGATGATTCTGGCGTAGTAAAAGGGTAGTACCGTGTTGAAAACGACAACCAATTAATTGACAACTGAAGCCTCATGTAGACCGTCTGTCTCAGTGCGGGAGGTCGCGGGTTCAATCCCCGACCGCGTCATACCAAACATTGTAAAGATGGTTGTAATAGCTACCCTCGTTGGCGCTCAGGGTTGCGGGGTTAGCATAACGACTGACTGACTGGTGTCAGGTTAAATGGGCCAGTAGTACTGGCAACTTACCCAGGAAACGCCGGGATATAACTGAAAAATTGTTGTGAATGGCGTTAAACACCAAACAATTAATCAATCGCATTACAGTTTGTTTTTTGTGTTTTCATGCAAAAGAGAGCGCATAACATGTACTAATATTGATAAATTATTCTATAGATTTTTTAGAATACTGATTATCAAAATGCGAATGCGTGTGTGCACCTTCGCCGTGAAATGAAAGGCATGACATTGAAATGAGCCCATTCTAAGGGGAAATGCACAAGTTGGCTTTTGTGAGCAGTCTGATCAGGATATTCACTATACAAAAAGTACCTACATGTTAGAAGCTTCTATCAAACTGTGAATATTCTTATATAAGACGGAACAGAAGCGTAGCGTGTTCGGATCATACCGAGGCCTTGGCGTGAAACGGTTGTAACTCAAAACCTAATTTGAAAACCTTGGTTTAGGGGCAATTTTGACCCTTTTGTAAACAATGCAAATGTAGGTGCCATTGCGCAGAACGAGCAATGGCACCTAAATTTCCATTGTTTACCAAGAAAAATGAGTTAACGCTTATAAAGACTTTATGGTGAGGTAATTCACCTTGGTAAAGAAATACCAATTTTAGTTACAACCGTTTCACGCCAAGCCCTCGATACACTGTTTAGAAATGCCAACGTGTACCCTTTCCAAATGACTGACTCAAATAGAAAATAATAAATAGGCAAAAAGGACTGAAAACGGTTAACAACATACCCCCGCTTGCTCCAAATTCGATTGGTTATAATAGATGTTGTACAATGAACCTCCGAAGGGCTCCCATCCTTTATATAGGTCTCGAGCTTCTTGGATATGTGTCATATCATCAGCAGTATCAGCAGCATCTTCATTACCATCATAAAAATTATAATTATTACCATCATCATCATCATCATCATTATAATCATCATCATCAGCATCGTCGTAATCGCCATCATCCTCATCATCGTTATCATCATCAGCATCGTCGTTGTCGACATCATCATCAGCATTATCATCATTATGATCATCATCAATATCGAAGTAGTGGTCATCATCATGATCATCATTATCATCGTCATCATCATCAACATTACCATCATCATCGGTCGCATCCTCATCGGCATCGTCGTTTTCATAGTACATGTATTATAAAACCTGAACCACGGTATCTCTGTCGGAAGCGACGCTAGCTGTCATGCTAGGGGGTTGTTAGTTCGAACCCAAACTTGGCCAACATTCTTTCCGACGATTAACAAAACTCGATTACAAGCGTCATTCGTCTTCCACCAATTGACATACAGTATATATGGAAAAGCACTCAGTTGCTTGGAAAGACTGTTGTGTGGAGTTCTGGTGAGTAATAAAACCATGATATAACTGAAAAAGTGTTGAAAAAGGTGTTAAGCCTCAATAAAAAGAATTATAAAAGCAAAAACACTTACTATAGAAGTTAATCGCGTCTGACGACTGTGCCTGGTCCATCGTTTGCGCGGCGGTGTAACGTAATCTACATCCAATGCATAACTGGGTACTTGGTGTGTAAAAGATGCCTTTACATGTCGACTCGCTGAAACAAATAGCCAAACATGTGATAAAACTGACGTCATTGTACGTGAGTACGATATCACCATCGGAGCAGGTCTTACCGTCGAATTCCGAAATGGGCTCGAAACGAATCTCCCGTCCAGCGATTACGCGTGCAAACATTAACGAGACAATCAGAAACATAATTGCGACTACTCTGTAAAAACGTCCCATCATGGTCAAAGGGAAGCAATTCATTTTACATAGGCGACAATTGTAGCGTTATGGATTATGGTTCTTTCCCAACACCTCAAGGAAGCCACAAACCTGTATTAAATCAAAGTCCATTCTTATATCTACCATTACAGCACCAGAAACTCAGGGCTCATCCTACCATTTTTTAGCTATGACGTCAAATGATAGGTCACCCTTATCCCGCACTGAATTTCACTTTAAATTTCAGGAAATACAGGATGTTCTAAAAAATACTCTGAAGGTGTCAATACAGTCAAAAGCAAACCAGGGTTTGGTTACAAATCACTCACAGGATAATATAGTTTTCAAAAAAAGCATTCAACTTTCAGCAAAATCATTATTGTCCAATGGGTGACAATTTCAGTCTTACATATTCATCTGAAATCCCCCTGGACAAAATTGTCTTCCCGGCAAGCCGATCCGATTTACTTCCCTTTGACCTCATGCTCAATCCAGTGTATATATGTTAATGACCTGATGGAGAATTGTACAGCGGGCCTGTTGTTTATAACAATGTCCATTTCGTTAATAAAACATGAGTTTCTGACAGCTTGATTCATTACCATAAAACAATTTTATTTTGTTCATGTATTCAGATATTTAAATTGTATCTGATACCGACGTCATATGAATCCTTTTCAACTTTGAATTAAACTTTGAATTGTATTTTGCTGGTATAACAATTTTCCTTTAAATGGAAAAAATGTCATTCACGTTAAACGTCATCCATTGTGTGGTTTTGTTTGTTTGTATGGTGTTTCGCGCCGCTTTCCACAACTTTCAGTTATATCACGGCGTTTATTGTGTCAGTTCAGAACAATAGAACTCTTGATTGAGTAATACCCCATGACTGAATGGTATGCATTTGGGTATTTGGAACGGGCGTTCAGGGTTCGAACCACGCTCCCATTGGTTTTGGTGATGAGACATTGTTCAGAAATGTTAACGTTTGTACTTTTGCCCGAGAACGGGTTCACATTAGTGGTTGAGTGTGTGACTAATTTTTATAGTTTGAACAACTTCATTTACTCAAGGTCCAGGGTGCATTCAATAAGCTCTTAACTTTACGATTAAACGGCGTCTATTTTCACGAACAATTGCTGAAAAATACTTGGTTTTGCCGAGCTTACTTCTACTTCATCGAACGCAACGCTGCTAATACAGAGATATTAACACTTTAAAACTGCCGCGAATGTTCCCTCTTTTAGTTAATTAGCTTACCTGAGCTTTTGTGATCACGCATTGTCCGCCGTCCGTCCGCCGTCCGTCCGCCGTCCGTCCAGCGTCCGTCCAGCGTCCATCGTCCGTTCAAATATTCTTCTCTAAAACTACTGGTCTGATTTCAAAATAGTTTCACAGGAAGGTTCCCTAGGTGGCACTTATCAAAAAGTGTTCAAAGAATTTAATACCAAACAAAACTTTGGTTGCTGCGGCATCAGAAAAAGGGGGAAAATGCAAAATCTTTAAAAAATCTTCTTGTTTAAAAGTACAGGCATGAATTGAAAATATTTTGCACAAAGTTCCTTGGGTGACCATCTACCACGTGTTCAAATTATTCCAATCCTTTGAAAACATGGCCGACAGGAGCGGAGCTTGTTTTCTTTAAATATGTTTAGTGAAAACTTAAAAATCTTCTTGTCCAAAAGTACATGTCCGACTTGGAAATAATTTGGCACACATGTTTCTTGGGTGACCCCCTACCGAGATTGTTCAATTTATTCCTATCCGTTGAAAAACATCGCCGCCAGTGGGCAAAGCTATATATAGAGAAAACTCTAAAAAAAACTTCTTGTCCAAAAACTAGAGCTATCACCGAATGCGATTAATGTCGACCTGATCGGAAATTCCATCCAGTAGTTTTAAAGATATTTCCGAACAAGAAAACAGTAACGAAGGGCAAAGACTAGTTGATGTAGTTAGCAAATAGATTCATGGTTCTTGCACACTGCACTTTATTGTATGAATTTTATTACATTCGATCATGTAGTTTTAAAGTAACTCTCCGGACAAGAAAAAGAAAGGGCAATAACTCAGTAGTCGTTTTCCTTATATGTATATATAGTAAAACTTTAAAAAATCTTCTTGTACAAACATATAGGCCTGATTTTGAAATAATTTAGCACAATAATTCCTTGGGAAACCCTCTACCAAGATAGTTGAAATTATTATAATACATTGATAAAAGAAATGACCACAAGGGAACGTTGCTTGTTTCCCTTGTATGCGTAGTATAAGAGGTTTGAAAACTGTGATTAATATTCAATCAGGTGAGCGATTTAGGAAAACCATGGTCCTCGTGTTTCGTTTAATTTATAACTAATGTATTCCAATTTTTAATGCATTTAATGGTTAACAAATAATGTATGAGTTTTTGTCATATTTTCACAGAAAAATCTAAATGTTTATCTAAAGCCATTCATAAATTTGTTTTGTCGTCCTATAAAATATGTATTGTTTCTGTTAGCAACATTATTAACCTGTTCCGATATATAGACGCTTGAAGCAGACTACTTTTGAAAACATTGTGACAAAATGAGAAATTACACAATGTCTTCATTTTTAGCAATTATACCTTCATGTTTAGTGATTTTCCGTGTTTTTGCCTTGATCATGTGAAATTCGTCTGTTGCAGAATTATAAGTGGAAAAGGTTAAAAATCATTTGTCTTTGTTCAAAAGGCATTGTTGTGAAAACTTCATTTACTCTTTGAACACGTTCTCATAATTAACAGACCTGCTGATGACGACATAGAAATCATTAAGGCAAACCATATGGAAAACATTGTGACAAAAGGAGAAATTGTCAATTAAGAGCGTTTTTCTTTGTCACAATGTATTCAAGCTCGTTTGCTAATTCGTTTGCAACTGAGAAACGGCAAATATTTAAAAATTTACAAAGTGGGGTTTTTCCCCTCATATAGACGCTTTCTGATGCCTCTGCAGCAGACGGCGTTTTAAAAAGATAGTGACAAAAGAAGAAATTGCTCAAAACGAGCAATTTCTCTTTTTGCCACAATGTTTTCCACTTTTAGTCATAGGTTATCCATTCAATAATATAGATTTTCTAATCTTTGACAAAATATGTTCCAAGTCGTCTGCTGCAGATTTGTTGTATGAGGGAAAGGGTTAACGATTCGGGCTGTTAATGATACTCCGCTTTTTTATTGGAATTTCAAATGATTCCCCTTTTCAATTGAAATCGGTCATACATTGAATGCTCTAATCTCCATGAATAAATAAAAAATGTTTTATGATAATCCATTTATCAGTTGTTCATCACATGCAATCCTATTTACTATTCATTGTTTCTATTAGCAACATTACAAACATTTGTCTTTGTTCGAAAGGCATTGTTGTTTATAACAAATAACTCTTCAAATATGTTCCCATAAATAACAGAACTACAGAGAACGATTTTGAAAATATTAAGGCAAACATATGGAAAATATCTATCAAATGATAGCATTATGCAAAAGTGGAGTTGTAAACATTGCTGCAAAAGGATACATTGCCCATTATGAGCATATTTAACCCTTTACCTCATCAAGACGCTTTCTGACGCCTCTGAAGCAGACGGCTTTTTGAAAACTTAGTGACAAAAGAAGAAATTGCTCAAACGAGCAATTTCTCCATTTGCCACAATCTTTTCCACTTTTGGTCATAGGTTAGCTATTCAATTATAGAGATTTTCTAATTGTTGACAAAATATGTTCAAAGTCGTTTGCTGCAGAATTGTCGTATAAGGGAATGGGTTAACTTGCCACAATATGCGAAAATTTATCAAAATGTAACTAGGACAGTGTTAATATTTGAAAACATACAGGGTTCCCTTTGTTTGGAATTTAGCTACCTCTAGCGATTTGAGGTCTTTACTCTGTCACTGACGAATTTCACAAAGTCGACTCTACCATGTTGAAAATTGGACCACTCCATTTTTCGTCCAACAGGAAATATGGTAAAATCCAATAAGTGGCAATTACTGCTCGCTGCGAGCTGTCTCACCTGAATCTGCACTGTCTGTAAAAGTCTTTGATTGCCATTTTCAGCAAAGGAGTTAATGACAATCCACGTTGGTATATTCTAAAGTTATATAGTCATATTTCTAGAGGAGCTACTCCTTAAGTTTGTTTTTCCTGAATCTGCACTGTCTGTAAAAGTCTTTGATTGCCTTTTTCAGCAAAGGAGTTAATGACACGTTGGTATATTCTAAAATTATATAGTCATACTTCTAGAGGAGCTACTCCTTAAGTTTGTTTTTCCTGAATCTGCACTGTCTGTAAAAGTCTTTGATTGCCTTTTTCAGCAAAGGAGTTAATGACAATCCACGTTGGTATATTCTAAAATTATATAGTCATATTTCTAGAGGAGCTACTCCTTAAATTTGTTTTTCCTGAATCTGCACCGTCTGTAAAAGTCTTTGATTGCCTTTTTCAGCAAAGGAGTTAATGACACGTTGGTATATTCTAAAGTTATATAGTCATATTTCTAGAGGAGCTACTCCTTAAGTTTGTTTTTCCTGAAGATGCATTTAGGTATATTTAGGTCATAATACACCACATACATGTACATTCCTTCTTTGTTTCCATGTAAATCAACTAGTTTCAACCCTTATCAAGATATTAAAATGTTTAACTTCAATTACCAGTATACCCTTTCCCCATTGCAGACACATTTTGATAATCTTCAACAGACGAATGATAATAAACATAAGGAAATCAATAAAATAAAAAAAGATATAGTTATTGAATAGATTTGAAAACATTTCGGTAAAATGAGTAATTGGTCACGATAAGCAACTTCTGCTTTAGCCGCGATGTTTACCTTCCTCTGCTTCACATGCGTCAACATGGAGATGGGATAGGGTTAACTACGTTGATTAACCCTTTCCCTTATATAGACGCTTTCTGACGCCTCTGCAGCAGACGGCTTTTTAAAAACATAGTAACAAAAGAAGAAATTGCTCAGAACGAGCAATTTCTCCTATTGCCACAATGTTTTCCACTTTTAGTCATAGGTTATCCATTCAATTATAGAGATTTTCCAATGTTTGACATTATATTTTCTAAGTCCTCTGCTGCAGAATTGTCGTATGAGTTAAAGGGTTAACCTTTTCCCACATAAATCAAGTCTACAATAAACGATCTTCAACACATGAATGTAAAATATAGAAAGTTGATCGTTATGCCCTTTCACTACATACAACAAACCTGCAATCTTAAGTTCGTTTTGCCCAGAGATGCATTAAAGGTATACTTAGGTCACAATAAATCACAAACATGTGCATTCCCTTTTTGTTTCCATGTAAATCAACCAGTTTCAACCCTCAATTGTCACACGTTCTAAGCGTTTCTCAGATGGAACACCGTATATCATTGAAAAGAGTTACCTCTAAGCTTTAGAATAATCCAAAGAAAATGGAGATGTAGTTGGGGTCATGCGTTTATGCAAGAAAGAATTCACCACGCGAAAAATGGTTACCATTTTGGACGAAATCTGGCTGGGAGGAAACTGAGGTTTTTCACATAATCCACTTTCACTATCAAACAAGGTCAACATACTAGAAATTATCAAATCAATCGCTTGCAGTGCATCCTATACACATTTACAATGAATTTTAAACTCAATGTCATTTGTTCAATGCATTCTGGTGAAGGAATACACTCAGTTCCTACGCCAACAAATGTTGTTTAGGAACTATTTGGCGCAGCATGACCGCGGACGTATTTGGCGTAATATGACCTATCCCATATGTGCGGGCGGTGAAGACTCTGGTGAGACTGTGTGGATGGACAGGCTCGCGTGAGTCATCGCTATACGCTATTGCACACATAGGACAAAAGACACAATATTAGCTGATCTAAATATATGTGATATCATTAACAATCGTCTGGAAGTAATGAGGGGACACAGACAAGTGACAGTGAAGACTCAATGGGGGCTTTAATTTAAAAAGATGACTCGAATTCATAGGTTCCATCCAGATTATGAAAAAGAAAATGCCCTAAAAGAAGTCTGAAAATAGATGCAAATAGTAAGACAGAGAGAGCAGTTTTACCCTGACCTCCAAAAACCACCCAACAAAAGCACATGGAAGGGAGCTTGTCTTAAATTGAAGAGCTGCTAGATATGCAACTGTTAAGAGACAGAGACAGAAACATTTTTTGTGATTTCATGTGAGTTTCACCGTGTATTAAGGTCCGACATTTGTATGCAATATAATCAATAAAGATAATATCAAATAATTATCAGGTATGTGAAATTGGCACGAAGTTTGATATTCGGTAATCGATATTCAAAACGGATATGAATTTCAAGCTGAAACGAATATAGAGCAAGTACCAGATTCGTGAAATACGTTACGATATGAATGTAGATCTAAATGTCGAGCTAGATCGATATTCGTGAAAATGCTGATTGCGTCTTTCTGATCAAGTAGAAACGCGAATACCGATTTGCATATATATCTGAATATCGAGCCAGGTCTATTCGAGAATAGGTGATTTCATCTTTCTGATCACTTATCATGAATACCGATTTGAATATAGATTTGAATATCGAGCCAGGTCGATATTGGGGGAAATGGTGAGTTATTCTATCTGATCATGTAAAAAGACGAATACCGACTTGAATATCGAGCCAGGTCGATATTGGGGGAAATGGTGAGTTATTCTATCTGATCATGTAAAAAGACGAATACCGACTTGAATATCGATCCAGGTCGATATTGGGGGAAATGGTGAGTTATTCTATCTGCTCATGTAAAAAGACGAATACCGACTTGAATATCGATCCAGGTCGATATTCGAGAAAATGGTGATTTCGTCTTTCTGATCATGTTTTAGAGCGAATATAGATCTGAATATCGAGCCAGGTCGATATTCGGGAAAATGGTGATTTCGTCTTTCTGATCAGGTAGGAGCGCGAATAGCACTTTTTAAATACAGATCTGAATGTTATCGAGTCAGGTCGAATTTCGGGCAAATGGTGATTTCGTCTTTCTGATCATGTATTATAGCGAATATAAATCTGAATATCGAGCCATGTTCATTCGTTCAAGTTCATTAATTCATCCATACATGTTTTCACTCTCTCACGCATTCAATCGCTCACCAACTCACCCGCTAACTGACTCACTCATTCATTTATTCACTCGTTTATTATTGTTTTGTGTAGTTACTTCAGTGTTTATTTCAGATAGTTTATGAGGTAACTAGGACTTTAGTCATAGAGCCGATGAATCAGAATTAATTGTAAGATAACTAACTTTTCATTACTATTATTTTGTTTTGTTTTGCGATTGTATTACTGCTCTTTTACAGAATGGGCGTTTGTCACTGTTGCGAAACTTTATATTAAAAACGCATTCCTTTATTTTTAGAAATATGTTTTGTTCCATTAAAATCCATTAAAATCCGGTTAATCCGCCACTGTATATTTCACGTGACTTCTTTCGTGGGGTGGGGGAGTCGGGCATTGGTATATTTCACGTGACTTCTTTCTTTATTTCCGTTCCTCTTCGCGAATGTTAATAATGTTAACAAGCGTCCATATTTGACCTCTCGGCGCATTAATTTCTAAAGCATTTCTTAAACTTCTATTGTAGTACTCACGCCTTAAGTTTTTCACTGATGTTCCAATAACATTAAAATGATATTTATGGGGGAGATCCTAACCTTTTAAATGCAGTTTTGTTGGATCCATGATGAACTATTTTCTCGCGCAGTTTCTCATGCGTTGTTTGGTGCTAACAGCAATTGGCAGGCTGCCAACTCCGAAGAAAATGGTATTACTACTATGACCAGGGGCTCAAGCCCCAGGCCAACAAGGTCATGTGGTTGAATTCGAGCACGATAGTGGTATGTCTCTATCTCTTTATGTACTCTGAAACAGGTTTGTGAAGTTGGCACGAAGTTCGATATTCGGTAATCGATATTCGATACCGATATGAATGTAGAGCTGAAACGAATATAGAGCCAGCACCAGATTCGTAAACTCTGTTACGCATTGAAATATACGTTACCGTCATTGTTTAGTATCGATATGAATATAGATCTGAATGTCACGCCAGGTCGATATTCGAGAAAATGGTGCTATCTTTTTTCTGACCATGCAGTAGAGCATCTCGATAATTTGACTATCTCGATAACTCGAATACTCGATAACTCGAATATCTCGATTACACGAATATCTCGATAACTCGAATATCTCGATAACTTGAATATCTCGATCACTCTATATTCAAATCGATATTCAAATCGGTATTCGCTCTACTGCATGGTCAGAAAGACAATATCACCATGTTACCGAATATCGACCTGACAATAAATTCAAATCGATATTCAAATCGGGGTACGCCCTTCTACATGATCAGGAAGACGATGGCACCATTTTCTCGAATATCGATCTGGCTCCATATTCAAATCGATATTCAAATCAGTATTCGCTCTACTGCATGGTCAGAAAGACAATATCACCATGTTACCGAATATCGACCTGACACTAAATTCAAATCGATATTCATATCGGGGTTCGCCCTTCTACATGATCAGGAAGACTATAGCACCATTTACCGAATATCGACCTGGCTCTATATTCACATCGATATTCAAATCGGTATTCGCTCTACTGCATGGTCAGAAACATGATAGCACCATTTTCTTGAATATCGAACTGGCGCGACATTCAGATCTATATTCATATCGATATTCGTCATTCTAAACAATGACGGTAACGTATATTTCAATGCGTAACAGAGTTCACGAATCTGGTGCTGGCTCTATATTCGTTTCAGCTCTACATTCATATCGGCATTGAATATAGAACATCGTGCCAACTTCACATACCTCTCAGAAAGTATCCACGCCGTGTTTAAGCAGTCTTTGACGCGAAAGCATGTAATCAAATTTCCCTCTTAATTCACGCCTAGCTCCGCAATCAGTGTTTTCTCAAATATGTGGACCAGATGTTGAAATGATTTCAACCACAAAAGTCAGTCCCGTTCTGAGAGCTTATTTTTCACATTTGAAATGATTATGTTTTACCATTTAACCAAAAATGTAACCAAAACTTATTTTGTATCATAATCCGAACATTCCCACACAAGTGGATTATAGGCAACCTTCAGGTCAAAGGGAAGCAATTTGGATCGGCTTCAGATGAATATATAAGACTGAATTTGTCTCCCATTGGACAATTATGCTTTTTTTATAAAGTCGAATGACTCCGACTGTTTTATAACCAAAATAGTGTTTGCTTTAAACTATATTGACACCTTAAGAGCCATTTACAGAACATACTGTATTTTCTGAAATTTAAGGTTTCTGTGTTGGGACTAACAGGGGCGTAGCTCCCTTTAGGCACTGTAGGCACGTGCCTACACATTCTTTCTCAAAATGCCCCCCAAAATGCAGCTGCGGCGATAGACATCTGCGTAATGTATCGACCAGATCAGCCTGCGCTGTCCGCGCAGTCTGATCAGGCCGACATATTCCGTCTTAGGGATATAGATGTATAGAGTAGTTATTTTGAAACAGAAAATCCACAGGAGGCGAAAAGTGTATATCCGGGTAGGCCTGTGTGGCATGCTTAGGCTGATCCGGGTCGATACTTTACGCAGAGTCCACAATGTTGATTTTCTCACGAGACGGCCTACACATTGATTATTGCAAAGCTACGCCCTTGACTAAAATAGGACATTTTATTTTACTGTTGGCCTCAAAATCTAAAATTAGAACAAAACGTCACGGATATTTATTCTCTTTACCAATACATGCGTTCTCCTTTTATTTACATTCTAGGTCATAATACGGTACAAAACACATACTCTAGACTGGACACAGTACATTAATTATAAATAGATATATGTATCAACATCTTTTTAAATCTGCAACGATCAAGAAATCCCTTTTCAACCTGAAAATAATGAAAGTGTTCAGTGATTGGAACTACTACAAAGAGGGAAGATTTAAATTATTTAATGCTTATATTGTATTAAAACGCGAACGCCAGGGACTGACTCCAGTCTACATACACTCATGTATATAACGTTCTATTTACATTACATATTCTCTTTAATATGTTTTTAAATCGTGGTCGGAGTAACTATGAGTTATATAACGAGTGTTTATTAATATGTAGGACATGAATAGGTATATATATATATATGGGACTTGATTTGTTATTTATTGATGTGTTTGTTCAACACGGTTTCGTGTGTGTATGTTAGCTTGGATATTATTGTTTCAATTTAGCCTATAAATAAAAGTGTTATTATTGAATAAAGTTGAGAACACTGTGACTGACAAATTAAGAAGTTGCTCTGAATGGGTAATTTCTCCTTTTTCCACAATTTATTCAAAACGTCGTCTGCTGCAGACTAATATCAGACTACGCCTGTAGGTGGGAGAGGGTAAATTAACAAATATATTTCTTATACCTGTACATTGATATTTCTTCCAAAATGCATATGCATTTTAGTGCATTTTAGTGCATTTTAGTGCATTTGCAGCAGACAATTTATGAAAAAAATATAAATGCATATGTTTGTAATGGCGAGCAAGTGCATCCATCCACACAGTCTCACACAAGTGGTCACAGGCCGCATGTATGGCAAAAACACTTGAAGTGTAGCCCCCACTATGTTATGCCAATATATCTTAAAACGATGTCGAAGTGGAGTAGTGCCCTTAACATCCTAAATCGATACACGCAGCTCATGTACATGTATAATCGTTGCATCTAACGATTTGTCTGATTGCATCTTCATAACGGGTTAATATATGGGCAAGAATTCACTATTGGAATTCTTGGTGTCAACACTCTTATTCTGTATGTAGTATCAATTAAGTACAGATTTAGAAAAAAAATTAAGACATTTATTTACACATTTATACCTTACACATCCTTTTGTAAAAAAAGAATGAACTTAAAATGTATTGGCACCGAGAAAAAAAGCCTTAAAACACCATATTTAAGGTTTTAGTGTGACAAAAAGTGTGACATTTTGTACATGCCCTTTAATGTGTGTGTATAACAGCTTTATTTTACCTCATTTTAGTGTGTAGTTGATTCAAAACTTATATCTAATAATCAAATTTTCCTAAAAAATCAATCCAGTGTATTTGTCTGCAACAATCTTTTTACAAAAAAAGAATGAAAATTGACATGTGCGTGTAACATTTGGTGTCAAACATTGTTACACGCGTACATTTATCAAACAAACATAAATTGCAGCACCCAAGGACTTACATTTTTGCCTTATAGTATGCTTTCTTTACCCAGTTGATGAAAAAAAAAACACTTTCTTTAAATCTGTGTGTGACTTATGATAGGAAGGCCCAGCAAAATGTCTTAAATTTTGGTGTCAAATAAATCTTACAAATTTTGATCAAATAATTCAATAATGGAATGCTTCCAGTTGTTTTAATTTAATAACATTTACAAATTATTGGATGATTTAAAAATCTGTAATAATATGAATTCATATTATAATGTATGGCAAAAAATAAACTGACTTCAAAATGTGCATGTAACGTTGACAAGGTGTTACATACACCATACTTTTTTAAAATTTCAATTATTTGCTTCTCTTTAGACAAGCATCTCCAATCACTGGCTATGCTTTTTGGTAGAACATTTATAAATAAAAAAAATTAAAAAACAATTTATTTCAATCAGAAACAACAACCTTTGATGTGTGTGTGTAACTGTTTAATTTGACACAAACGTGTCCATGTTACATGCATCAAGCATAGACGTATCTTCTATACAGCAGCTGACAGGCTAAACTATTTAATTTAGGAATATTCTACTCCTGACAATTAATCTCCGAACCACAAAACAACATATTAAATTTCAAATCTAAATGAATAAAATTACTTTTCAAATTTGTATGTAACATTGACAACAATTCTGTCAATGTTACATGCAACAATAAATATAACAGTATAATATTAATAAATTCATAATTTACAGATGTTTGAAGTTATTTGATATATTGCATCACATGCTTTTGCTACAAGTAAAAAAAAATAACAAATAATATTGTATATAACAGAAATAAATGAGATTTCTAAATGTATGTAACTATTTCAGTTGACACGAAAGTGTCAATGTTACATACTTCAAATATCTGGTAATCAAACATACAAAGTAGTAAATACAACCTGAATCAGAAGACCTGGTCACAACTTCTAACATATAATCCACAAACCAAAGAAGATTTTATATGTTTAATGGATATAAATGACATTTTAATATATGGCTTTCAACGTGTCAATGTTACATGCATCAAATGGAGCTTTATTTTTATTTTTTAGGATGTTTACTTATAAAATTCATTCACAAAAAACACACTGACCCCAACAGCCATGAAATAGGCTAAGACAGAAGCAAGATATATTATTTGAAACAAACATAAGTTTGCACAAACTTTACAAGTGTAACATTGACACCAACCATATCTTTTTGCTATTTTTTCTGTTAAACGACAAGACAGTATTTCTTATTCAAACGGTAAATGTTGGAACAAACTCCAACATCATTTCACACCATAGCAAAAATTAGATCCTCTTTTAATTATATGAGATATGAACAATTGAAATAATATTGGTGTCAATGTTACATACTTCATATATCAATAAATATGACATTTAAAGAAGACAAGATGACATATTTTTAAAAAAGACTCTTGGTTTTAGATGTCTTGCTAGAAGAACTTAGTAGTAAAGCATTTTATAAAATAAATAAAGGTGATCTATTTTTTGGTTTCAATGTCACACTTTGTGTTGCATTAGTGAATTCTTGCCCATATATGAGCCGTTCCACGAGAAAACCAACATTATTGACTCTGCGTAATGTATCGACCCAGATCAGCCTGCGCAGTCCGCGCAGGCTAATCCGGGCCGACACATTCCGTCTCAGGGGGATGGAGGTATAGAGTAATGATTCCTGAAACAGAAAATCCGCAGGAGGCGAAAAATGTCTGTCCGCAGTAGCCTGCGCGGCATGCTTATGCTGATCCGGGTTGATACTTTACGCGGAGTCAATAATGTTGGTTTTCTTATGGAACGGCTCATATATATATTATATATGTATAGCCTATGGCAGGGGTGTGGTAGTAATAAACCGAGGGTCGGATTTCAATTCTATAGTTGAGCCGTTCCACGAGAAAACCAGCATTATGGACTCTGCGTAATGTATCGATCCAGATCAACCTGCGCAATCCGCGCAGGCTAATCCGGGCCGACCAATTCGTCTCAAGCGGATAGAGGTATAGAGTAATGTTTCCTGATACAGAAAATCCACAGGAGGCGAAAAGTGTCTTCTGGGATTAGCCTGCGCTGCAATGCTTAGGCTGATCCGCGTCGATACTTTGCGCTATGTCCACAGTGTTGGTTCTGTCGCGGAGAGCTCATTTTATGTCATAAGTTATATCTAGATGACAACTGCATGTACGTGGACAGCGACGACTCTGTGGGTCTCTGACTATGTTTATTCTCATTAAACCCTCTAGTTTGGATAATCATACGAATCGTCTCACTGCGGCTATTCTTTTGAGTACCCACAACATAGGCCTTGGAGATCAAATAAATACTTTGTAACATAATATCCGTTCCTTATCTAGAACTCTTACTGTTTTTTTTATTTTCTTGCAGGTGTTTGACTTCTAGAACAACGTTTATTTTGCTAAGTGTTTCCTTACTTGAACTCACTTCACAGACAGTGAAAGCAACCGCCAAAGGATACTGCAGTGCACCAGGAAAGGACAACTGTTTAGACATATCCTCTAACATCATGTCACGGAATATTCAGAAGGTCGTACCCAGTCGAGAACAAAGCGAGGGTCAGGGAGCAAAAGTGAGACGGAGCATCGGGGGTCAGATAAGGAACCTCGACCCGTTTTTATTACTCGACGAATTTAAAGTTAAGAAACCGGCTGGATTTCCGGATCACCCTCATAGGGGCTTTGAAACGGTAAGGGTTTATCGTCAGTTATTGTCTGTGTTAATCATAGGGGCTTTGAAACGGTAAGGGGTTATCGTCAATTGTTGTCTGTGTTAATCATATGGGCTTTGAAACGGTAAGGGTTTATCGTCAGTTGTTGTCTGTGTTAATCATAGGGGCTTTGAAACGGTAAGGGTTTATCGTCAGTCGTTGTCTGTGTTAATCATAGGGGCTTTGAAACGGTAAGGGTTTATCGTCAGTTGTTGTCTGTGTTAATCATAGGGGCTTTGAAACGGTAAGGGTTAATCGTCAGTCGTTGTCTGTGTTAATCATAGGGGCTTTGACACGGTAAGGGGTTATCGTCAGTTGTTGTCTGTGTTAATCATAGGGGATTTGAAACGGTAAGGGTTTATCGTCAGTCGTCGTCTGTGTTAATCATAGAGGGTTTGCAACGGTAAGGGTTTATCGTCAGTCGTTGTCTGTGTTAATCATAGGGGCTTTGAAACGGTAAGTGTTAATCGTCAGTCGTTGTCTGTGTTAATCATAGGGGCTTTGAAACGGTAAGAGTTTATCGTCAGGCGTTATCTGTGTTAATCTTAGGGGCTTTGAAACGGTAAGGGTTTATCGTCAGGCCTTGTCTGTGTTAATCTTAGGGGCTTTGAAACGGTAAGGGTTTATCGTCAGTCGTTGTCTGTGTTAATCTTAGGGGCTTTGAAACGGTAAAGGTGTATCGTCAGTCGTTGTTTTGGTTAATTATAGGGGCTTTAAAAACGGTAAGGGTTTATCGTCAGTCGTTGTCTGTGTTAATCATAGGGGCTTTGAAACGGTAAAGGTGTATCGTCAGCCGTTGTTTTGGTTAATTATATAGCGTCAGTTGTTGTCTGTGTTAATCATAGGGGCTTTGAAACGGTAAGGGATTATCGTCAGTCGTTGTCTGTGTTAATCGTAGGGGCTTTGAAACGGTAAGGGTTTATCGTCAGTTATTGTCTGTATTAATCATAGGGGCTTTGAAACGGTAAGGGTTTATCGTCAGTTATTGTCTGTGTTAATCATCGAGGCTTTGAAACGGTAAAGGTGTTTCGTCAGTCGTTGTTTTGGTTAATTATAGGGGCTTTAAAAACGGTAAGGGGTTATCGTCAGTTGTTGTCTGTGTTAATCATAGGGGCTTTGAAACGGTAAAGGTGTATCGTCAGTCGTTGTTTTGGTTAATTATAGGGGCTTTAAAAACGGTAAGGGTTTATCGTCAGTTGTTGTCTGTGTTAATCATAGATGCTTTGAAACGGTAAAGGTTTATCGTCAGTTGTTGTCTGTGTTAATCATAGGGGCTTTGAAACGGTAAGGGGGTTATCGTCAGTCGTTGTCTGTGTTAATCGTAGGGGCTTTGAAACGGTAAGGGTTTATCGTCAGTTATTGTCTGTATTAATCATAGGGGCTTTGAAACGGTAAGGGTTTATCGTCAGTTATTGTCTGTGTTAATCATCGAGGCTTTGAAACGGTAAAGGTGTATCGTCAGTCGTTGTTTTGGTTAATTATAGGGGCTTTAAAAACGGTAAGGGGTTATCGTCAGTTGTTGTCTGTGTTAATCATAGGGGCTTTGAAACGGTAAGGGGTTATCGTCAGTTGTTGTCTGTGTTAACCATAGGGGCTTTGAAACGGTAAGGGTTTATCATCAGTTGTTGTCTGTGTTAATCATAGATGCTTTGAAACGGTAAGGGTTTATCGTCAGTTATTGTCTATATTAATCATAGGGGCTTTGAAACGGTAAGGGTTTATCGTCAGTCGTTGTCTGTGTTGATCATAGGGGCTTTGAAACGGTAAGGGTTTATCGTCAGTTATTGTCTATATTAATAATAGGGGCTTTGAAACGGTAAGGGTTTCGTCAGTCGTTGTCTGTGTTAATCATAGGGGCTTTGAAACGGTAAGGGTTTATCGTCAGTTATTGTCTGTGTTAATCATCGAGGCTTTGAAACGGTAAGGGTGTATCGTCAGTTATTGTCTATATTAATAATAGAGGCTTTGAAACGGTAAGGGTTTCGTCAGTCGTTGTCTGTGTTAATCATAGGGGCTTTGAAACGGTAAGGGTTTATCGTCAGTTATTGTCTGTGTTAATCATCGAGGCTTTGAAACGGTAAGGGTTTGTCGTCAGTTATTGTCTGTATTAATCCTAGGGACTTTGAAACGGTAAAGGTTTATCGTCAGTCGTTGTCTGTGTTAATCATAGGGGCTTTGAAACGGTAAGGGTTTATAGTCAGTTATTGTCTGTATTAATCATAGGGGCTTTGAAACAGTAAGGGTTTATCGTCAGTTATTGTCTGTATTAATTGAACTGTTGTTCGTCATAGTCTCTGTCTCCTAGGCGCTCAGTGTTGCGGAGTTAGCACTACGACTGACTGACTGCACGTGTCAAGATAAACGGACCAGAAGTACTGGTAACTTTCCCAGGAAATGCTGAAAACATGTTGAAAGCGGCGTAAAACACCAAACAGTCAATGAATGGTTACAACAATGTTCACCTCCTCCGGTGGCCATTTTGAGAGGCACATATCTTATATTTAGTGAAAATGGAAGATCAAATATAATATCATTTAACAAGTGCATAATACAAAAGCTTTAACATAATATAATATGCGCATTCCGCGAAGGTTAATTTCGGACCGACACATTTCGTCTCAGGGGGATAGAGGTATAAAGTAATGATTCCTGAAACAGAAAATCTACAGGTGGCGAAAAGTGTCTGGTCGGGTTAGCCTGCGCAGCATACTTAGGCGATAGACATCTGCGTAATGTATCGACCAGATCAGCCTGCGCTGTCCGCGCAGACTGATCCGGCCGACACATTCCGTCTTAGGGGGATAGATGTATACAGTAGTTATTCCTGAAACAGAAAATCCACAGGAGGCGAAAAGTGTCTGTCCGGGTTAGCCTGCGCGGCATGTTAAGGCTGATCCGGATCGATTCTTTACGCAGAGTCCACATTGGTTTGTTTTCTGGTGGAACGACTCACATTGTAAAACTTCATAAATAAAAAGATTTCAAAAGAGCACCAGCTGGAGTAAAATCTTTCCGTTCTCGACAAGCAGTAAGGCTATCATCGTAGCCTATACATTGAATCAAAGCGTTTATGTTCCCGATTGTACGTAGTTGATTTCAGATGATTCCATTGATGTATTGTGTACAGGGGCGTAGCTCCCTTTAGGCAATGTAGGCACGTGCCTACACATTTTTTTCTAAAATGCCCCCAACATGCAGCTGCGGCGATACACATCTGCGTAATGTATCGACCAGATCAGCCTGCACTCTCCGCGCAGACTGATCCGGCCGACACATTCCGTCTAAGGGGGCATAGATAGAGTAGTGATTCCTGAAACAGAAAATCGACAGGAGGCGAAAAGTGTATATCCGGGTACGCCGGTGTGGCATGCTTAGGCTGATCCGGGTCGATACTTTACGCAGAGTCCACAATGTTGATTTTTCTCACGAGACGCCCTACACATTGATTATTGCAAAGCTACGCCCCTGGTGTATAACGCCGTTGTCAGCATTAGTTCAGTTATATCTCGGCTGCCAGTTCACTTTAACCGTGTTCTTGTCATTCTCGAACCAGTGTTCCAACGTTCTTCCCTGGCAACTGACTACCCTTCCTACACATACGTTTTAGTATACTGTTGCTAGTCACAGTGACTTTTATCAATTATTGGAAATAATGAATGGTCGAGTCGGGATTTGAACTGATGACCCCTTGATTAAAAGTGCTCTTTGTGACCGACTCGACACAGATGTATTTAATGCAGACTTCTTTGAAAATGTCATATCGTGTAAACTTTTAAAAACTGCTTTGTACTTTAGGTTACATACATGTTGGAAGGACAATTTCGACATGAAGATTTCTGTGGACATAAAGGTGTTATTAACCCCGGAGATTTACAGGTAAGAGAAAACGGACTACTGTCAGGGTCGTAGCTCCCTTTAGGCACTCTAGGCACGTGCTTACACATTTTTTCTAAAAATGCCCCCAAAATGCAGCTGCGGCGATACACATCTGCGTAATGTATCGACCAGATCAGCCTGCGCTGTCCGCGCAGACTGATCTGGCCGACACATTCCGTCTAAAGGGGAGGGGGGGGGGTAGAAAGAGTAGTGATTCCTGAAACAGAAAATCCACAGAAGGCGAAAAGTGTATATCCGGGTACGCCTGTGTGGCATGCTTAGGCTTATCCGGGTCGATACTTTACGCAGAGTCCACACTGTTAATTTTCTCACGAGACGGCCTAAACATTGATTATTGCCAAGCTACGCCCCTGACTTTCCTACTTTGAGTCTTTGATGTGATTGATGCTAGTTCCCGTAAAGTTTCACCAGGAAGGAATTATAGTTCTCCCTACATCTATCTGTCAGTCTGTCTGTCTGTCTGTCTGTCAAAACAACGGAATTATGCGGTGACTACAAACGAATTATACCGAGGTCCGGGAAACCTATAGATAGTAATGTCCTAGTAGCAAAAGCCATAGTGTACCCTTCCTCACTGACAGACGCAATGTGGCACAATTGCAGCAGCCAATGTTTGAAGAATTATAGTTTTCACACATATCAAGATCGTCGGAATTTATAATGAACTCTCTTTTCGTGCTCATGTTATTATAATTTGTATGGTGTTTTTTAAGATCGTCCGAATTTATAATGAACTCTCTTTTCGTGCTCATGTTATTATAATTTGTATTGTGTTTTTTAAGATCGTCCGAATTTATAATGAACTCTCTTTTCGTGCTCATGTTATTATAATTTGTATTGTGTTTTTTAAGATCGTCGGAATTTATAATGAACTCTCTTTTCGTGCTCATGTTATTATAATTTGTATTGTGTTTTTTAAGATCGTCCGAATTTATAATGAACTCTCTTTTCGTGCTCATGTTATTATAATTTGTATTGTGTTTTTTAAGATCGTCCGAATTTATAATGAACTCTCTTTTCGTGCTCATGTTATTATAATTTGTATGGTGTTTTTTAAGATCGTCCGAATTTATAATGAACTCTCTTTTCGTGCTCATGTTATTATAATTTGTATGGTGTTTTTTAAGATCGTCCGAATTTATAATGAACTCTCTTTTCGTGCTCATGTTATTATAATTTGTATTGTGTTTTTTAAGATCGTCCGAATTTATAATGAACTCTCTTTTCGTGCTCATGTTATTATAATTTGTATTGTGTTTTTTAAGATCGTCCGAATTTATAATGAACTCTCTTTTCGTGCTCATGTTATTATAATTTGTATGGTGTTTTTTAAGATCGTCCGAATTTATAATGAACTCTCTTTTCGTGCTCATGTTATTATAATTTGTATTGTGTTTTTTAAGATCGTCCGAATTTATAATGAACTCTCTTTTCGTGCTCATGTTATTATAATTTGTATGGTGTTTTTTAAGATCGTCCGAATTTATAATGAACTCTCTTTTCGTGCTCATGTTATTATAATTTGTATTGTGTTTTTTAAGATCGTCCGAATTTATAATGAACTCTCTTTTCGTGCTCATGTTATTATAATTTGTATTGTGTTTTTTAAGATCGTCCGAATTTATAATGAACTCTCTTTTCGTGCTCATGTTATTATAATTTGTATTGTGTTTTTTAAGATCGTCCGAATTTATAATGAACTCTCTTTTCGTGCTCATGTTATTATAATTTGTATGGTGTTTTTTAAGATCGTCGGAATTTATAATGAACTCTCTTTTCGTGCTCATGTTATTATAATTTGTATGGTGTTTTTTAAGATCGTCCGAATTTATAATGAACTCTCTTTTCGTGCTCATGTTATTATAATTTGTATGGTGTTTTTTAAGATCGTCCGAATTTATAATGAACTCTCTTTTCGTGCTCATGTTATTATAATTTGTATTGTGTTTTTTAAGATCGTCCGAATTTATAATGAACTCTCTTTTCGTGCTCATGTTATTATAATTTGTATGGTGTTTTTTAAGATCGTCGGAATTTATAATGAACTCTCTTTTCGTGCTCATGTTATTATAATTTGTATTGTGTTTTTTAAGATCGTCGGAATTTATAATGAACTCTCTTTTCGTGCTCATGTTATTATAATTTGTATGGTGTTTTTAAAAAGAAATTTTCGTTAGCTACATATTTCTTTTACATTCGAAAGTGCTGAATTTTTGCTAATTGTATTACAAATCTAGGCAAATGAAAAGAATGATGATGTCCTACATATGCCTTTTTATTACATTCAAAGTTTAAAGTCTAATCGCAAATAGTTTTACAGCTTTCCCTCAATCATTTTTTTTACATTTTCTTTACGAGACAAATCTGCAAGTCGTCTTTGAAAGCATCTACGCAAAATGTTGAAAAAGTTCAATAAATGACCCTTAAAGTATAGAATAGAGGTGAACACATTATGGCAAAAGGAAAAGTTACTCAACAGGCGTTAACTCTCCTTTTGTCGTAATGTTTTCAAATGTAGTCTGCTGCAGATGAGTTTAAAATGCGTCAAAATGCATCTGCATGTTTTGGACAGGGTTTTAACCCTTTCCCACCTGTTGAAGCTTTTTGACGCATCTGCAGCAGACGACTTTTGCAAACATTGTGACAAAAGCAGAAATTGCTCAAAACGATTAATTTCTACTTTTCTCACAAAGTTTTCAACTTTTTTCAATTATTATACCTAAAATAACAGAGATTTTCCATGTTATATTTGAGAAGACATTTTTAAAGTCGTCTGCTGCAGATGTGTTGTATATTGGAAAGGGTTTTAAATGGGTTTCATATTTTATTGAACCCAGTGGATGACCGCGGGAAAAGGGATCCTCCATTGTGAAATGCCAGAGGGAGAGGCGCTGGCACACGGTCTGCAACTCTGGGTCAACCTTGCCAAGAAGGACAAAATGGTGAAACCAGCCTACCAGGAGTTGTTGGACAAAGACATCCCAAAAGTCACGAAAGATGGCGTGACAGTGAAAGTGATAGCCGGGGAATCCTTGGGAACAAAGGTGAGTAGTATTTAAGCCGTCTCGCGAGGAAACCATCAGTGTGGACTCTGCGTAAAGTATCGACCCGGATCAGCCTGTGCACGCCGCGCAGGTATTTCCGGTTATACACTTTTCGTCTCCTGTTGATTGTCTGTTTCAGGAATCATTACTCTATACTTCTATACCCTTGAGACGGAATGTGTCGGCCCGGATCAGTCTGCGCGGACTGCGCAGGCTGATCTGGGTCGATACATTACGCAGAGGCCATACTGTTGGTTTTCTCGCGGGAAGGCTCATTTGTTATCTCTTTCCAACATACAACACAAATTTGCAGTAGACTTCTTTCGAAAACATAAAGGGAAATGTATGTAAAACATCTTTAAATAAAATAAAAAAATGAATTAATTTAAAGCTGTTGTGGCAAAATAAGAAATTTTCCATTAAGAGCAATTACACCTCTTGAGACAATGTTTAGAAAAGTCGTTTGCTACAGATGCGTCTCAATGCGTCTACAGATGGGAAATGAATTATAAAAGGTTTATATCTGTACAGGTGCCTTTGGTTATTGTAGATAATAAACACATTGTTGCACATGCTGAAAGTGCTCATTACAGGCAATTTCTCCTTTTGCCACAATGTTTTCAAAAGTCATCCGGTACAGATGCATTAGAATGTGTCTGTATGTTGTTGTTGTTTTTTATTTTTCAATATATAACTTATTAGCCACGTGCATTGGTATGGGTAGGTCTAGGCCATCCTCCCTCAAGTGTCTGTATGTTGAAGAGGAACACTCCCCCTCAATGTCTGCTTTCTGGAGAGATAACCAAGAGTGGAGAAGAACACCAAAGACTGACATTACATATCTCTAGATAGGGGGCGTTTGGCATGTTCTAAACTCCTTATTTGACCTTATAACCCTATGTTGTGGGTACTCGAAAGAATCGTCTCATTGAGACGATTCTTTTGAGTACCCACAACATAGGGTTTGGTTGAATTGTTCAAACCCATTACTTATGGATCAAGATGCTAGCGTACTACCTGAGAACCAATGTGTTGAAGATATGTTAAACATTTCTAATATAGCGTGTAGCTTGTACTATATTTCGTATTCCGTACTGTGGGTACTCAACATAATCGCCTCATTGTGACGATTTTGTTTAGTACCCACACACTAGGGTGTGATTGGGAAATAAGGAGATATTAAAGGATAGATTCAGCTGGCTCTAAAACTCTTTGCTCAGTATGTATGCTCAAGAATCTGATGGGTCAAAAGCAAATTAATTGAACAACCAGAAGAAGTCTTATTTGTATCATAGAGTTCATGTTTGACCACAGAGAACGTATTCAGAAATATATAGTTTGCAGGGCTTGTTATCCCTTTCCCACATACAACAAATCTGCAGCAGACGACTTTGAAAACATACCCGGAATAAATTGGAAACTCCCTTTAAATAAAAGTACAATAATTGAATCGAGTTGAAAACATGTTGATAAAAGGAGAAATTGCTCGTTTTGAGCAATTTCTTCTTTTGTCAACATGTTTTCAAAGAGCTGTCAGCTGCAGAGGCGTCAGAAAGCGTCTATATTAGGGAAAGGGTTAACTCTTCCTTTTCTATATTTTTGATTTATGTATATCGTTATTGTTAAACGCCGCTGAAGAAGGCTGAAAGGCCGATAGTACTACAGCATAATAATTGAGCAGGCTCCGCGAGAAAACCAACATTATTGCCTCTGCGTAATGTATAAACCAAGATCAGCCTGCGAAGTCGGCGCAGACTGATCCGGGCCGACACATTCCGTCTCAGGGGGATAGAGATATAGAGTAATGATTCCTGAAACAGAAAATCCACAGGAGGAGAAAAGTGTCTATCCGGTTAAGCCTGTGCGGCATGCTTAAGCTGATCCGAGTCTATACTTTACGCAGAGTCAACAATGTTGGTTTTCTCGCGGGGCGGCTCCTAAGATTAATCAGCGGTTTTTTTTATTATAACTGGCATTTAGAAACTTCATTATACATATTCATATTTTCAGTCGCCTGTGTACACAAGGACACCAACTATGTACCTAGATTTCAGAATGGACAAAGGGTCCACCTTGAACCAAGAGGTTCCAGATGGGTGGAATGGATTTGCTTATGTCTTGTCAGGAACCGCTCTGTTTGGTATGTACAGTGAACTCTCGATATCTTGAACATGCGAAAAGCCGAATATATCATTCTACTCGAACCATTTCTTGGAACAGATCTGTCTTTTAAAAACAGCGTAGCAGCTGTTCTCTTTATATGATTGTTTCACTGACTTGCTTTTCATAATAAACAATCAAAATTTATTATGAATTTCGAAGATAACAATACATAGTTTTATTGTGCACAAATCGATGAATCACTCGAACACGTCGATAACTCGAAGTAATTTATTGATCAATTTCGACTTGTTGTTTTCTCGAGTTAACTGTATAATAATTGATATGAGCCGTCCAGCGAGACAACCAACATCGTGGACTCTGCGTAAAGTATCGACCCGGATCAGCCTAAGAATGCCGCACAGGCTTACCCAGATAGACACTTTTCGCCTCCTGTGGATTTTCTGTTTCAGGAATCATTACTCTATACCTCTATCCCCCTGAGACGGAATGTGTCGGCCGGATCAGTCTGCGCGGATACATTACGCAGAGGCCATAATGTTGGTTTTCTCGCAGGACGGCTCATATATGAAATTACCACTTTATCATATATTGCAGCAGATGACGTTTGGAAACATTCTTTTAAAAGTTGAAAATGCCCATGTTACAACCGTTTTACTCCTTTTTTCGTACTTGTCCAATTTAAAAAAAAAGCTAACAAATATGTTCCTCTTACCCAAAGCCATCTTCATTGATCAATAAGCATTGGCTCTTGGGAGCAGGCCTTAAGTGAAACTTTTACAGCTCACCCCGTTCGCAAATACCGGTCCTATGGGGTGGGGCTATTTCAATGAAGCCTTAAACCCGCAACTGATGCTTACAATTATTTTCCTTTGTTTTCAAAGTCACCTGCTGCAGGCTTCCTTCTATATGAGTGAGGTTTCCTATGCAGAGGACTATATAAGAGGGAGTCAACAGGTCTTTACCCCACACTATTTTTCTTATTACCCAACTAAATCCTATGTTGTGGGTAATCAAAAGAATCGTCTCACTGAGACGATTTGTTTAAGTACCCACACAATAGTGTTTTAATGTCAAATAAGGATTTCAGAACCTGAAAAAAATGCCACTTATCAAGAGAAGCGATCAGTTTGATACTAGTAAGTATAGAAATCGTTTCACTTTTACGAACTCCATTGTTGTGGTTGTAGGTCCAGATAACGACGCCACTCAGGGTCCGGCCCACAATACACTAGTTCTTGGACCGGGAAACTCATTGAAAGTTAAAAATAACGTAAGTTTTAAATTCTTTATTCATTCCTGTTACTACTGAATTATATGAATACCAGATGTTGAGAACGGTGTTGGGAAGATTCTTATAGCCTGCAGAGATCCAAATAAGGGGCGTTTTGCAACTTCCGAAATCCTTATTAGTCCTCAGAAACCTATGTTGTGGTGCCAAAAACATAAGTTTGATTTAGTGCTAACATATATATCTTTGAAAACACGTTGGGAAAAAAGGAAGCACTCTATTTATTTAATACGGTAAAAGACATCCTGGCAAATGGAGAAAATGCTCATCATGATAAGTATTGCCAGTGTTTTCAAACATCTACTGTTGCAAGTTCATCAAAACACATCTGCATGTGGGAAAGGATTAAACAATATAATGAAAACAGAACGGAACAGACTTTATATTTTCGAAAAGCCTTTTATTTCGCTATCGGGGTAATTGTCAATAAATCTAAATCCTAAAAATACTTAAAATTCCGTCACTGATCTATTTCTATCACACATTTATATGGCATGCATTGCCTATGCAACAGCTTGTTTGTTGTTTTAGGCCGCTTTTAACAATTGTTCAGTTATATCACTGTGTTTCCTGCCTAACTTACCAGTACTACTGGTCCATTTATCCTGACACCAGCCAGTCGGTCGTGATGCTAATCCCGCTACCCTGAGCACCAAGGAGGGTAGCCATTACTTCCATTTTTACAGTCTTTGGTAGGACCCGGACGGGGATCGAACCTGTGACCTCCTGCACCCGAGGCAGGCGCTCTACCACCACACCGGACCTTTGCAACAGAGCACATAAAAAAACATTACTCAAAAAGGATTATTTCCCGTTGTCCGACAAAGTTTTAGAATTCTATCAAATTGTCCAGATATAACCATATTCCCCAAGAGGTTAACAAATCTGAATACTTTAAAAATACTATGTCTGGAGAACTAGTGTAACCAGATTTGGTAGTTAAGAGAATTCTGAGTTGTGGGTGTATTTCGATTGCACTAAAGTATCGAACATTCGAGCGAGTGCTACACGAATCTACCAATCATATTACAGCTTTTAATTAGCACTTGTGTGAGTGCTTAGTATGTAAGGATGATCTAAATATAGCCCTGGTGATTGGTTAACATTATCCCCCATGTATACGCATGACCATAATATTGAAAGAATTGCTCATAATGGTTCGTTTCTCCTTTTGACTCAATGGTTTCAACTCTATTCAATAATTATACTTTCATATATAGATATTTTCCATCTTTAAACGTTTAAACTGTTTTCAAAGTATATTGGTAAATGTTAAATCTACATTGAATCTGTTTTATTCCAGAGAGATGAAGTATGCCATTTTGTTCTCATAGCTGGTAAACCTATAAATGAACCAATAGTTCAATATGGTAAGTTCGTCATTTTGTTTAAATAGCTGCTTAGCCTTTAGTTAGATATAGTAAGCATTGCGTACTGTTCAAATAGCTGGTCAGTTGAAAGTTTGGGATGGTTGTTTTTTTGGGGGTTTTTTCTAGTTGTCATTAGATTTGGTTAGTCTGTCATTTTGTTTAAGTAGCTGGTCAATCTTTAGTCCAATACTGTTATTCTACCAGTTTGTTCAAATAGCTTATATCATTCCGTTCAAGAAGCTAGTCAGCGTACGGTTCAATATGGTAAGTGAAGTAGCTAGTCAGCGTACGGTTCAATATGGTAAGTGAAGTAGCTAGTCAGCGTACGGTTCAATATGGTAAGTGAAGTAGCTAGTCAGCGTACGGTTCAATATGGTTAGTAAAGTAGCTAGTCAGCCTATCGTTCAACATGGTTAGTAAAGTAGCTAGTCAGCCTATCGTTCAACATGGTAAGTGAAGTAGCTAGTCAGCCTATCGTTCAATATGGTTAGTGAAGTAACTAGTCAGCCTATCGTTCAATATGGTTAGTGAAGTAGCTAGTCAGCATATCGTTCAATATGGTTAGTGAAGTAGCTAGTCAGCCTATCGTTCAACATGGTAAGTGAAGTAGCTAGTCAGCCTATTGTTCAACATGATTAGTGAAGTAGCTAGTCAGCCTATCGTTCAACATGGTTAGTAAAGTAGCTAGTCAGCCTATCGTTCAATATGGTTAGTGAAGTAGCTAGTCAGCCTATCGTTCAATATGGTAAGTGAAGTAGCTAGTCAGCCTATCGTTCAACATGATTAGTGAAGTAGCTAGTCAGCCTATCGTTCAATATGGTTAGTGAAGTAGTTAGTCAGCCTATTGTCCAATATAGTTAGTGAAGAAGCTAGTCAGCCTATCGTTCAATATGGTTAGTGAAGTAGCTAGTCAGCCTCTCGTTCAACATGGTTAGTAAAGTAGCTAGTCAGCGTACGGTTCAATATTGTTAGTGAAGTAGCTAGTCAGCCTATCGATCAATATGGTTAGTGAAGTAGCTAGTCAGCCTATCGTTCAATATGGTAAGTGAAGTAGCTAGTCAGCCTATCGTTCAACATGATTAGTGAAGTAGCTAGTCAGCCTATCGTTCAACATGGTTAGTAAAGTAGCTAGTCAGCCTATCGTTCAATATGGTTAGTGAAGTAGCTAGCCAGCCTATCGTTCAACATGGTTAGTAAAGTAGCTAGTCAGCCTATCGTTCAACATGGTTAGTGAAGTAGCTAGTCAGCCTATCGTTCAATATGGTTAGTAAAGTAGCTAGTCGGCCTATCGTTCAATATGGTTAGTGAAGTAGTTAGTCAGCCTATTGTCCAATATGATTAGTGAAGTAGCTAGTCAGCCTATCGTTCAATATGTTTAGTGAAGTAGCTAGTCAGCCTCTCGTTCAACATGGTTAGTAAAGTAGCTAGTCAGCGTACGGTTCAATATTGTTAGTAAAGTAGCTAGTCAGCCTATCTTTCAATATGGTTAGTGAAGAAGCTAGTCAGCCTATCGTTCAATATGGTAAGTGAAGTTGCTAGTCAGCCTATCGTTCAACATGATTAGTGAAGTAGCTAGTCAGCCTATCGTTCAATATGGTTAGTGAAGTAGCTAGCCAGCTTATCGTTCAACATGGTTAGTAAAGTAGCTAGTCAGCCTATCGTTCAATATGGTTAGTGAAGTAGCTAGTCAGCCTATCGTTCAATATGGTTAGTGAAGTAGCTAGTCGGCCTATCGTTCAATATGGTTAGTGAAGTAGTTAGTCAGCCTATTGTCCAATATGGTTAGTGAAGTAGCTAGTCAGCCTATCGTTCAATATGGTTAGTGAAGTAGCTAGTCGGCCTCTCGTTCAACATGGTTAGTAAAGTAGCTAGTCAGCGTACGGTTCAATATTGTTATTGAAGTAGCTAGTCAGCCTATCATTCAATATCGTTAGTGAAGTAGCTAGTCAGCCTGTCGTTCAATATGGTAAGTGAAGTAGCTAGTCAGCCTATCGTTCAACATGATTAGTGAAGTAGCTAGTCATCCTATCGTTCAACATGGTTAGTAAAGTAGCTAGTCAGCCTATCGTTCAATATGGTTAGTGAAGTAGCTAGCCAGCCTATCGTTCAATATGGTAAGTGAAGTAGCTAGTCAGCCTATCGGTCAACATGATTAGTGAAGTAGCTAGTCAGCCTATCGTTCAACATGGTTAGTAAAGTAGCTAGTCAGCCTATCGTTCAATATGGTTAGTGAAGTAGCTAGCCAGCCTATCGTTCAACATGGTTAGTAAAGTAGCTAGTCAGCCTATCGTTCAACATGGTTAGTGAAGTAGCTAGTCAGCCTATCGTTCAATATGGTTAGTAAAGTAGCTAGTCGGCCTATCGTTCAATATGGTTAGTGAAGTAGTTAGTCAGCCTATTGTCCAATATGATTAGTGAAGTAGCTAGTCAGCCTATCGTTCAATATGTTTAGTGAAGTAGCTAGTCAGCCTCTCGTTCAACATGGTTAGTAAAGTAGCTAGTCAGCGTACGGTTCAATATTGTTAGTGAAGTAGCTAGTCAGCCTATCGTTCAATATGGTTAGTGAAGTAGCTAGTCAGCCTATCGTTCAATATGGTAAGTGAAGTAGCTAGTCAGCCTATCGTTCAACATGATTAGTGAAGTAGCTAGTCAGCCTATCGTTCAATATGGTTAGTGAAGTAGCTAGCCAGCTTATCGTTCAACATGGTTAGTAAAGTAGCTAGTCAGCCTTTCGTTCAACATGGTTAGTGAAGTAGCTAGTCAGCCTATCGTTCAATATGGTTAGTGAAGTAGCTAGTCGGCCTATCGTTCAATATGGTTAGTGAAGTAGTTAGTCAGCCTATTGTCCAATATGGTTAGTGAAGTAGCTAGTCAGCCTATCGTTCAATATGGTTAGTGAAGTAGCTAGTCGGCCTCTCGTTCAACATGGTTAGTAAAGTAGCTAGTCAGCGTACGGTTCAATATTGTTATTGAAGTAGCTAGTCAGCCTATCATTCAATATCGTTAGTGAAGTAGCTAGTCAGCCTATCGTTCAATATGGTAAGTGAAGTAGCTAGTCAGCCTATCGTTCAACATGATTAGTGAAGTAGCTAGTCAGCCTATCGTTCAACATGGTTAGTAAAGTAGCTAGTCAGCCTATCGTTCAATATGGTTAGTGAAGTAGCTAGCCAGCCTATCGTTCAACATGGTTAGTAAAGTAGCTAGTCAGCCTATCGTTCAACATGGTTAGTGAAGTAGCTAGTCAGCCTATCGTTCAATATGTTTAGTGAAGTAGCTAGTCAGCCTATCGTTCAACATGGTTAGTGAAGTAGCTAGTCAGCCTATCGTTCAATATGGTTAGTGAAGTAGTTAGTCAGCCTATTGTCCAATATGGTTAGTGAAGTAGCTAGTCAGCCTCTCGTTCAACATGGTTAGTAAAGTAGCTAGTCAGCGTGCAGTTCAATATTGTTAGTGAAGTAGCTAGTCAGCCTATCGTTCAATATGGTTAGTGAAGTAGCTAGTCAGCCTATCGTTCAATATGGTAAGTGAAGTAGCTAGTCAGCCTATCGTTCAACATGATAAGTGAAGTAGCTAGTCAGCCTATCGTTCAACATGGTTAGTAAAGTAGCTAGTCAGCATATCGTTCAATATGGTTAGTGAAGTAGCTAGCCAGCCTATAGTTCAATATGGTTAGTAAAGTAACTAGTCAGCCTATCGTTCAACATGGTTAGTGAAGTAGCTAGTCAGCGTATCGTTCAACATGGTTAGTGAAGTAGCTAGTCAGCCTATCGTTCAACATGGTTAGTGAAGTAGCTAGTCAGCCTATCGTTCAATATGGTTATTGAAGTAGCTAGGCTAGTCAGCCTATCGTTCAACATGGTTAGTGAAGTAGCTAGTCAAGCCTATCGTTCAATATGGTTAGTGAAGTAGCTAGTCAGCGTACGGTTCAATAGTGTTAGTGAAGTAGCTAGTCAGCCTATCGTTCAATATGGTTAGTGAAGTAGCTAGGCTAGTCAGCCTATCGTTCAACACAGTTAGTGAAGTAGCTATTCAAGCCTATCGTTCAATATGGTTAGTGAAGTAACTAGTCAATCTATCGTTCAATATGGTTAGTGTGTAATTGTGTTCAAGTAGCTTGTCAGCCTATATTTCAATATTGTTAGTCCCTCATTTTGTTCAAATAGCTTTTCAGCTTTTATTTCAATATAGTTAGTCTGTCATTTTGTTCAAATAGCTTGTCAGCCTTAAGTTCAATATCGTAAGTCTGTCATTTTGTTCAAATAGCTTGTCAGCCTTAAGTTCAATATAGTTAGTCTGTCATTTTGTTCAAAAAGCTTGTCAGCCTTTAGTTCAATATCGTTAGTCTGTCATTTTGTTCAAATAGCTTGTCAGCCTAAAGTTCAATAACATTAGTTTGTCGTTTTGTTCAAATAGCTTGTCAGCCTAAAGTTCAATATGATATGTCTTGAACGTCCCATCTTAACATATAATAGTATACGGAAAGTCATAAATAAATGTCCAGTAGGTTAGGACAATACCTTTTAATCCATGTATAATGAGTTTGAATCAGGTTCGACCATTAATTATTTCTGATGATTGACAAAAGGTCAGTCTGACTAGTGTCATTCATCTTCATCAAATGCGCTAAAAATTGTCCATGTGGGAAGGTAGCCACTCGCCTGGGAATAATGTTGTGTGGAGTACTGTTGAAAGAGAGCCGGAAAACACGTGGTATTTATAATTAGCAACCATTATATGACTGTTGGAAAAGGCGTTAACGTTCAATCAATTTATTAACAAATTGAATGTCAAAAGAGATGAATCTGCTAAATGCAGATGAAAGAACCAGTACGTTTTATTTCCAATTTGAGTAAAATACCAGACTTAAACATCGACGCTATAGCAAATGCTCGTACATATCTGATTAATACCTATCACACGTCGTCTCATATTGACCTTTGAGTCATCAACTCAAATAATTGCCTAAAAATTGTTAGATATCAACAGGGGGAAATAACCCATATAAATAAACGAGAGAGATGAACGATTGCCGAGTGTCCCGAAAGCATAAAGTAACTATTCTTATAACAGAAGCAAGCGCTTGTTGAATCGTGATTGTTTCATTGGACAGAAAAACAGGCACCTGCTCATAAATATTAGAGTCAAATCGAGACTACCTTCTATACGGTGTCGTCAGATCCACTATGTATAATATTTTGGTCTGATTTTAATGAGGTTGTGTTATTTCAGGACCGTTTGTTATGAATGAAGATTCTGAAATTGAGCAAGCCATAAGTGATTATAAATCGAAGAAAAATGGATTTGAAAATGCTTCGAGTTGGAAATCTAGTGCTTTGAAATAGACATTGGGTAAAGTACTTTGGCCATCTAAAGTGAACTACGAAACATTCATGGACTAGCGTTTATGGTTATTGATGAAGTGGTTTTTTTTTGTCAATATCTGCAACTGTTTGAGGACTTTGAAAATAAAACTGTACTTACTAAAGTTGATTTTAGCTGACATATCATTATGCAAAATTTGTTTTGAAGTAAACCATTCCCTCGTGCAGACGTTTTTTTTACGCATTTTCAGCAGACGACTTCTGAAAACATTTCCCCGTGCTTCAGAAGTGCTTCACCTACGCTCTCAGCAGTGTATGATCCTGCGTATGAGTTATGTGTTGTAGTGTTTTATCTGGTATGACTTATCTCAGTATCTCACTAAAGACTAACACATATGAGCCGTCCAGTGAGAAAACCAACATTATGGACTATGCGTAATGTATAGACCCAGATCAGCATGCGTAGTCCGCGCAGACTGATCCTACCCGACACATTCCGTCTCAGGGGGATAGAGGTATCATAATTCTTGAAACAGAAAAACCACAGGAGGCGAAAAGTGTCTATCCGGGTAAGCCTGCGCGGCGTGCTTAGGCTGATCCGGGTCGATACTTTACGCAGACTCCACAATGTTGTTTTTTCTCTTGGGCCGGCTAATATCACTAAAGATAAACAAATAGTGTTTATCTTCAAGCTTATCCATTTCCCTCATACAGACGCCTATTGACGCATCTACAGCAGACGACTTTCGGACATTGTGACAAAAGTGGAAATAATTTCTCCTTTGGACACAAATCTTTCCACTTATTATACTTTCGTTTAAAGAGATGTTTCCTTCTTTTGCCAATATGTTTTCAATGTCGTCTGCTGTAGAATTGTCGTATGTTTGAAAGGGTTATGTGTCCCTTATTGACTGTACAGTAGATTATTCTGAATGGAAAAGTGCTTTTTTGTCAAAAATATTTTACAATTTTACAATATCAAAGAAAATATATTTTACATGCTAAATTATTATATTTGACCGCTGTCATCCTCGGTACCCAGGCTTTTCATAAAATATATGAGTATATTATATGATCCAATTTGCCCAGGGTATCATATACTTTATGCCTGGGTACCGAGGATGGACCGCTGTAAAAGCTTACCTTGTGCTCAGTAGCATTAAATGAATCATTATTCGTAAAGGAAAAGCTAATGGTGTGAAGAAACATTACGACTCAAAAAGTGTGTAAAAAAAAAGTTTGCATTCCAATACACATAATGTTTTCAAATGTCATCTACTGCAGATGTGTCAAAAGTAGTCATTAGTACACAAATTAATGTCTCCACCGTACAGGTGAAATAATGAAAAACACACAATAATTAAAGATATTGCAACATATGATTGCTAATGAGCAAAGCGTTGGTTTTTATAGTAACGATATGCTCTAAAACAATAGACTGTGTTTAAGCTGTGCTTGTCTTAAAATAATCAATTACGGAAACTTTGCACCTAAGATAATATATATTTATTCCGTTACAATGGATTTTGTATTTCAACCCTATAAGCAATACATCGGCCAATAACTCGTTTGCAATACAAATGGCAACCATTGCATTTGTAGGGACGTGGGTGATGAACACGTGCGACGAGATTAGTGAGGCGGAAAAGGACTATCAGTATCAGAGCAATGGCTTTGAAGGGGCTCGCACCTGGAACTCGTATGGTGCCCATGAATGAAAACCATTGGGAGAGTGAATTTATTCCAACATTTGTCTTTCGAGTGATTATCATCTTAACCCTTTCCCACATACAGCAAATCTTCAGTAGACGACTTTGAAAATGGCTACTATAAGATATGGAAAATCTCTGTAAGTGTAGGTGTAATTACTGAGAAAAATGAAAACATTGTGGCAAAAGGAGAAATTGCTCGTTTTGAGCAATTTCTCCTTTTGTCACAATGTTTTCAAAAGTCGTCAGCAGCAGGAGCGTCGGAAAGCGTCTGTATGTGGGAAAGGGTTAAAACATTGGGGGAGAGAATTTATTCCACCATGTGTCGTCCAACCCGACTGTTTATCATCTTAACCATTTCAATGTCACTTGGATTGCTTATATTATTTGCTCATCATTTGTTTAACATTAGTGTGACAAATCTCTAACAATGACAGAATAAATTTGTGGCAAAATGAAAATGTGATAATTTTGAGCAATTTATTGTTTTGTCCTTATGCTTTTGTTAAAACTGGAGGTATTAATCTCATATAGCACACACGTTTATATTTAATGAGGGAGAGGGTTTTTATTGTTTATGTGCAATGTATGTATTGATGTTCCAATCACGTGTACATATTAAACCATTTTGGAAAGTAGCAATGTGTGATTTGATATCTTTGTTGATAATGTCTTTGGTCGTATTTACCCCCAATCCCACATGCCACATGCAGACGCAATTTGACGCATACGCAACAAACGACTGTTGAAAACATTGTGACAAAAAGAGAATTTGTTTTCAACTCTCAATAATGCTTTTCTTTTCATTCACAGAAATTGTCCATATTTGTTCCTATATGTTTTCGAAGTCGTATGCTGTATATTTGTTGTTTATGTGGGAGGGTTTAAACCCAGGGAAACAAAGATTGCATGTGGTATCCATTGGTCACCGTGTCTGTTCGTTGGTTCCAATCAGTATGACACATTAAGGGTTTCATGCAAAACAAATATTGATTGATTGATTGGTGTTTTACGCCTTTTTCAACAATTGTTCAGTTAAACCACAGCCTTTTTGGGGTAAGTTACCAGTCCATGTATCCTGACACCAGCTAGTCAGTCGTTATGCTAACCCAGCAACCCCGAGCGCCAAGGAGGGCAGGAATTACTACAATGTGTTTAAAGTCTTTGGTATGACGCGGTCGGGGGATCGAAACCACGACCTCTCGCATCGAGGCGGACGCTCTACCACTACACCACCGAGGCGGTTGCAAGACCAGTTAACTTGGTAGTTGTCACTGTGTTCAAGGTGGGCTTATGTTGTTGAGTTGTCGTTTGCGTGGGCGTTTGCGTTTATTTTCCAGCCTATGGCGTCCTGTGACAGCTCTCGTTATGACATTGCTGAATGTGGACATGCGATGATTGATTTGGGGTTTAACGCCGTTTTCAACAATGTTTCAGTGACTTTCAGTCATATCATGTCGGCCAGCTCACCTATCCATGTTTTCCGAATGTCTCTCACCTGTACTGCATACAACATATTTTTATACAACTTTCTGCCTAATCACATACTCTGTTAGCCTATTAGTTGAAGACAATTGAGACCTATTGCATTTTCTTTTGAAAAACATTGGAAAGGTTGATGCCCAAGCTTGAATTCGAACTCACATTTGAATAAGCTAGCATGGGTGGTTAATGATTATACATACCGTTATACAATGTTGTCGCAAATACCACATGGTTGTCATTTCTGTAGTCAACCTTGAAAACATCTAGACAAAAACATAAAAGTATAATTGTTGAAATGAGTTCATCTCTTTTAAGCTTATAAGCCATTTCTCGTTGTCGACGACTGCAGATGCGTCAAAAGGGAAAGGTTCAAGCCAGACAAATATATAACTTGGATGAAGTATGATCCATATTTATTAGAACTTTCAAAGTCACAATCAAAAGTTAATGATTTAGTGCACTTTGTTCCAGTACTCCAGTGCCATCTTCTGGGCTGTGGAGGGCATGTTCATCATGGAGTAGGGTATATGTGTCTGGTATCGTGAATCGTGACCGTTCAGCTCGGCGGTAATGAAAACGTGAGTAATCTGCATCATACCGTTCATGGAAGCCGGGTCGAACTCAACCTACAACATCAATTACAGCTGTATAGTATAACAAGTACACACATTGCTGTATAGTAGAACGCAGTATAACAAGGAAGCGTGGTGACAAATACCGTGTCGGTTTTACATTGCGCTGAAAGGCGCCGTTTTTTAGGTCACTTAAACACGATGTACAGGTAAACTAATGCGATCATTGATCGTTTAGCGTCGTCGTCGTATGTCCGTTAAAATGTCCTTCAACATTTTTCTGGACCAATGGACCAATTTCAAAATAATTTCATAGAATTCTTTTGAATAAATTAAAGATCTTAATAATTGTTCTTCACCAGAAATGTGTATATGCGTTTGTATTCTGTTCTATATTAATGTCAGTTAACTCTGTGTATATACTTGTGTAACCTAAAATGCAGGAAGCATAAAGGAATTGGAATAAATTAACATAATAATTGATTGATTGCCGTTTTCAACAATTGTTCAGTCATATCATGGCGGTCAGTTCACCTATTCCTAAATGTCCTGGCTCTCTCACACCAATGCTCCACACAACAGACTTTCCAAGCAACTGGCTGCCTTTCAACATTGACTGTTAACTCATTGATGGAAGACGAATGACGCTTGTCACATTGACTTTTGTCAAACATCGAAAAGAATGTTTGCCGTGCTGGGGTTCGAACTCACAACCCCTGGATTGACATCCCACGTCGCTACCGACTGTGCTAAACTTGTCAAACGAATGTTGTTCCATGTAAGACGACACAGCTAAAATATGATAACAGATTAAACGACAACAAGATGTGTTCCCTACCTTTACCACAATGGAATGGGCTTTATCTGTGGATGCATCTACAATTTTCTTCAGTTTTTGTGCACGGCTGTTAATTGTGTTATTTCTGGTAATAATGTCCTGTCCACAAACTGCAAACAAATGAAACGAGTGTGTTTTTAACACATGGGATGTATTTTCGACCGCGTTTTGAACACAATGGGTGTATTTTCAACTGCGTTTTAAACAATTAATGTGTAATTTCGACTGAGATTTAAACATACGGTGTTTATTAAGATTTTAACTCCCAGAAAAGTTGTTGGCCGAATCAACCAATCAGATTACAGTTTTTTAACTTTTACACGACCGAGTGATCGCTGTACTACGTTAATCTGAACACACACCTTGGACCATATTTATCAGACACACCATTGTCCCATATTTATCAAACAGTCGTAAAAGTAGTCATTTTTGTTATTTTAAAGTGTACTATTAAATAAAACATTGACTTAACGCTAGAAAAAGACAACTTGATGTTTAGAATTAATGTATATAAATAACAAAGCAAACTATTTAAAATAGTTGGTCTACAAAAAAGGGTATCTATAGCGTGTTGCTTGCAACACTATGACCCAAAAAGCACCGCCAGTATTGGTGTATGCCTGACCCGAGCCAATCTCCTATCGCAGAGTGACCGTTCCTTACACTCACTATCATCTCTGCAACATGCTCAATGTCAAGATTCTTGACGAAACATGATAACTGTATTTTAATTGACTTAGTTGTCACTGATGTAAGCACTAACCTTTACACTTGTGACAGGATCTTTTTCTAACTTTGCTAATCAAAAACAAAGTATTTATTTAGCAAAAAGCTACGGACTACTTTTCGGTAGTTTTACAAATTTAAAGATTAATACATCTGTTATGTAGGTCACCTATATAAAAAGTCACGTTAAACCCGAAAGTAGCTCGAGCCTGTGACAGAGGTAAATGTAATACACCGATAATGTAAGGGAGTGGACCCGAGCATGTCATGATAGGGGAAGGTAACTCCAGACGATTTCCTTTTTGTGATTCCGATACGGAGGGTCAACAAGACCATAAATACAGATAGTTTGATTACCTGCCCCGATCATCTGGGCCTGTGTTGGTAACAACAGGGCTGTGCAAGTGCTGCATCTTTCCATACACTTTCTTGTCTGCTCGTCGATCTCTCTCTTTCCAAACACGCCTTGAACAGAAAATCGTTGAATTATCAATTTATCCATTGGCCCGTTTTACTGATTGAATCAATTGTGTGAAGCCTGTGCTCAAGTAAAGAGACAGCGCAGATGGGCCGTCTGACCAGGCTATTTACTTGCCTAATCAAATCAATATTTTAATCTTGACTTCCTATTATTGGCTATGGACTCTTCCAAATGAAAAGATAGTAGTCCATTTAAAATATCAGCATTGAAATGGCTAATGATTACACAATTTGGAAGTGATTTCATTGTAACGCTCAAACTATTGCGCACCGTTTCAGATGATGCACTTTATTCGATTGTTTACGTATAACGTCGACTAATTGGTACACGATATATGAACATTCTAATCCGGACAAACCGTATTAGCTTACATGTATATCAATATCTATGTTAACATACACACTCCACCAGAAAAAAATTGTTTGTGAAACATGGTTCAACTAGAATTATACGACACTCGGTAGTGTCCGATTAAATTGAACTGTCGCATTATGAATACATAATATGAGCCGTCCCGCGAGAAAACCAACATTAGGGCCTCTGCGTAATGTATCTACCCAGATCAGCCTGCGCAGTCCGCGCAGACTGATCCAGGCAGACACATTCCGTCTCAGAGGGATAGAGGTATAATGTAATGATTCCTGAAACAGAAAATCCAAAGTAGAAGAAAAGTGTCTATTCGGGTTCGCCTGCGCGGCATGCCGGATCGATATTTTCACACAGAATCCACAATTTTCTGAAGAATATATAATTAACGGACCATGTTGTGTATTCATGCGACAGCTCAATTTACACGGACAATACAAATGCTGACTTGTGACAAAATGTTGGTTTTTTAAATTACCACAATTGATAATCGAAACAAATAGCTCATAAATATATCGTTTGGATCACTACCATCGAAACTAGGAATATGAGGTACCTTCGTGAAAGTTCGTATGGCAAGTCTCGCTATATATACAGCAACTCACGAACACTTACGAGCACTCACGGACACTCACGAATGTACATGTATGTACGTCTACCTTTTTTTCTAGTGTAGTTGAATGAAGGATGTATACATGTGTACGCGGTCAATTAATATACATTATCAACAATGGATCAGCCAAATTATAGAGTCATAGTTATAATGGATAAATAAAACAAAAACAAAAAACACGTGGAGTTCGCTGTAGACAATGTAAGATTATTTACTTCCGATCGCGCTTCCTATGCTGCTTCCGGCGTTTCCAAGGGCGTTTCCAGCATCTGTGAGTCCGTCCGTCAGTGAGTTACCCAAATCAGTAGCGCCCTGACCGATTTGGTTCGTAAGATCAGTGCCCACGCCACCGAGACCAGTGAAGAGATCTCCGAGCTGGCTGAAGCTACTCTTCAGGGAGTCGAAGGCAGACTGAAATAGTGCGATTTAATCTGAACCGGTATTCACCAACCATTCTAAATATCTTTTATTCTTATTCTAAATTCACAAGGTTACACACGTTCTGCTTGCTAAACCCGTGACGCATTTTGACGCGACTGTAGCAGATGCCGTTTGAAAACATTGTGCCAAAGAAGAAATTGCCCATCATGAGCAATTTCTACTTTTTCCATAATGTTTTCAACTGTATTCAATTTGTTTCAAAGATGTTCCATAGTTTTGCTGCAGATTTGTAGAAAGTTGGAAAGGGTTAAAGATATCATTTAGACAATCAGAAATTGAATTTATAATTAAAATGCATTTCAAAGTCCTTGGGGAATACGAATTCTGAACCTAAAGGCAAATAGTTGTGAGTCGAAAGGCAAACAACCAGAACAAATATGTTCATTTAAGATAAAAATGCAGTTCAAAAGTTTTCTCCAATTGGACATGTTGAATTTTAGCTGTTTTTACTTTTACACATTAAAAGCTATTTTTATTTATAGTTTTTATTAAGTTGAAAGTAAAATCCATTGTGTGATAAGGCTTACAATTAGTTCGACCTCGTGGAAACATGGTCGTTGAATATGTCACTTTCTGGGTTTATTTTGTTAGTTTAAGAATGTGCTTTGAGTTAATACGAGTTATTCGGTTGTTCGGAAAGAACCATAGCCAACTATGCCATGTTGGTCGCTTATGAAAAAGAAATGAGCCGTTTCAGAAAGCGTCTACATGTGGGAAAAGTGTTAAGGTGCATTCAATGATAGTATTAGCGTCCATACTTACCGAGAAACTCCCTGATACGGAGTTGGCGAGACCGCCAATAGAGTTAAAGAAGCCGGAGGCCTGATCTCCTAGCAGATCCTTGATATCGCCAAATTTACCCGCCAGATCGTTCAAAGGTCCTGCTAGGTAAGTGGCGGGGTTCACAAAGTTGAGGTAGTCCGCGAAAGATGGGCTCTCACTGTGAATTAACAAGGTAGCTTAGAGAGTATTCATTCACGTTTGCTTAGAGAGTATTCATTCACGTTTGCGAAGAGAGTATTCATTCACGTTTGCTAAGAGAGTATTCATTCACGTTTGCTTAGAGAGTATTCGTTCACGTTTGCTTAGGGAGTATTCATTCACGTTTGCTTAGAGAGTATTCGTTCACGTTTGCTAAGAGAGTATTTATTCACGTTTGCTAAGAGAGTATTCATTCACGTTTGCTAAGAGAGTATTCGTTCACGTTTGCTTAGGGAGTATTCATTCACGTTTGCTAAGAGAGTATTCATTCACGTTTACTAAGAGAGTATTCATTCACGTTTGCTAAGAGTGTTCATTCACGTTTGCTTAGAGAGTATTCGTTCACGTTTGCTAAGAAAGTATTCATTCACGTTTGCTAAGAGAGTATTCATTCACGTTTATATCTGAAACAAGCGGGTTGCAAAACCTTTGAGAGAAACAGAAGATCATTGTATATGAAACTATGAAACACTGTCTTTTTTTCGCAAAAATGTTTTCCAGTCTTATCGAAATTCCGCTTTGAAATGTTCAGAAATTTTCTTTTTCCCCTAGTCTGTGTTCTGAGAAGGTTACGCATTTAACAGAAGTCTATTAAGAGTATTAAGAACTTCATAGTGAAAATATGAGAATGATTATAAGAAACAAATGGTTTCTCGTAAAACGTTTAAGTTCTGTATCAAAAGTATACCTAAAATGTTAACATTACAAATATTTTCCTCCTATGTTTTCAAAAACAGGCTCAAGAACTATACATTTTAACTCTGTACTCCAAATTTGTTCTCAATTATCTGATTGGTAGGGAGCGATTAGATTCTTGAAATTGACCAATCAGTAGGCATTCTTGGAGCATAAAGTTCATAATGGATAAACATAATTTTGCTAAAACGCTATTGTGTGGGTGGGTCAACATATGCATCTAGAACTTATATATAGACGGACATTGAAGGCTCACTGTTTCGTGCCACATAAAGGTAAATTGGCGTAAAACAAAAAGCTATAGTTCTATTTTGTTTCGAATGACGCATGTCGGACTGAATAACGTATAGGCGGACATCGCAGGTTCGCCCGAGTTTTCACTGTAAGCAGATGCTATAGACCCCGGAATGAATAACGTAAAGGCCGACATTGCAGGCTCGCCCGAGTCTTCACTGTAAGCCGATGCATAAAGACCCGAAATCGCTTGATGCAGCTAAATTATTATGAAATTATTCTCAAAGTTGATCAATCAGAACATTGTTTTCTTTTGATCTTTCTTCCAGATAAATTTTACAAAATTCATTCTCGGACATTCTTGTATGTTTTCGTTAACAGCAGATAATTCATTCTCAACACAGACATGTAGTCACAGTTATCTGCAGCAGGCGTTAAAAATATGTATAATCAAAATTATGGAAAATATGTATGAAGGAACGTATATATAGTTATTGAATACCGGCGAAAACATTGATACAAGGAGAGATAGCTTATCATGAGCAATTTGTCCTATTACCAAATGGTTTCGTCTGCAGCAAATGCGATAAAATGTGTCTGCTTGTTGGAAAGGTGGTTCCCGAAATAATTCGGCAATTTTGAAAATGTAACAGCTAAATATCATTTGGAGCTACGTTGACTTATAAAATACTCACTTGCAAGTGCTCTGAGCTTGTGCTTTGCACTTGTCGGCTTGGGATTGAACCTTCGTCTTGCACACCGTCATGTCGGCTGCTAGTCTGTGGCTCATGTCCAGTGTTACATTCCATTCTACAGCCACCTTGTCTAACAGCGTCTTTCGGAAAATCTGAGTAAATGCTTGAAAATAGATTTAAAATGCGTTGTATGTAAATTAGTTTGTTTGTATGCGCTTGCTTTGCTTTGAACGCAGCTTTTAAACAGGAGTTCGGTGATTTCACGGCGTTTCCTTCCGGTAAATTAAAAAACAGTACTATGTGTATACTGGTGGACTTATCTTGACACCCCCGCAATCATGAGTGTCAAGGGGGGGAAGCCACTTCTACCATAATTGATTAAAGGTTGTGGCGTGACCTGGTCCGGGATCGAACCATGGTCTCCGACTCACGAGGCGGACTCTTAATTAAAGTCGTCTGTTGTAGATTTTTTTATATGAGCCATCTCGCTAGAAAACCAACATTGTGGACTCTGCATAAAGTATCGGCCCGGATCAGCCTAAGCATGCCGCGCAGGCTTACCCGGATAGACACTTTTCGTCTCCTGTGGATTTTCTGTTTCAGAAAGTATTACTCTATACCTCTATCCCCCCTGGGACGGAATGTGTCGGCTCGGATCAGTCTGCGCGGACTGCGCAGGCTGATCTGGGTCGATATATTACGCAGAGGCTATAATGTTGGTTGTCTCTCGGGACGGCTCATATGTAAAAAAGGGCTATGCGATATTTTGAAACCTATCCCCACATATTTCGACGCATTTGCAGCAGCCGACTTTTATATATATATATTGTGGTATAAGGAGGAATTACCTGTAATGAGCAAGTATCCCTTTTGAAACAGTGTTTTCGACTCTATTGAATGATACATTTATATATGGATATGTTAGATCTGATATTAAAAAAGGATATCTATATGTATGTTCAAGTAGTGTCCGTTCGAAGACGATCGAGCGCTCGCTAACGAATGCGTTTTGAAGTATCAATATCCATTACTATAATTATTATAATTAAAACTCAAAAAAAATAAGTAGGATTACGTGCTGAACGCAAACAAAAGGGATATACTAACTCTGCAAGGTTAGCGAGTCCAGTGTTTGAAGTCCCCGTTTTTCCACAGAAGCGCCATGACTAGCGGCAAGAAGCGACAGTACAACTACCCAGATCATGTTTATTCGACTGGAGTGATTCAAGATAATGTAAGACTGAATGACTCTCCAACATATAAGAGTTTCGTTCTTATCTTTTAGCCCTTTCCCACATTTAACAATGCTGCAGGAAACGAATTTGAAAAACACTTAGTAAAAAATATGGAAGATATTTATAAATGAAAGAACAATTAATGAATGAAGTCGGAAACAGTGTGGTAAAAGGAGGAATTGCGCATTATGAGCAACGTCTTATTTTAGCAAAATAGTTTCAAAATGTCTCTTCCGCAGAGAGGTCAGGTAGAAGCTACTATGATGAAAAGGGTTAAACCTTTGATACCAATTAACACACGTAACACCGTCCCTGCATGAGAACTTCGACATCTGTGAACCGGTTAGTCAAAACCTTCGTCAGGATCTCAGGCGACATTATAATCGATGAGAACCAAAGGGTCAACGGACATAGAACAATTCTATCAGTCCTTTTTCAATATGGAGACGCATTCCGAGGCATCTGCAGTTGACGACGTTTGAAAACATTGTGGCAACAGGAGAAATTGCTCGTAAAACTGCTCCTTCTGCCCACAATTTGTTAAACTCTATTCAATGATTAATAATACTTTCATGTATAGGGACATTCCATAGTTTTCCTAGATAGTTTACGTCACACAATGATACCATGTCTTTAAACTCTTTCAGCGCCACAGGCAATATTGAGGTTTTTGCAAACAATGCAGATTCAGGTGAGTCAGCTCGTAACGAGCTGTCTCACCTGAAATCAGCATTGTTTGCCTTTTAGTTACCAAAATAGTCTAAAACTTTCAAAAATTTAGAAATGGACACACCCGATTTTGAATATGGAAGAGTCTACTTTAAACAATTCGGCGCTGAAAGGGTTAAACGCTTTCCCTAATAAAGACGCATCGCCAGCTACGACTTTTGAAACACTGTTGCTAAAGTAGAAATTATTCGTATTCGAAATAAATTATTCTATCAGTTAGTAAAAGTAGAATTTGTAGATCTAGATAAGCATATGAATCTACACTTTCAGATCAAGGTCGTCTACACAATTCACATATAACTAACATAAATGTTTTAGAAACGTCATTCAAAGTGTGCAGATTCTGAGCAGATGGACATGGCAATCTGAACCTACACTATTTAGAAATGTCACTTTGTACCTTGTCGTACGGACGGGCTAAAATGTTTATTTTCTTGTGCATTATTCGTATCCTGTCATTGTGAACGCTCTTACCATCAGATCGGGGTGATCGTCAAACGTGTTAAAAAAAATAAACTGTAAGTTACAAACAATACTGCAAGTAAAAACCCTATACCTTTTCAGCGACCATTTGCCTGAAAACATATAAAATAAATATTACAAAGGTAGATTTATTTTTATCAAAGGTCAAGATATGTCCTTCCAGTGGTGTCAAACATGGATTCAACTCGTGTGCTGACTATTTAAACCTTATCTTCTTGAATTCGTTTATAAAATTAGAAACATCTGATCCGTCAGTCAAAATGGCGGGTTTTGTTTTTGTGTGTTTATTCTCAAGCGTTATATTTGCGGTTCATTGCTCTCCGGTAGCAAATCAAAGCCTCGTAAGTCTGGACCAGACAGCACTTTCGGGTATATTTTTAATCATTTCATACCAAATGACATATTTTCTACAAGAACCATAATATAAGATATTATTTTCTGTCGGATAATAAAGAAGTTCTTATATAATGCATTGCCATATCGGTCAGGAAATTCGTTCTCTAATATAAACATTGGTGTTAAAAGTCGTTTTCAACGGTTTTGCAGCGATAACATTCTCTTCCCCTATTGTTTCTTTGATTTCTTCATCTCTGTACACATCATATTCCCTAGGTACATGTTAATGTTGAAGACAGTGTATCAGAGGTAGTGCGTCTCTCGTACCAAGGGTCCCGGGTTCGAGTCCCGTGATGAGCGGGTTCTGACTTTGGGATGTTCCCACACACACAGTACAAGCAGACATCGAGCGCATAACCTATGACAAAAAGTGGAAAACATTGTGGCAAAAGGAGAAATTGCACGTTTTGTGCAATTTCTTCTTTTGTCACTATGTTTTCAAGAAGCCGTCTGGCGTGATTATTATAAACAGCTAAAAGCTTGTTTCGCAATCGATTTTAAATAAATAAGTTTAAACTAAATGACTACATTCACACATACATAAAGGGAACGAATTCGTTATAAAAGTCACGAGCTAAGACATGCTTGTTCAAGTTTCGTGACAATGTCTAAGCAGGCGTTTGAAAACCTCTTTTTTACATAGCCCTGTGAATTACATGCGGACGTATTTTTAGACATGTGCAGCAGACGACTTCTAAAAGGAGCAATTTCTCCTAATGCCAAAACGTTTTCAACTCTATTCAATAATATTACTTTTATTTAGATTGTTACCTTATTGTTACCTTATTGTTACCTAATTGTTACCTAATTGTTACCTTATTGTTACCTTATTGTTACCTTAGTGTTACCTAATTGTTACCTAATTGTTACCTAATTGTTACCTAATTGTTACCTTATTGTTACCTAATTGTTACCTTATTGTTACCTAATTGTTACCTAATTGTTACCTTATTGTTACCTAATTGTTACCTTATTGTTACCTTATTGTTACCTTATTGTTACCTAATTGTTACCTTATTGTTACCTTATTGTTACCTTATTGTTACCTAATTGTTACCTTATTGTTACCTTATTGTTACCTCATTGTTACCTAATTGTTACCTTATTGTTACCTTATTGTTACCTTATTGTTACCTAATTGTTACCTTATTGTTACCTTATTGTTACCTTATTGTTACCTAATTGTTACCTTATTGTTACCTTATTGTTACCTAATTGAGCCGTCCCGAGAAAACCAACATTGTGGACCCTGCGTAAAGTATCGACCCGGATCAGCCTAAGCATGCCGCACAGGCTTACTCGGATAGACACATTTCGCCTCCTGTGGATTTTCTGTTTCAGGAATAACTACTCTATACATATATCCCACTAAGACGGAATGTGTCGGCGGGATCAGTCTGCGCGGACAGCGCAGGCTGATCTGGTCGATACATTACGCAGATGTCTATCGCCGCAGCCTCACGAGAAAACCAACATTGTGGTCTCTGCGTAAAGTATCGACCCGGATCAGCCTAAGCATGCCACACAGGCTTACCCGGGCAGACACTTTTCGCCTCCTGTGGATTTTCTGTTTCAGGAATAATTACTTTATAACTCTATCGCCCTTAGACGGAATGTGTCGGCCCGGATCAATCCGCGCGGTCTACGAGGACTGATCTGTGTCGATACATTACGCAGAGGCCATACTGTTGGTTTTCTCGCGGGACGGCTTCTATATGTTTTTAAAATCATCTGCTGTAGATTTATTAAATGAGGGGCAATGTAAAATAAAAGGGATTATCATGCCAACGCCGAGAGCTCCAAGAGTCGAAAAGGACTCGTAAATCACCTTGGGTCATCTCTCGATTTATAATTGATCCAGTGATGCATTTTGAGCTTTGTTATTCATTTGTGTTCAAATGTTTACTTTATTATGAACATTTTAATCCAGTGGTAAAGTCACACCAAGAAAACAGCGAAGCAGCAGTTTTGATTGGTCGTCTGTGCCATCAGAACTGCTGCTTGATTCTTTTTCAAAAGACAGATCCGTTCCAGGAATTGGTTCGAGTTGAACGATATCTAAGAATTGTCTAATGTTCGAGTTATCGCGAGTTCAGTGCATTTGTTGACTATTTCTCATTTCTCTGCTGCAGGAATAGTAACAGACGATTTTTGAAATTGTAGCAAAAGGAGAAATTGCTCACGATAAGCAATTTCTCCTTTCACCTTAAAGCAATTGAAATCCAGATGGCACGAAAAAAAAAAAAAAAAAAAAAAATGTATCGTTTGTTATCAATAAAGTGAACTTGAGTCGTTTTCAATTGTCCCGATGAAGGGGTTTCCTATTTAAAAACACTTACCCCGTTACTGACAGGGTAGAATTTGCGATGGAAAAAGTATCGAAAACAAGATAATCTCACCGATTATAGGGGTATGTAATATGTCAGTTATCATATTTTAATGCCCCAAATACAAAAATAACACTTATTTTCTTAAAATTGGATTTTTTTTTTTTTTTTTGACAGTTGGGTATCTGGAGTTCAGTCGCTTTAATATGTTCAACTATTTACAATAAATATACTGTCGTTTATAGAGATGTTCGATATGTTATCGTCGTCTGCTGCAGTTTTGCAGTATGTCGGAAAAGATAAACATGCAGAGCAATGGCGCTCTATCTCACGAGACTGTTTTCTTTTAACAGCGTTGTTGATTCCCTTTCGCGAGGCGCTATTACAGCGTGTCGCTGTAGACTGGAACCACACATTGACGGATAATCAAAGACTCCAGAGTGACATGCTTGTATGTAGTGACCAAATCAAGGCCACTGTCAGAAAGTGTGAATACTGCACGGAGGCGGCATGTCAGTAAGTGGTGCTTCACGTCAACCCCTCTGATTTTGTTGTCTGAATATAAATTTGATTATAAACAATAACGACATCATCATCATCCTCATTAATATCATCATCATCCTTATCATCATCATCGTCATCGTCATCATCATCATCATAAATATCATCATCATCATCATCATTAATATCATCATCATCATCGTCATCTTCATTATCATCATCACCATAATCGTCATTATCATCATCATCATCATCATCATCATCATCATCATCATCATCATCATCATCATCATCGTCATCGTCATTATCATCATCATCATCATCATTAATATCAGCATCATCATCGTCATCATTAATATCATCATCATCGTCATTAATATCATCATCATCAGTATCATCATCATATCATCATCATCATCATTATCATCATCATCATCATCATCATCATCATTAATATCAGCATCGTCACCATAAATATCATCATCATCATCCTCATCATCATCATCCTCATCGTCATCATCATCATCATCATCATATAATTTAAGAGACAGCCATATCGTGCTGAATTACTTATAGCCGATTTATGAAAAATCTGAATCTCTATAAAAGAAAGTCTTAATATCGAATAGGGTGTAAAACGTCATGGTAGGAGGAGAAGTTTCTCATTGTGAACAGTTTCTTCTTTCCTATACATTGAACATAGCTTACGTACATACACAATACAATTTCTACCACAAAAGAGAATATGTACTGAGTTTTCTATAATTATAAATTAACCTAGCTTCATAAACATAATTGAACCGTCCCGCGAGAAAACCAACATTATGGCCTCTGCGTAATGGATCGACCCAGATCAGCCTTTGAAGTCCGTGCAAACTGATCCGGGCCGACACATTCCGTCTCATGGGGATAGAAGTATAAGGTAATGATTCCTGTAACAGAAATTCCACAGGAGGCGAAACATGTATATCCGGGTAAGCCTGCGCGGCATGCTTAGGCTGATCTGGGTCGATACTTTACGCCGCAGAGTCCACAATGTTGGTTTTCTCCCGGGACGGCTCATATTTTGTCTGGTCGATTGTTTATGTTACCATTGCTATTTAGATCTGCCAATATTGCGTATCCGAATTATAGTTTTGTTATATATTTTTGAACACCAGGGGGACAGAGACCGTATCACAAGTAAGCCAATCACCAACATTCAAAGATTATCTGAAATTCGCTGCCGCTATCATGACCCCGTTTTTACAGGAACCTCTTCAGGAGATAGGGGACAAGCTCGGGGACTTAAAGGACTTACTAGGGGAAGGAAGCTACGCTTTTATAGATTCCATGGCCGCCCTAGGTAAAACAGTGGGCAAGAAGTTCACGGTGGGTATGTTTATAACACAGCTACTATTAGTGGAATTGCCTCACGCTCAGTTGAAAAAATTGTGAGGAAAACGAGTAAGTTCTCCCTTTGTCAAACTGTTCCAACTGTTTTAAATTGTTTTACCTTCATTTAAAGAGATGTTCCAGAGTTCTAGGTAAGGAGCACTCTTCGTGCTCTAAAATACTTATTTGACCTCCAAAGCCTATGTTGTTGGTACTCAAAAGAATCGTCTCAGTGACGACATACATAGGTTTTAATGACTGCTTAGAGAAGTATCATATAAGAAAGACCTATTTACTCCTCCTTATCTAGTCCCCTGATGTTCTATAGAGCATTGGTATCCGTAAAATCTCCTGCTGAGGATTTGTTCTATCTTGGAAAGGGTTAAGAGGCTAGATGTATTGTAACCTACCATCGGCCATTTTAAGATTTTTTTAGTATGCTATAATATGTATGCTTATAATTTGAACTATAAGCTAAAGACTTTTCGAAGAATATGGCGAAAAAAGAAGGTTCTTTCTCTGTAAAAAGATCCATATGTCATTGGTTTTTTTTCCCAATCTCAGTTTAATAAGACCGTAATACTTCCCGTATCTAAGAGATGACGACCAGGTCATCTCGAATCAACCTTATAGACTTGAATACACACGAGCACATGCTCTGATGTTTAGTCCAATGAAATCGCACGATACAACTAATGCTTGGTTCTATACAATCGGAAAACTCGACAATCATCCATTCTCTAAATCGTTTAATTATTGGTTATCTTACCTGTTTTATACTGAACGATTTTGTAAGAGACAATTTAATTGGCTGATGCAAATATCATTCTGAACCGACCTGTGTGGGTAAGACATCGCATCTATATACGCTAAGGGTTTCGGGGCCAGCATTACGACTGACTGGCTGGTGTCAGGATAAATGAACCAGTAGTACTGGAACTCACCCAGGAAACGCCTTGATATAACTGAAAATGATGAAAGCGGCGTGAAACACCAAACAACCAACTATATACGAGCGAGCGAAGTTTATGTCTGTAATTAATGAGATTGGTATTAATCATGACAGTATTGTATTACTCGACTGTATACACCTGCTCCTGGCGTTAGGTCGATGATTTTATATATATATACATATAGTACGTGCATTTTTTATCAAATTTAAACTGTATACGTATTTTTAACAGCAATATGAATTATTATAAAACCTCTAATGAAACTGCATGTGAGTCATTTAAAATATATATATTTACATTAAGGTGGGAACAATGTTAATATTGTTGAGTTTTAACCCTTATCCCGCTGGACGCGACGTTTCACGCTGTGTAAGTAGTATAAATATGCGACCAATGTAGAGATCATCATTCATCTGGACAATCGCGCAGTCTAATCTTGTTCTACACTGTTCGCTACTCCCTTGTCAATATAAAGGATATATAAAAGAAGATGTGTCTGGTGGGTTTTTTTTAAGGTTGAATATACTGGTTGTAGAAATGTAACGGGATGACAGATCTTAAAGTATTCACCGCCTCAATGGTGTTGTGGTAGAGCGTCTCGGTTTCGGGACTTGGGGGGGGGGGGGGGGGGGGGGGGGGGGGGGGGGGGGTCAAGGGTTCGGTCGCCGACCGGGTCATACCAATGACTTTAAAAATGAAAATAATGGCTTTCCCTGCTTGGCACTCAGAATTTGTCGGGCTAGCAATACGATTGAAACGTTGGTGTCGGGAAAAATGGGCCAGTGGAAACTTACCTATAATTGAACATTTGTTGAAAGCGACGTTAACCCCCTTAAAACTGAGTTTCGCGGTTACATTGCAGGGTGCATTCAACACGATCGAGTCTGCCTTTAACTCGTTTGGCGGGAGTATAACGGACATCAGTAACACCGCGATAGGCGGTATCAAAGATGTAGCCGGGAGTGTTGGTGATGGATTCTCGAACCTAGGTCACAATATTCTACACGGAATTGGAGGTAAACACCCCATTGTTTAATTCAGATTAAACGACTTTTTCAAACAATAGTTTTTAATTATGTCACGGCGATAGAACCCTTAATAGCCATTGAAAAACAAGTACTATAGGAACAATCGTTTGTATAAATGGTGATTTACGCCGCTTTCAACAGTATTTCAGTTATCTCACGGCGTTTCTTGAGTGAACTATCAGTACTACCTGACACATATAAGTCAGTCGTCAATGCTATACATGCAACCCTGATTGCCAAGGAGGCGATCCATTACTGCCATTTCGACTTAGTATTTAATATGATTCGACCGGGGATCGAACCTTGATGTCCCGGTCCCGAGGCGGACGCTCGAACCACTACACCACAGAGACAACAAACCTTATAGGAAAGGAATATACCATTACACAATGGAAACGGAAAGGCTTTGTGAGGATTACGATAGTAAAGTTTATATTTGTATTGAATATTATAACATAAGAAGGCCTATTACATAGCTAACGCAATTTGGCTTCGTATGGTCATTTTGGATCTTAATATCCTAATGTTGTCCGGGTTTTTATTTTTTAAGCCCGAACATCGTGAAACTGTCCCTTTAACATGGCATACGCAGCTCTAATTGTGTATATACTTTATGTATTGCAGCTCTAATTCTTTATATACTGCAGCTCTTTTTCTTTATGTATTGCAGCTCATATTCTTCATATATTCTAGCTCTTATCCTTCATATATACCTGCTCTAATTATTCATATATTCCAGCTCTTATTCCTCATGTATTCCTGCTCTAATTATTCATATATTCCAGCTCTTAATCCTCATGTATTCCTGTTCTAATTATTCATATATTCCAGCTCTTATTCCTCATGTATTCCTGCTCTAATTATCCATATATTCCAGCTCTTATCCTTCATATATTCCTGCTCTAATTATTCATATATTCAAGCTCTTATTCCTCATGAATTCCTGCTCTAATTATTCATATAATCCAGCTCTTATTCTTCATATATTCCTGCTCTAATTATTCATATATTCCAGCTCTTATTCCTCATGTATTCCTTCTCTAATTATTCATATATTCCAGCTCTTATTCCTCATATATTCCTGCTCTAATTATTCATATATTCCAGCTCTTATTCCTCATGTATTCCTACTCTAGTTCTTCATATAATCCAGCTCTTATTCTTCATATATTCCAGCATTTATTCTTCATATATTCAAGCTCTAATTATTCATATAGTCCAGCTCTTATTCTTCATATAGTCCAGCTCTTATTCTTCATATATTCCTGCTCTAATTCCTCATATATTCCAGCTCTTATTCCTGCTCTACTTACTTCTTCATACATTCCAGCTCTTATTCTTCATATATTGCAGATCTTATTCATCAAGTATTGCAGCTCTTATTCTTTATATATTGCAGAGCTTTTTGGAAGAAGACAGACATCGTTAGATCCCCATATTCGAGAGTGTATGCAACAATGCGCGTCCTGTGACGCTCTCCTTCTACCAACCAGGCGACAGCTGGTCACCAACGGTTTGTACAGCCTTGCGTTCAGTGAGGCAGTTTGGTATCTCATTATTCTGTTACGGTTCGTACCGGGGGTGGAGTAGCTGTAATTTGATTGGTTGATTGGCGACCATAAGCTAACGTGAAATTTCACTGAACGCACTGTTGTACTTTATTGTTGAACATTTTGACTGAACACTTGTCCCGCTGTACGCTGTTTTACACGACAATTATTGGTCCTGTTCCGCACTACTTTGAACAATAAAGGCGAACAATGTACAGTCGAGTATTGGTCTACATTGTTCTCTGTTTATTCAACTGTATCTAGTAATAGATTGTCCATTAAGTCCAAGAACTTGTCAAATGTCAGGAATGGTGATACCTAAAGCAGAAATTCAGCAGGATGAGGGTTAACAGATATATTGATGAATGCAAGTTGCTATTGACCACCAAATCCTTGATATGCCTGCATATTTCACAAGCAAGCAATTATAAATATCATTTAAGGATTTTTCCTTAATATTTAAGATAAGATGTATATATGTATATAATATATTCTACCATTATAAACGTGGAAAGTCGAGGCTGAAATAATGATTTTCTTTACTACTTCTTTGACATTTTAAAGCGATTTTTACACGGTGTAAGTATCTTTAACACCCGTCTTATCCCAAAACCGACACACAGAATTCAGTAACAATCCCTGCTCTGTCGTGTCAAATAATCAGGATAATAATTAAATCCGTTTTAATCAATTTAATTGCAGTTTGTGGTGCTGACGTCGTGAAGTTTAATGACACTATGAGATCAACTGTTTCAACAATCAAGAGCATTTATACGGCCATCGCGGACAAACCGCATCCAATTATATTAGACGTAAGCTATATTATCAATTGTTTTATTGAGAATAAACGCGGTGTTCAACAATTGTTTTATTGATATAAACGCGGTGTTCAACAATTGTTTTATTGAGATTAAACGCGTGTTCAACAATTGTTTTATTGAGATTAAATGCGGTGTTCAACAATTGTTTTATTGAGATTAAATGCGGTGTTCAACAATTGTTTTATTGAGATTAAACGCGGTGTTCAACAATTGTTTTATTGAGATTAAACGCGGTGTTCAACAATAGTTTTATCGATATTAAACGCGGTGTTCAACAATGGTTTTATTGATGTTAAACGCGGTGTTCAACAATAGTTATATTGATATTAGACGCGGTGATCAACAATTGTTTTATTGAGATTAAACGCGGTGTTCAACAATTGTTTTATTGAGATTAAACGCGGTGTTCAACAATTGTTTTATTGAGATTAAACGCGATATTCAACAATTGTTTTATTGAGATTAAATGTGGTGTTCAACAATAGTTTTATTGATATTAAACGCGGTGTTCAACAATTGTTTTATTGATGATAAACGCGGTGTTCAACACTTGTTTTATTGAGATTAAACGCGGTGTTCAACAATAGTTTTATTGAGATTAAACGCGGTATTCAACAATAATTTTATTGAGATTAAACGTGTTGTTGAACATTCGTTTTATTGAGATTAAACACGATGTTCAACAATTGATTTATTGAGATTAAACGCGGTGTTCAACAATTTATTATTGAGATTAAATGGGTGTTCAACAATTGTTTTATTGAGATTAAACGCGGTGTTCAACAAATGTTTTATTGAGATTAAACGCGGTGTTCAACAAATGGTTTATTAAGATGAAACGCGGTGTTCAACAATTGTTTTATTGAGATTAAACGCGGTGTTCAACAATTGATTTATTGAGATTAAACGCGGGTATTCAACAATTTATCATTGAGATTAAACGCGGTGTTGAACAATTGTTTTATTGAGATTAAACGCGGTGTTCAACAATTGATTTATTGAGATTAAACGCGGTGTTCAACAATTTATTATTGAGATTAAACGCGGTGTTCAACAAATGTTTTATTGAAATTAAACGCGGTGTTCAACAATTGATTTATTAAGATTAAATGCGGTGTTCAACAATTTATGATTAAACGCGGTGTTTAACAAATGTTTTATTGAGATTAAACGCGGTGTTCAACAAATGTTTTATTGAGATTAAACGCGGTGTTCAACAAATGTTTTTTTGAGATTAAACCCGGTGTTCAACAATTGTTTTATTGATATTAAACGCGGTGTTCAACAATTACTTTATTGAGGTTAAACGTGGTGTTCAACAATTGTTAACCAACAGCAATTACCTATGCCATGTATAAAGTAGTTTGGAGCTTAGGAAGAGTTAGGTACGGATATCTGTATACCATGTACAACGGTTGTTTCAACATCTTGTAACGAAGATGGCTATCAATCAATCCATGGGTCGTTAGTTCAAACCCCGGCTGCGCCATTGGTTAGTATGATCAGTGACACAAGTCAATGTGACTAGCGTCAATTGTCGTCCACCAATTGGCTAAACCAGTATACGTGGACAGATAATGTATTGCCCGGGAAGAATACTGGAGTAGGAATGCCAGTTAACACAATGTAAGTATGTGTAAATAGTAATGTATATGGGCCAGAGGCCTTAATACTTGAATAAAGAAATTGAATTGTTAACTGACCCTCGTGATAAAACTGAATCACTGTAACAAGCAGCGTTAAATTCCATTCAGTCCATCAATCACTGCGCTTGTCTATGTACTACAGGTAATAAAGTGTTGTGAATCTATGATTTTCAGTTGAAGTACGATCCAGCCTCAGCTAATGGTATTATAATAGGTCGTATCTATGTCACAGCCAACGTCATGGGTCGATACGTGACGTATCAGTCCAGTGTCAAATACAACATGGTCAATATTGGCATAACGGCACAGGAACTGGCCTTGGAGTATTGGACGAAATGGACAGTGTGAAATAAAAAACATGAAAACAGCGGAATTGTTTCCAATTTTTAAATAAAGTCTAAGCAAAAGGCATACATTTTCATTGTTTATTATTAATGTGACCAGGGGCGTAGCTCCCTTTAGGCACTGTAGGCACGTGCCTACACATTTCTTCTCACAATGCCCCAAAATGCAGCTGCGGCGATAGACATCTGCGTAATGTATCGACCAGATCAGCCTGCGCTGTTCGCGCAGACTGATCCGGTCGACACATTCCGTCTTAGGGGGATATATGTATAGAGTAGTTATTCCTGAATAGAAAATCGACAGGAGGCGAACAATGTCTATCCGGGTAGGCCTGTGTGGCATGCTTCGATACTTTACGCAGAGTCCACAATGTTGATTTTCTCACGAAACGGCCTATACATTGATTATTGCAAAGCTACGCCCCTGCTGACTCAGTAGTAAGTCTAAATTTGCCACTGATACAGTGGGCCAGTCTTATACAGATATGAGCCGTCCCGCGAGCAAACCAACATTGTGGACTCTGCGTAAAGTATCGGTCCGGATCAGCATAAACATGCCGCGCAGGCTTACCCGGACAGACACGTTTCGCCTCCTGTGGATTTTCTGTTTCAGGAGTCATCACCATATACCTCTATCCTCCTGAGACAGAATGTGTCGGCCCGGATTAGCCTGCGCGGACTACGTAGGCTGATCTGGTTCGATACATTTCGCAGAGTCCATAATGTTGGTCTTCATATATCTTATGTAACAAGGGTAAAAGCTAGTTTGTATAATGATGTTTGTCCTCCATGTATTGTATTAGAATACGCACTTTTCTGGAATACCAAAACTGCCCAATACTGATATGTAATCATGTGTAGGGTATTCCTGATCATTCGTTTGAGCATTTTATATTTCGTGGTATTCATTTACCAAGTCGTATTGGTTTTGGGTGTTTAACCATTTCCCTCTTACGACATTTCTGCAGCAGACGACTTTGAGCAAATTTTGTCAAAAAATAAAAAATCTCTATAATTAAATGGACAACCTATGACTAAAAGTGGAAAACATTGTGGCAAAAGGAGAAATTGCTCGTTTTGAGCAATTTCTTCTTTTGTCACTATGTTTTTAAAAAGCCGTCTACTGCAGAGGCGTCAAAAAGCGTCTATATGAGGGGAAGGGTTAACAAGTTACATGCACAGCAAAGCATGGCAGAACCAAAATCACGACTTCGTCAATTCACACCATCAAGCGTGTTAACGCACACCAGCGAGCGATGTATACACCAAACGACTTAGACACAGCATCACATGCTGAATGGAAAATCGGCTTTGCAAGTGTACAATACGAGATAGTAAACGCTCAGCGCGAAACTTTGTATACACCGAACGACTAAAAGAAGATACACAGCAACACACGTTGAACGAACAGACCAACTTGGTGAATATACAAAACGAAAATCACAGCACCAACAGTTGTATGTAGATCTACAGAAAAAATAAAAGTACGCCACGAAATGCTTAAAACACATAGTCAAAGGTTGAATGCACAACTTGACTATGTAAATATCTATAGCGCAATTTTAAAAGCACATCACCAGATGTTGAATGGACATCACGACTCTGCTTGGTTGGAATCTTGCAACAAGTGCATAATCTGTTAGGTAATATAAAATGTGGTTATTTTTCTATGCTGTTGGTCTTTTTGATCATACCGTGAGCTCGTCCAGTGCCCCACCTCTCTGGAAGAAACATTCTGCAAATTGGTCATAACCGAAATGGACATCATGTGGAAATGTGAGACGAAACATGTTGGTCTTGTTTCGTGTGCGAATGGAGTCTTTTTCGTAGAACTTCTTAGTACGCAGTCACAGCGAATGTATATAGAGTATAGTTCATGATTGTTGATTTATTATCACTTTATAAAACGAGCATAGTATGCCGCGAGCCTTGGCAAGCGTCATATTAAAATTGATAATAAATAAACACGAATGAGATATTCTATTTATGATTTTATCACATAAAATGATTTATGAGGCGTATTTCGAAAGAAATGTACAGGAAATTTGCCAGTTTTGGCACCAAAGTGACTGACGTTATATAACGTCAACCCGCTGACGTGACGTCATTTTCATAGTTCTGTTTCCGCGTTATAACGAAGACTTGAGCGTAAGACTGGAAACCAAACTAGTAGTGTCATATGATATTTTTAAAAGTAATTGGATTTTGACACTTCCAGACAGAGCTTCATGTGATGGACGCAACACCCATTGGAAGTCTAGAAAGTTTACCCTATTGGTTTAAATCCCATACCTCTTTATAAGTATGTCAACATCATTTGCTGAATGGTTAGAGTCTAGGATATGCGCTCGGCGGTCATGGTGGAGTGGCACATTTCCTAGCATAATAATAGTTTGTTTTCACAGGAATCGTGAATCAGTGAACCGTTGTCGTGATAAAACTAAATTAATGTTGAAAACGGCGAAACACCCAAAAAAAACAAAATAAGTATGTCATATACAATCGGCGATGCAACCAAAGCAATGTCGCATTGCGCAGCTTCTTTGTGTTTGCGAGTAGGCTTACTTACACACAGTTCTATCTAAATGCAACGTTGCGAACTTTGCTGGTCAAAAAACACAATGTAAATATATGCAGCAGACGACTTTTTAAACCATTGCTGCAAAAGGACAAATTACCCATAATGAGCAATGTCTACTGTTATTGTTGTAACAGGGATAATGTGTTCAACCATACTTTTATTTATAAAGAGTTGCCATATTTCTCCAAGTTTTTTCAAAGTCGCCTAATGCAGATATGAGTCTTCCGGCGAGAAAACCAACATTGTGAACTTTGCGTAAAGTATCGACCCGGATCAGCCTAAGCATGGTGCACAGGCTTACCCGGACAGACACTTTTCGCCTCCTGTGGATTTTCTGTTTCAGGAATCACTACTCTATCTATCCCCCCTTAGACGGAATGTGTCGGCCTGATCAGTCTGCGCGGACAGCGCAGGCTGATCTGGTCGATACATTACGCAGATATATTGATATGAGCCGTTCCACGAGGAAACCAACATTGTGAACTCTGCGTAAAGTATCGACCCGGATCAGCCTAAGCATGCCGCGCAGGCTAACCCGGACAGACAATTTTCGCCTCCTGTGGATTTCCTCTTATAGGAATCATTACACTGACCCCCTGAGATGGAATTTGTCGACTCGGACTAGCCTGCGCAGGCTCATCTGGGTCGATACATTACGCAGAAACCATAATGTTGGTTTTCTCGTGGAACGGCTCATATATTGAATTTAAATCCTTTTTCAAACATGCAGACTGAAGATGCCCTTTGAAATTACTGTGACAAAAGGAGAAATAGCTCATAATGATTTTAAGTAAAAATATTGTGAGAAGTGTTCTTTATAATTATATATATTGTTATTTTCCCTTCCTGTTCGGTCTCGAAATTAAAAACATGTCCTCCTTATACGTTAAAATTAGCAGTTACAGATGTCACTGTTCTTCAATGACGTGGGTGTCGAGTTCTGGTAGCTCAGTCGGTAGCGATGCGGGCTACACGGGGTTCGATCGCAGGTCGCGGCGGTCATGGTGGAGTGCCAATTGGTAAGGAACATTTCCTAGCCTAGGACTGGTTTGTTTATGCAGAGATCATGAGTAAGTGAACTGCTGCCGTGATATAAATGAAACAAGAGGCCCATGAGAGCCTATGCTATACTGGTATGGTTCTTTGGTCATTTTCAATCCAGAGCATGTATGTATGGTGAATATCGGATAGTAAATGGAGGCTCTATTGTGTTCACAAGCTGTATTATAGCAATTTTGACAATTTCAAGGGCCATAATCCAGTCATGCAAGGGCACATCTGGGTGGTTTTCGAAAGGAACCAAGCTCTCATCAATATTTAACTACTATCTAAGTTTGGTGAAGATCGGATAGTAAAGGGAGGGTCTATTATGTTCACAAGCTGTGTTATAGTAATTTTGACAATTTCAAGGGCCATAATACAGTCATGCAAGGGCACATCTAGCTGATTTTCGAAAGGACCCAAGCTCTCATCAATATTTAACTACTATCTAAGTTTGGTGAAGATCAGAGAGTAAATGCAGCCTCTATTGTGTTCACAAGCTCTATTATAGCAATTTTGACAATTTCAAGGGCCATAATCTTGTCTTGCATGGGCGAATCTGGCTGGTTTGCGTAAGGAACCGAGCTCTCATCAATATTTAACTACTATCTAAGCTTGGTGAAGATCGGATAGTAAATGGAGGCTCTATTGTGTTCACAAGCTGTATTATATCAATTTTGACAATTTCAAGGGCCATAATCCAGTCATGCAAGGGCACATCTGGGTGGTTTTCGAAAGGAACCAAGCTCTCATCAATATTTAACTACAATCTGAGTTTGGTGAAGATCAGATAATAAATGGAGGCTCTATTTTGTTCACAAGCTCAATTATAGCAATTTTGACAATTTCAAGGGCCATAATCCAGTCTTGCATGGTCGGATCCGGCTGGTTTGCGAAAGAAACCAAGCTCTCATGGATATCTTACTACTGTATAAGTTTGATTGGGATACTATCAAAACTGATGACTTTATCGCGTTCACAAGCAACTGTTTACGGACGGACGGACGGACGGACACAACGCCATGGCATAATCATGTCGAAAACGACGCAACACCCAAATCAAATTTATTTAAATAAAATAAACAAAGTGTTACGTGCATCAATGGTCAATACGACAAGCGTCATTCGTCTTCCACACATAGGCAACGTGTATGTGGAAAAGCAGCCAGTTGCTCTGAAGACTTGTGTTTGGGTACAGTTGTGAGAAAGCTAGGAAACACATAGGTAAGTGATTTTGTCTCCATTATTTGACTGATTTTGTTAACGGCGTTAAAACCCCAATCAATCAAAGACTGGTCTAGTTAGAATAATAACTAACCGAAGATTTTTTTGTATTATTTTAATCACGATAATGTCATTTCATTCACAAAACAATGTCACTAATTCAACATAATCCTCATATTATGAGCGGGGCTCCAGGAAAACCAACCTTAACGTAATTATAACCAGGAAAATAATTGTGTGGAAAGATATCTGCCTGTGTACATGTATATCCATGCTAAGGAACGTATTAGAGTTTCTATGACTAAGTGGCAAACAGTGCAGAGCGAGATCATACTGCAATGGTGCGTTGGCTGATCTGGATCTAGACTGGTTGCTAGTGCCGTAAGCTTGGTTTTCGCAGAGAGCAGCTCATACTAATATGTATTTATATTTGTGTTTCCGCAGAGAGCAGCTCATACTAATATGTATTTATATACATGTATGTGTTTTTGTTAATGAGCAACTCAATGTATTACCTATTCCCCGATAAAAAAAAACCACTTAACCCTTTCCCTCATACGACAGTTCTGCAGCAGACGACTTTGAACGTATTTTGTCAAAACATAGAAAATCTCCATAATTGAATGGATAACCTATGACAAAAAGTGGAAAACATTGTGGCAAAAGGAGAAATTGCACGTTTAGTGCAATTTCTTCTTTTGTCACTATGTTTTCAAAAAGCCATCTGCTAGCAGAGGCGTCGTAAAGCGTCTATACGAGGGAAAGGGTAAAAAAAAACCCACACATTATATCTTAAAACAGTTTCTGACCATCCTCAATATTTGCAATTCGTCTACAATCTATACTGCAATTTTTCCAAATATAACATTGTCCATTTATTGCAAAACATGGGTATTTCAATATACGGTAAACAGAGAGTTACAATGGTTTTGTACTCAGGGAATAACGTAATGATCATAATGACATTCTTCTGTACTTTGATCAAAGATGTTAACAAGGTCTGTGATGTCTTAAGTATTTTCATCATATTCGAGATTTGTTTGATGGAAATATATACAATGATAACAAAAAATCTAACTGAGGCATTCAAAACAAGAGGGCCGTGACGGCCCTGGATCGCTCACCTTATGAAATGTGATTGGTCATGTCAACAACAATAACTCATTTTAGGGCTAGGGAAGCTAAAACAAGAGGTTCAATATTTCTCCACCGTCACTACCTGAAATAACATAACCCTTTGTTGTCTTTCTTTTGTAAAATCAATATAACTTGAATTTAAAAATACGGCTTCCATTTATTAACAAAGTGACCTAGTTTTTGACCTAACATGACCCATATTCAGACTCCGCCTAAATATCAAGATAAACATTCATACAAAGTTTCAAGCTGCTTCAGTCAAAATTGGAGTTTAGAGTGTTAACAAGATTTTTCTCAAATTTGGCGTATTGTCCTAATTTTTTTACTGGACATGACCCTTATTCATAATTAGCATAGATATCATCAAGACAAACATTCTGACAAAGTTTCAACATGCTTTAGTAAAAAATGCAGCTTCCAGGGTGTTTACAAGATTTTACTTCAATTTGACCTAGTTTTTTCTTGGATAAAAAAAAATGAAGGAATTTTGGTGAGGACCATGAGAGGATGCTTTCTGTGAAGTTTCATCCCAATTGACCCACTGGTTACAGAGAAGAAGATTTTGACGGCCGACACACAACAGACTAAAGGCGATCAAAATAACACAACTTAAGCACTTCGTGCTCAGGTGAGCTAATAAAAAGCAAGAGGGTCATGATGGCCCTGGATCGTTCACCTGAGTAATGTAATGTGATTTGTCATGCCAATCCTCAATAATCCTTTTGCGGTCAGATAAACCAATACAGGAGGCACAAGAAGTCCAAAGAGCAGTTAATATGACTAAGAAGGTCACCAAAGAAACATTTATGTACCAGTTAATATTTAACAAGAAGATTTCTAAGTTTCTCCCTATATATCTCTATGCAAAACAATTTTGACCCCAGGAGTATAATTTGAACAATCTTGGTAGAAGACCACTAGACCTTTGTACTCACTATATATCTTAGCTTAAGGCCTTTTGGTTTCAGACAAGAAGATTTTCAAAGTTTTGCCCAATATATCTCTTTGTAAAACAGGCGACAGGTAAGGGCAAATTGTGACCCTAGGGGCATACTTTGAACATTCTTTGTAGAGAACTAGTACATAATGATACACATTAAATATTTAAGCTCTAGGCCTGTCAGTTTCAGACAAGAAGATTTTCAAAGTTTTTCCCTATATATCTCTAGGTAATACAGGTGACCCTAGGGTGGGGCCAATTTTGACCCAAGGGACATAATTTGAACAATCTTTGTAGAGGACAACTAGACATTGATACACACCAAGTATCAAAGCTCTAGGCTTTTCAGTTTCAGACAAGAAGATTTTCAAAGTTCTTTCCTATATATATATCGCTCTCTATGTAAAACAGGCATAAATTGAACAATATTTGTAGAGGACCACAAGACAATGCTACACACCAAATATTGAAGCTCTAGGCCTTTTGGTTTCAGACAAGAAGATTTTCAAAGTTTATTGTTAAAAAAATTCAACAAAGTTCTGCATGCAATTTTTTTCTTTCAACTATTTGAAAGAGGATCACCAAAGGATTATTTCTAGCAAGTTTAGACAAAAGGTGATCCCAACAGCTCACCTTGAGCACTTATTGCGTAGGTGAGCTAATAAAATGTTTATAGATGAATATTGGTCTAATAGAGTTATGAATATTTTCACTACATAGTTATTTCTATATTTGAATCTCTTTACTCTGACACTACTCATAATATGAAAATTAGTATGTATACTTAAATATGTATAATGGGTCGGAGCCTACATTACTGAAAGAAACATTTGTTATTTTTGAAGCTTTGAAGATCGACCGATACATGACTGACTCCCAATTTACTATTGATGGGACTATATGCATGTAATACCATTGGTGATAACAAGTTTTTATCCTTTCTCTCATACAACAAATCTGCAGCAGTAGACTTTAAAAACAATTTTTACTTTTGCCACAACGTTTTTAAAAGTTATTTGTTTCATAGAATATTTTAATTTCATTCTTTCCCTATAAATCTATAAGTCACATTATGATTCCATCTTAAACCTTTCTTTTCCCACATATAGAAAATATGATACAGATAACTTTGGAAACATCCTGATAAAAGTATAGAAAATCCCTGAAAATGAAAGTTTAGTTACCAAATAGAATTGAAAACAATGTAGCAGAATGAGAAATACTTCAAATTAACCAAAGGGTCAAGAGGGTCCTAAATTGATCACCTGAGTAATGGTTTAATGGCAAATGTGTAACTGTTAATGTCAGGGAACATGTGATCGAGAGTGAGAAAGAAATTGCATGGAGTAGACACTGTACAAAAACGAACATCAGTAAAATACATTTGTAATAAGTAACAAGCAAAAAGACAACACGACGGCCATAGTGGCCCTGAATCTCTCACCTAGTCAAACACATAGTCAATGACAATAAAGCATTTTGTGGTCAGGTAAGCAAACAATAGTGTTAACAAGATTTCCCTCCAATTTGGCCTTAATTGCCTTGTTTTTAACCCAACATGACCCATGTTTGAACTTGGCCTAGATATCAGCAAGACAACAAGTTTTAACAATATTTCCCTTCAATTTGACCTTGTAACCTTGTTGTTCATCCAACATGGCCCATATTCAAAGTTGACCTAGATATCATCAAGATAAACATTCAGACAAAGATTCATGCTGCTGCCGTCTCTAGAGTGTTAACAAGATATTTCTCAAATTTGGCCAAGTGACCTAGTTTTTGACGGGACATAACCTATATTTCTGACATTTAATCTGACAAAATTACAACATGCTCGAGTTAAAAAATTGAGTGTTAACAAAATTTACTTTCATTTTGACATTGGGACCTATATTCAATCTAGGCCTAGATATCATCAAGACAAACATTCTGATAAATTATGAATTTGACCTAGTGACCTAGTTTTTGACCTCATATGGCCCAGTTTCGAACTCATCCAAGATTTGATGGAGATGAATGAATGTATATTGTTTTATGGCGCATCGACAGCTAAGGTAATTTAGCGCACAATTAAATTTAATTATTCATGATCCCTGGGTAAACAAACCAGTACTAGGCTAGAAAATGTGCCTTGCCCAAGGGCACTCCACCATGACCGTAGTGCGGCGACTGGGGATCGAACCCGGGACATCCGGTTTCGAAATCCCCGACGCTAACCACTCGACCACAGCGGATTCCTTGATGGAGATGAATGTTCTGATAAAATTTAATGAAGATCGAATGCAAAATGTAGCCTGTATATTGTTAAGAAGGCAATTGTTGACGGTGCACGATGCACGGACGCTGGACAAAATGTGATCACAATAGCTCAATTTAAGCACTTCGTGCACAGGTGAGCTAAAAAATGGTCTCTAAAATGGAATCAATTTTTTTCTGAAATTTGCCCTAGTGACCTAACTTTTGACCCCGTATGACTTGTTAACAAGACAACTGTTGACAACATACAACAGGTAACGGACGAAAGGTGATCACTACAGCTCACCTTGATCATGAAGTACATGTACTCAGCTGAGCTAAAAGTTTGACAAGTGGTTCCTGAAGAGAAAACGCTTCTTCACGCTTTGTCAACAAACAGTTCTATATTATCTTTTTACAGAAGATGCTTACTTTGAAATTTCATCACAAATGGCCAAGCGGTAATTGAGAAAAAAAGTTTTTGAAGCCAAAAGTTAACACACAGATGCATACACAATGGTAAATTCATCATGACATCAGCTTGACTGGTTTTAAGCCAGTGGAGCTAAAAACCTTAAAATGCTGCCAATAATTTATACAAAACAGGCAAACAATGTAACTTCACATACAGGCAACACATGTACGTTCACTCGCATTTGCTTCACAATATAAAAGGAAAACAAGACTATAAAATAAGGGGGACCGGCATAAACAATATCAGAGGTCAAGATAAGGAGGTGTATTCCGCTCTATTTCTATTTATTATTAAAGCAAACCCTATATTGTCGGAACTCAAAAGAATCATCTCACTGAGACGATTCTTTTGAGTACCTGCAACATAGGGTTAGAGGGTCAAATAAGGATTTTAGAAAATGTAAAACGCCCCTTATCTAGAGATCTTTAATATACAATACTGACATAACTAACTAATGTCTAATTTCTAGGATCCCCAATCTATTTTGAATGAGATATTCTTGAGTTTTCCAACCACAACGATTTATTCTTTTCAGTAATTGGTTTCTAACCCTTTCACACTTGCTGACAAATTTAGAACCATTTGCAATATTATAACCCTCTATTTAAAATTGCAATAGTTTTGCCTTGATGAATTCAAGCTTTGTAAAAAGTGGGTAAAAAATCGGAAAAGAGGAAATTACACATGATTAGATATATTAATTTCTCCTTTTCCTGGAATGTTAATAAATCTGTAAGAAATAAATACTTCCAGCTGTTCAGATACATGTATACATTTTCCCAAGATTTATGCAAAGTTAATAACTGTTAAAACTTTTCCATTTGCAAATGCATGTTGAAATATCTGCCTTCGAAAACATTGTAGAAAGTTACTCTTATAAGCAGTAACTTTATTTCCCACAATGGTTTTCTTTTCTATTCTAATATTCTACTTTTACTTAGAAGATGTTTAGTCTGCATGCAGCAAGTTGGTTGCATACGGAAAAGGTATAAAAACAAGTAGGCCAAGATGGCCCTAAATTTATAATCTGAGTCATTGTGGATGGTCAAGATAAGGAGGAGTATTCAGTTCTTTTCCCCACAATTTCTCTCTTATTATTAATGCAGCAGACGGCCTTTGAAAACATAGTGACAAAAGAAGAAATTGCACAAAACGTGCAATTTCTCCTTTTGCCACAATGTTTTTCCACTTTTTGTCATAGGTTATCCATTCAATTATGGAGATATTCTATGTTTTGACAAAATACGTTCAAAGTCGTCTGCTTCAGAATTGTCGTATGAGGGAAAGGGTTAATGTAGCAGACGGCTTTTTGAAAACATAGTGACAAAAGAAGAAATTGCACAAAACGTGCAATTTCTCCTTTTGCCACAATGTTTTCCACTTTTTGTCATAGGTTATCCTTTCAATTATGGAGATTTTCTATGTTTTGACAAAATACGTTCAAAGCCGTCTGCTGCAGAATTGTCGTATGAGGGAAAGGGTTAAAGTAATCCCTATGTTGTTGGAACTCAAAAAGATTTAGGAACATGAAAACCACCCCTTATCTAGAACTGTGTAGATGTGTAACTGCTAAGATCAGGGAAATTCTTCAGGAATGCAAAGGAAACTTAACCCTTTCCATCATACGACAATTCTGCAGCAGACGACTTTGAACAGATTTTGTCAAAAAATAGAAATCTCTATAATTGAATGAATAACCTATGACTAAAAGTGGAAAACATTGTGGCAGAAGGAGAAATTGCTCGTTTCTTCTTTTGTCACTTTGTTTTCAAAAAGATGTCTGCTGCAGAGGCGTCAGAAAGCGTCTATATGAGGGAAAGGTTTAAAAGAGTAGATTTCGTTCAATTGGGGTTTACGCAGTTTTCAATATTATTTCAGTTATATCACGGCCACAGTTCACTTATTCATGATCCCTTGGTAAATTAACCAGAACTAGGCTAGGAAAATGCGCGTGACCCAAGGGCACTCCTAAAAGACATGTGCCACAACTAGGAATCGAACCGAGGGCGCCCAGTTCCAAATCACCCTAAACGAAACAGAATATCAGCAAAGGACATTTTGTAATAAGGCATTCTTTATAGAAACAAGCTGCTGAAAGCCAAATGTAGCAAGCAAATAGACAGGAAAAATAAGTCAATAATAAAAGAAGTATTTTGATAAACATACTGTCAAAGACCCGACCCGAACCCATATTCAAACCTGAAGACAAATATTCTGAAAAACATTAATGAAGAGCCAGTAAAAATGTGGCCTATAGAGCTTTCACGATTTGCTTGTTAAAATTTACTAAACCCTTTCCCTCATATAGACGCTTTCTGACACCTCTCTGCAGCAGATGGCTTTTTGAAAACATAGTGACAAAAGAAGAAATTTTGACACAATGTTTTCCAGTTTTAGTCATAGGTTATCCATTCAATTATAGAGATTTTCCAATTTTTGACAAAATATGTTCAAAGTCGTCTGCTGCAGAATTGTCGTATGAGGGAAAGCGTTAATGACCTTGCTTTTTAGCGGACTTGATCCATATTCAAACTAGATATCAATGTAACATATAATACAACAGTTTCCCTTTTTTCAAGTGAAAAATGTTGCCTCTAGACTGTCCACAAGGTATTTCTTAAATTTGGCCTAGTGACCTAGTTAATGACCCGTATTAAAACTTAGTTTCATCCTTGAGTCAAAAAAACTTAAAATCCAAATCAAGTAAATAGTTTTCAACATGAATAATCAAACTAATCATAATCTATGCATGACGTCATTTCAAACAATAACGTCACCTTTTAGACGCGCATGCCATGTAACAGTATACTGTTAACCGGTAAATTCATATGTGTGTGTTACATTGTAGTAGATCTACCCATGCTCACCTCCACTACAAAGGTACAGAATAAATTGAATAGACGTGTAATTCTGTTCGGTATAATAAAATAAATATTGCATGGCTTCCAGTGTTACAGTACATATTGTCAACATTCGGGTAAATACTGTTAACCTCGGCTTCACCTCGGGTAACAGTATTTTCCTCATGTTGACAATATGTACTGGCACACTGGAAGACATGCAATATTTATATAATGTTTAACCTTTTTCTAACAAGGATGACTTTGACCTAATGATCAGGGTTTGACACTAACATGTCGAGGGCTTGGCGTGAAACGGTTGTAACTTAAATTGGTATTTTTTTACCAAGGTTAATCACCTCGCCATAAAGTTGTTATAAGCGTTAAATCATTTTACTTGGTAAACAATGGAAATTTAGGTGCCATTGCTCGTTCTGAGCAATGGCACCTAAATTTGCATTGTTTACAAAGGGGTCAAAATTGCCCCTAAACCAGGGTTTTCAAAATAGGTTTTTAGTTACAACCGTTTCACGCCAAGCCCTCGATGTTTTGTCCTTGCTTACCAAAGAGCCCAAACACTCTGGATTCCGGCATTTCTACTGAAATCAGCTATTCCTTCCAGATTTAACTACACAGAAAAACTATGTTGTATCACCGACACCTTTGTCTTTTGAGTACCCACAAAGTAGGCTCTAAAAACTAAATCTTTTCCCTCATACAACAAATCTGAAGCAGACGACTTTGAAAATATTATAGCTTAAGATATATTGAAAATCTCTTTTGATTAAAAAATATAAACATTGAATCGAGTTTAAAACTTTGTCGCAAAAGGCAATATTGCTCTTCATGCGCAATTTGTGCTTTTACCACATTGATTTCAAAAGTCGTCTGTTGCAGATGCATCCAAATATGTCTGCATTTTGAAAAACAGGAACTAAGACAGATACTGCTGGGCAAAGATACTTTTTAACACTCTTTATAAAGGCCTCTTAACCCTTTCCTTCATATGACAATTCTGCAACAGACGACTTTGAACATATTTTGTCAAAAAATAGAAAATCTCTATAATCAAATGGATAACCTATGACTAAAAGTGGAAAACATTGTGGCAAAAGGAGAAATTGCTTGTTTTGAGCAATTTCTTCTTTTGTCACTATGTTTTCAAAAAGCTGTCTGCTGCAGAGGCATTAGAGAGAAAGAGTCTATATGAGGGAAAGGGTTAATTAGGACATCATTTCCTGTACAAGATCATTTAGGGGTAGAACTCCCTCCAAAGTCAGCGACAGAAACCTCTCCGCAGCTTTAGCACTCAGCGTCCGTAATGTTGGTAATCGAAGAAGTATCTTGCCAAACCGACCTTTGTCCTGCGGATAGTGGGAGCTCAAGTACCTTCGTAGGACATCAAGATATTTTGTCTGTACTTCGGTCACTTTCATTTTGTCTACGATACCAATCGCATCTAGAAACAAAGGGAAGAAGGAAGAGCTTAAGCTAAGGAGCATATTTCATTTTTGGATCTTAAAACCTCATGCTTTAAGTGTTAACCCTTTCCCTCATATAGACACTTTCTCACGCCTGATCAGCAGACAGCTTTTAGAAAACATAATGACAAAAGAAGAAATTGCTCAAAACAAGCAATTTCTCCTTTTGCCACAACGTTTTCCACTTTCAGTCATAGGTTATCCATTCAATGATAGAGATTTTCTGTTTTTTGAAGAAATATTTTCAAAGTCATCTGCTGCAGAATTGTCGTAAGAGGGAAAAGGTTTAAGGGTTTAACCTTATGTTTAGCAAGACTATTCTTTTGAGTACCTACAACATTGGGTATAACCCTTTCCCACTTACGAAGCATTCTGACAATTCTGCAGCAGACGATTTTTTGAAAATATTGTTCCATAATGTTTTTCTTATTTATTGTGAAATTCTATCTATTAAGACAAAGTACCAATGTTATTGCCCAGTTGCTTTCAAAGTTGTCTGCTACAGATGTGTTGTACGTGGGAAAGTGTTAACCCTTTCCCTCATATAGACGCTTTCTGACGCCTCTGCAGCAGACGGCTTTTTGAAAACATAGTGACAAAAGGAGAAATTGCACAAAACGTGCAATTTCTCCTTTTGTCACAATGTTTTCCACTTTTTGTCATAGGTTATCCACATATCAACAAATTTTCAGCAGATGAATTATAAACAAGAGGCCATTATGGCCCCGGATCGCTCCCCTGTGTTATGCAATTAGATTTGTCATGCCAACCACTCTAACTTATATTATGTTCAGGTAAGCTAATATAAAAGGTAAATATAGATCCACTGCCACAAGTCAAAATAACCCAGATCCTTTGTTGTCTATTCTTAGTCAAATTAATATGACTTAGAAGGTCACCAAAGTAAGTATTTCAAATTGACATTTGTTTTCTTAGGCCATTATTTGGAAATCTGCACGCCACTTTTGAAGGGGAAGATTTTTCACTATAGCCATATAAGGTCAAACTGGCAACCACGATTTTCGACCATGACTTGAAGGAATCTTGTGGAGGTCATTGAGAGGATGATTTCAGTGAAGTTTCAATCAAATTGACCAACTGGTTAGAGATGAGAAGACGTTGACAGTCGATGGATGCCGGTTAAAGGGCGATCACAATAACTGACCTTGAGCACTTTGTCCTCAGGTGAGCTAAAAGTTACCGGAAACCAATAAAGGCCGAAAATTGCAATGATGGATAGAAGTCGCACAAAAAAATAGCAACAAGAGCAGCCACAACATGTGAAAAACGTCCCCTTAACCCTTTCCCTCATATAGACGCTTTCTGACGCCTCTGCAGCAGACGGCTATTTGAAAACATAGTGACAAAAGAAGAAATTGCACAAAACGTGCAATTTCTCCTTTTGCCACAATGTTTTCCACTTTTAGTCATAGGTTATCCATTCAATTATAGAGATTTTCTACTTTTTGACAAAATATGTTCAAAGTCGTCTGCTGCAGAATTGTCGTATGAGGGAAAGGGTTAACTAGTTCTCTGGTTTAAATGATGGTAAAAGAAAACTACATCACTTACCTGGATAGGTTAAAACAATAGCATTCATCAGTGCAAATTCCACATGATCGATATTCAATTCTCGGAGTCTCAATGCAAACTCCAGAGTGGCGTGTACCAGTTCATTGCCCCATCCCATTTTCTGACAAATGTCTTTGTGTAAAACGAGACCTTCGGCGAAGTGAAGGGAATCCTCGTATGGCATGGATCTGTAATTTATTTAAGAAATGAATTGCACTCTGCGAAAAACCAAACTTAAACCCTTTCCCTCATTCAACAAATCTGATGCCAAAGACTTTTAAAACATGACGATAAAACAATGAAAAATCACTTTAAATGAAGATATAATTATTGAATAGAGTTGAAAACAATTGCTCATTATGAGCGAATCCTTCATTGTCACAATGTTTTCAAAAGTTGTCTAATACAAATGTGTGAGAAAGGGCTAATGTAATTATTATACCTGTGGAAGAAGACTTACCAGCACACCCATGCTAAGGTGTCCAAATGGATAGTGCTTTGCAGAATTTCTTAAAACCTTCTAATTGGCAAACAGTGCAGAGCTTGATCAGACGACATGGATTCCCTGGCTGATCTTCATCTACACTGGTTGCAAATGCTTTACGGTTGGCTCTCGCAGAGTGTCACTCATATCTTTTCGTTAATTGATCAATTAATTAATTAATTCCTATAAATTAGTTTATCGTTAATTGAACTGGATCAGACAACAAGAACTGTTGTAGAACAGCAAATTCAATGGTTCAAATGGGATATCGACAAATGTAAGAAAAGTTTTACAAATGCAGACAGCTTTTGACACACCTGCGGCAGAGGACTATTATGATTATTTGTCGGAATGTTTTTCTAAGTTCTCTGCTGCAAATGCGCCCAAATGCTTTTGCATGTTAGGAAGGGAAATTCATAAATTTTTTCATTCATGGATATACTTTGTGTCTGTATTTCATCTGTGCATTTTGTAATATGAGTATAGGTGCTACGTATTTCGGGTAAACATTTATTATATGTTGTGATCGGTGAATATTAATTCCCCCGCGAACTGCAGTTAGCCCCTTGCTTGCAGCACGATCAGTTATTTACGTCAATTACGCCTAAGCAAAGAAAATAAAAATCATCATCAGGTTAAGCTTATATTTAACTTTAAAATATAGCCAAGATTTTACATCCATGAAAATATGATGACAGGTACAACAAATAATCAACTTGCCCTTCATAAAGTACTTCAGTTCAACTAAAACGATTCCATAATTCACGGAACTACATTGTGACAAGCCAAACTAAAGTTTCCTATAATTTCTGTCGTTTTCCTTTTGGTTCATTTAGTTTAAACTTATTTATTTTACATCGATTGTGAAACAAACAAAAAAAAAATCCCAAAGCCAGGACCCACTCATCACGGGACTCGAACCAGGGACCTTTGATACAAGAGGCCGACGCTCTACCTCTGCACCACTAATAGAATGACGTCATATTACAGGAATTTGGATTTATAACTTCCAGAATGTCAAAGGTCAAAAAACCCTTATGAGTTTTATTTGAACTCGTTTTAGAAATAGACGACGAGTGTTATTAAACGGAAATTATCACACATAAAATTACTTGTGCTCATTCCTTTATCGAGTATGTATTATCATATTTAATTATTTTCTCTAGAAGTTTTTTTTGTTTCGATATTTTCTTTTCGTCCAATCAAAACGTAGCAGAATCGTGACTGCATCGAAAAATCCATTCTGGACACAATTTTTGGAAAGACGGTATAGCAAAATTTTGCAAAGTTCATACACATTACCTATTGACGGGAAACATCGCCGGCCGTCGATTTGTTTACCCGTATTAAACCTTTCCCTCGAATAGACGCTTTCTGACGCCTCTGCAGCAGACAGCTTTTTGAAAACAAAGTGACAAAAGAAGAAATTGCTCAAAACTAGCAATTTTCTTCTTTTGCCACAATGTTTTCCACTTTTAGGCATAGGTTATCCATTCAATTATAGAGATTTTCTATTTTTTGACAAAATATGTTTAAAGTCGTCTGCTGCAGAATTGTCATATGAGGGAAAGGGTTGAACCTAAATGTTTTTGAAAGCTTTCTGCAGTAAAGATGTCTAAACTCATTAGTATTGTTTATTTTGCTTCATTAGGTCTTGTTAAACGATATTTCAAGGTGCAGTACACTTATTCATGATCTCTGGATCATTAACGCCTTCCCACCTATAGACGCATTTTGACGCATCTACAGCAGACGACTTTTGAAAACATGACAAAAGAAGAAATTGCTCAAAACAAGCAATTTCTCCTTTTGCCAACATTTTTTCAACTTTATTTTCGTAACATGTAATATACCTTCATTTCTGAAGATTTCCGAGATCTTGATTTAATGTTTTCAAAGTCGTCTGCTGCAAATTTGTTGTTTGTGGGAAAGGTTTAATTAGTACCAGGCTAAGAGTTTGTATTAGGGAGGAATGTTACCATATGCCATGTACAGTAAATCTACAGCAAATCTACAGCAGACAACTTTGAAAACATCCGGGCAAAAATACGAAAATCTGTACAATTGAAAGTAGAATTATTGAATGGAGTTTTCATTATGAGCAATTTCTTTTTTTGTCACAATATTTCCGAAAATTTTCTACTGCAGAAGCTTCAAAACATGTCTGCAAGTGGGAAAGGGATAAGAAAAATATTAAATTCCAATAAAGTAATTAGAATTTTTTTAGCAGACAAGAAGTGCATTGATTGATTGATTGGGGTTTAACGCCGTTTTTAACAATTTCTCAAGTTATATCAGATCGGCCAGTTGCATTTCCTGGTTATCTCACACCAGTTCTCCACACAACAATCTTCCCAAGCAACTGGCTGCTTTTTCCACATAGACTTAGCCCATTGGTGGAAGACGAATTTGTCAATCGTCGGAAAGAAAGTTGGCCGAGCCGGGTTTCAATCTCACAACCCCTGGATTGACAGCCCGCGTCTTTATCAGGAATAAACAGGTATATATGATATCTCTCTTGAACCTTTCCCACATTAAATAAATCTGCAGCAGACGACTTTGAAAACATAGTGACAAAAACCTGAAAAATCTCCATAAAAGATAGCTTAATTGTTAAATAAAGTTGAAAATATTGTGGCCGAAGGAACAATTGAGCCATTTCACCTTTGGCCACAATGTTTTCAAAAGGGTTCTGCTGCTATTCCATCAAATTGCGTCTGCAGGTGGGAAATGGTTAATTAAACCCTATGTTGTGGGTACTAAAAAGTATAGTATCACTGAGATGATATTTAGAATATCCACCACATAAAGTCTTGATATCGGATAAGGATTTCAGAACATAAAAAATACCCCTTTAACAATCTGGAACTCTAAATGACTACTATGAAGAACATACCTGTATGACAGCCTTAAAACATTCAATTCCATGAAGGCAGATTTAAGTAATGCCATTTGGTCATCCATTGTGAACAAACGAAAATCTGAAATTAAAAGATGAACCAATTACAAGAAATGCTTTTTTTTTAACCTTTCCCACATAAAACAAATCTGAAACAGAAGACTGAAAACATATAGGAAAATTATGGTAAAAATATGTTAATATTAAAATAACAAGAGGGCCATGGTGGCCCTGGATCGCCCACCTGAGTTAAGGCAACCATATAGTCAATGACAATAACTCATTTCGCGGTTAGGTGAGCAAAACTAGATTGTTAACAAGGTTTCTCTTTAATTTGGCCTAGTGACCCTGTTTTTGAGTCGACATGCCCCATATTCGAACTTGGTCTAGATTTCATAGAGACAATCATTCTGACAAAGTGTTGGTTTAATTCATATATAGGAACCAGCCATGGTGGGTTGGTTAGCATTAGGGATTTGGAACCAGGCATCCAGGTTTTGATCCCCAGTTGTGGCACTGTGGTCATGGTGAAGTGCTCTTGGGCAAGGCTCATTTCCTAGCCTAGTACTGGTTTGTTTACCCAGAGATCATGAGTAAGTACATATAATATAACTGAAATATTGTTGGAAAAGGCGTAAAACCAAAACAAAACAAAATTAATTCATGTATAGAGTTGAAACATCATTAGCAATTTCTCCTTTTGACATAGTGTTTTCAAAAGCTGTCTGTTGCTGAGGCATAGAAATGCATCTTTATATGGGAAATGGATAAAATTGGGTTAAATACACTAAGTTCAGTATCCTGCAGCAGGGCCCAAATGCTAAATCTCATCTAGATGATAACTTATTGCAGCAGGGCTCTAATGCAGAATCTAATCTAGATGACAACTTACTGCAGCAGGGCTAAAATGCCGAGTCTAATATAGATTGGGAGACTTATTGCAGCAGGGCTAAAATGCCTAGTCTAATATAGATGACGACTTATTGCAGCGGGGCTCAAATGCAGAACCTGATTTAGATGATGACTTATTGCAGAATCTAATCTAAACAAGCAAATTCATGAAATTTATATCCCCCCGCTTGCAGGAAATATTGTAGGAAAATGTTGAGGTTAGGTTTAAACATGTCAGTAGACTTTTTATTGAACATGTATAACAGGGTAAATTAAACGAACTTGGCCTAGGTTGTTACCAAGTTTGAAAAAAAAACCAGTTCACTTGTGGCAGTTATTGCACGGAAACAGCAACAACGACTTTTTTTGTTAATGAAGGGGCCATAACTCCACCGAATAAAGTCCGCCAAAAATGACGATCGAACTTGGCCTAGCCTTTAAGGCGTTTAACCTTGTTACCAAGTTTGAAAAAAAAACGGTTTACATTTGTGGCAGTTATTGCACGGAAACAGCAAGAAACAACATTTTTTGTTAAATAAGGGGCCATAACTCCACCAAATAAAGTTCGCCGAAAATGACGATCGAACTAGGCCTAGCCCTTAAGGCATTTAACCTTGTTACCAAGTTTGAAAAAAAACGGTTCACATTTGTGGCAGTTATTGCACGGAAACAGCAAGAAACAACATTTTTTGTTAAATAAGGGGCAACAACTCCACCAAATAAAGTCCGCCGAAAGTGACGATCGAACTTGGCCTAGCCCTTAAGGCATTTAACCTTTTTACCAAGTTTGAACAAAAACGGTTCACATTTGTGGCAGTTATTGCACAGAAACGAAGTGTGACAGACAGACGGACAGACAGACAGAAGGACGAACAGACGGACAAACCGAAATTAATAACACCCCTTTTTTTTCTTCGAAAAAGCAGGGGATAATAATTACCTACTACAGCAGGGCTAAAATGCCAAATCTAATCTAGATGACAACTTATTGCAGCAGGGCTAAAATGCAGTATCTAATCTAGATGATTACCTACTACAGCAGGGCTAAAATGCAGTATCTAATCTCGACGAATACTTACTGTAGCAGGGCTAGAATGAAGAATTATGATCTTGACGATTGCTTACTTAAGCAGGGCTAGAATGAAGAATCTGTTGTAGACAATTTTTTTACTGCAGCATAGGTAAAATGCAGAATATGATCTAGATGACTACTTACTGCAGCAAGGCTAAAACTCAGAATCTAAACAAAATAAATCTAATCCAGATGACTACTGACTGCATCCGGGCTCAAATTCAGAATCTAATCTAGATGATTACTTACTAGGTACTTTCTTTGCCCATTCTATGATAAACTTGAGTTCCATGTATCCATAGGACATCAGCTCATCAATGGACATCTCTTGCCCTTTTTTCTCTGAAGTAGAAGATATTTTGAGACCGCTTGTGGGAAATGGTATAAGTTAACCCTTTCCCTCATATAGACGCTTTCTGACGCCTCTGCAGCAGACGGCTTTTTGAAAACATAGTGACAAAAGAAGAAATTGCACAAAACGTGCAATTTCTCCTTTTGCCACAATGTTTTCCACTTTTTGTCATAGGTTATCCATTCCATTAAAGAGATTTTCTATTTTTTGACAAAATATGTTCAAAGACGTCTGCTGCAGAATTGTCGTATGAGGGAAAGGGTTAATTGTCTTTTGGGAACAGATCAAGATCTACACTGCTCACATATTAATCCCATGCGGTGTTAGAAGCACCTGTTAACTTGTGTAGATTTTGGTAAGAAGGGGCAGGTGTTATGGCTAATCTGATCCTACACTGTTCAGAAATGGCAAAGTTGGCCATACAAAAAATGTCATGTAATACACATAAATTGAATACTGTTTTGAACCAAAATGAGAAAAAGCAACAGATTCAAAACTGAGTGTAAAAATGTTAAATTATTTCAAGAATAAAATTTGACAACCCATCACAATTATAAGTGACTTTGTATGCGTCTGCAGCCAAAGAATATAGTACGACAAGTAGAAATTGCAAATTATGGAAAAATCATTGTACTCTCTGATCAAACAACCTAATTTCAAACTTTTTCCTATATCTAGGCACACATTGATGCCTTTGAAAACAACTTCCTGACGCCCCTGCAGCAGACGGCTTTTTGAAAACATAGTGACATAAGAAGAAATTGCTCAAAATGAGTTTGTATATTGAAAAGAGCTGAAAACGTGGTGACAAAAGGAGAAAATTGCTTTTTTTGAGCAATTTCTACTTTTGTCGCCAGGTTTTCAATTAGTAGTCTGCTGCAGACGCGTCATAAAGCGTATTTATGTGAGAAAGGTCATCACCTGGCGATTTGGCATGTGTGAGATAGGGTTAAGGCCTCAACTTTCAAATATAGTAATTGTGGGTAAACCCTTTCCCTGATACAAACAATTGACTCCTCTGCTGCAGGCAGCTTTAGAGAATAAAATTGGATAAAAAAATCAAATTACTATAATGAAGCAATAATTGCTCCTTTTCCCTCAATTGTGATTTATCAGGAATTATACATATATACTTTCAAAGCAGATGACTCTATGCATACTCATCCTGATGCATCTTCTGCAGATCTATGGCATATCAAACATTGCTGAAAATGGAGAATTCCCTCATGATGAGCAATTTCTCCTTTTGCCACAATATTTCAACTCTTTCCAGTAATTACCCTTTAATTTATAGAGAATTTCTCTATTTTTTTGAAAACATAGTGACAAAAGAAGAAATTTCTCCTTTTGCCACAATGTTTTCCACTTTTTGTCATAGGTTACCCATTCAATTATAGAGATTTTATATTTTTTGACAAAATACGTTCAAAGTCGTCTGCTGCAGAATTGTCGTATGAGGGAAAGGGTTAACCTTTTCCCACATACAATAAATCTGCATCAGACGATTTTGAAATTATCAAGTTCAAAACATATAAAATCTTTATCAATGATAGTATGCTTATTGAAAAGAGTTGAAATAATTGTTTCAAATTGAAGAAATTGCTCCTTTTGAGCAATTTCACCTTTTGTCACAATGTTTTCAAAAGTCTTTTGCTACAGATGCACCAGAAAGTGTCTATATGTTGGCAGGTGTTAAATGGAATGCTCCATGCCCAGAGACTCACCTATAACCTGGGGAATCTTATCCGGACATGACCCCACGAGAATGTTTATAATATCGTTTTGTTGAGTCTCAATTGATGTTGTGTCGGTCTCCTTATAAGGCAGATCGTCTTCTTCTTCCTCGATCCTTTGTCGTTTAATTCTGTGTTTGCCCCCTGGAGAACGGTCTTCTCTAACAGCTGCAAGATATATCAGAGCTGGAGATAACTCTTTCCCTCATACAGAATTACAGATACTTGCTGATGCCTCTGCAGCAGACACCTTTTAAAAACAGTGTGGCAAAAGGAGAAATTGCTCATAACAAGCCATTTCTTCTCTTGCCACAAAGTTTTCAGACCTTTTAAATAATTATACAATAACATTAAAGAGAATGTTCATATTATTGCTAACATGACTGTGTTCAAAGTCGTCTGTTGCATATTTGCTGTATGTGGAAAAGGGTTAAGACAGTGTATATCATGTTTTATAATCCTTTTTTAATGCTTAAATTATATGTTGTCTGTATACAAAATAATTGTCTCATTAAGAAAACTATATTGAGTACCCACAATGCATGGGTTGGTTGGCTAATATGTGTATGTTATCGGTACTCAAAATAATTGTCTCATTGAGAAAACTATATTGAGTACCCACAATGCATGGGTTGGTTGGCTAATATGTGTATGTTATGGGACCATTGGGTACTCAAAATAATTGTCTCATTGAGAAAACTATATTGAGTACCCACAATGCATGGGTTGGTTGGCTAATATGTGTATGTTATCGGTACTCAAAATAATTGTCTCATTGAGAAAACTATATTGAGTACCCACAATGCATGGGTTGGTTGGCTAATATGTGTATGTTGTGGGTACTCAAAACAAGAGCACCGCGTACGGCACAGACGCTCGACTGATAGGGAGAAAAAAAAAAAAAAAAAAATGAGCTAAACAAAAAACCTTAACTGGACGACCACGCCGCCGCCGCCGCCGACGACCACGCCAGGGTCATGACAATAGCTCTCCTTTTTTTCAAAAGTGGAGCTAATAATTGTCTCAATTCTTTTCAGTACCTACAAAATATGGTTTGGTTTGGCAATAAGAGAAATAGTGCAGGTAAAATAGATGTTTACTTCTCTCTGATGCACATGTACATTGTACATGTATTAAGCAAGAACTGATTCCATAGATATGAGTGAGCTGTTCTCCAGGAAAACCAACCTCAAACTGACCAGTGAAGATTTGGATCAACCTGCACATCTGCACAGATTGGTGTAACTCAGCACTGACTGTGTTTTAGTCACAGAACAGAAGTTGTTATGTGGCTTGTGACAAACAAATAACAGACAGCACAGCTTTGGATGGTGACTTTTTCACACTCCAGAATCCAACAAATTCCTACCTAGTGGGTATTCAAAAGAACCGCGTCACTGAGACCTTTCTTTGAGTACCCACAACACAGGGATTTGTTGTGTTATAAGAGAGTTATTGTTTGGAAAAGATCCGTTCTTACACCGCATTACCTTGACCTCTGTAAAATGATTTAATAGATACTAACAGATCTTATAATCTACTGTAACTATCTAAATATATATGAGACTATAATTGTAACACACACCATATCATTGATAGAGACATGTCAGATCCACAATCAACATGAGTTTCTGCTGACAGTTTTGGTGTCATCTGCTTTAACCCTTTCTCACATGTAGATGCAATTTGATGCACCTGTAGCAGACGACTTTTGAAAATATCATGGCAAAAGGAGAAACTACTGATAATGAGCAATTTCTCTGTTTGCCAAAATATTTTCAACTCTATTCAAAAATTTAACTTTCAATGTTTAGTTACAGTGACCTTGACCTCAAAAGATTGATAAAAAAAGGCCCCAAGAGGGCCAGTATCGCTCCACGGCCATAAGGCAAAAATCAAATCTCCAAACAGCCCTGCCCCCTGGTGGCCATGTTTTTGACCAACCACCATGGCTTAAAGGAATCTTGTAGAGTTTCACCCAAGGAATGTTTCTGCAAAATTATTTGAATATCAGCCTGACACTTTCGGAGGAGAGGATATTTTAAGTTTTCACTATAGCCATATAAGGCAAAATATCCCTGCCCTCTGGCGGCCATGTTTTCAGACCAATCAACATGGCTTGAAGGAATCTGATAGAGGGTCACCAAATGAACATTTCTACAAAATTATTTAAAAATCAGCTGAACACTTTCGGAGAAGAAGATTTTTTAAGTTTTCACTATAGCTATATAAGGCAAAATAGCCCCGCCCCCTGTCGGCCATGTTTTTCAACCAATCAACATTTCTTGAAGGAATCTAATAAAGGGTCACCCAAGGAACATTTCTACAAAATTATTTGAAAATCGGCCTGACAGCAGACGACTTTGAATGTATTTTGTCAAAACATAGACAATCTCCATAATTTTCAAAAGGCCGTCTGCTGCAGAGGCGTCAGAAAGCAACTATATGATGGAAAGAGTTAAGAGAGGAGATTGAGAGGATGCTTCCTATGAAGTTTCAACCAAATTGACCAAGTGGTTAGGGAGAAGAAGTTGTTTAAAGGAAAAAGTTAACCGATGCACAGACGCACGCACAACGGACAATTCGCCATGACATAAGCCTGGCTTTCAGCCAGTGGAGCTAAAAACCACAAACAACAAATCTGCAACAAATGACTTAATAATCATCGAAACAAAAATATGGAAAGTCCCTATAAATTACAGTATGATGATGTTTTCAATATTCATTATGATGCAGATACAACAAAATGCAAGTGGGAAAGGGTTAACTTTCATTCATATTTTAATTCATTAACAATTGGTACATTTAGGCAAACAGTGAAAATGTCTGCTTTAGATTTGCTGGATGTCATTCTGAGAAAAGGAGTAGAGCCTAGATCAAGGACGTTTTGCATGTTCTAAAAATCTTATTTGACCCTTTATCACTATGTTGTGGGTACTCAAAAGAATCGTCTAAATGAGATGATTCTTTTGAGTACCCACATCATAGGATATGGTTGGAAATGAACGAAATATTATCTGGAGCTTTGGGAATAAATATATTCATACCTTCTCGTTTCATTCCACTCAGCAGACATTTATCAAAACGACAGGCCTGACAGTTGTTTCTTGTCACTTTATTGATAACACAAGTTCCCGCACCATTTCCTTTACACGTATAAAACAGATTTTTCTGAACCGTTCTTTTGAAGAATCCCTTACATCCCTCACAGGACAAAACCGAGTAGTGGTACCCGGACCCTCGGTCTCCACAAATAACACAGCAGTGACCGTGACCTTGGTCATCGAAGGTAACCTCAGTGTTCACACTCACAGGTAGGCTTATTGTTTGTTCACTACAAGCAACGTCTCCCCTCGTGTTCTCAAAGATGACGTGAACCCCAGTTGACGTCTGGACAACCTGTTTCAGCGGCTGCCCTACTGCAATGGCATGGTATCCATCTTGATCCGAGTCGGTATCAGAGTTACCGTATGAAACGTTTGTACTATTTGAGGGCTCTGAAAACACCATGTTGTTGGTCCCTGCCATGACTGATAAATTTACCACTTGATCCCCCTGGCCGTCTTCCATGATTACCTTTGTATGTAGTACACTTGTTTGATTGATAAGGAGACAGTCACTTCAGGAACACAGTCTAAACAGTAATGCCATTCTTTACTGAAATAGAAACTACCAGTCTAAACAGTAATGCCATTCCTTTCTAAATTACAGAACCTTCTAACCAATATTAACCCTTTCCCTCATACGACAATTCTGCAGCAGACGACTTTGAACATATTTTGTCAAAAAATAGAAAATCTCTGTAATTGAATGGATAACCTATGACTAAAAGGGGAAAACATTGTGGCAAAAGGAGAAATTGCTCGTTTTGAGCAATTTCTTCTTTTGTCACTATGTTTTCAAAAAGCTGTCTGCTGCACTGCAGAGGCGTCAGAAAGCATCTATCTATATGTGGGAAAGTCTTTGCCTTTAGGACCAACACTATAATCATTTTCCCAGAATCTTTTATTCCTGTGGACATAAGGTCTATTTTTAGACACACATAATCAATCATCATAGAATAAATTGCTCCTCTTGACTGTACTTATAGATGTACAACATTCGTATGACACACATAAACAAACTCATAACCATTAACCCTTACCCTCGTACGCCTCTGAAGCAGACGACTTTTGAAAACATTGTGGCAAAATAAGAAATTGCAGATGATGAGCAATTTCTCCTTAATGTTATGCAACAATATTTTCCACTTTTAATCATTGGTTATCCATTCAATTATAGATTTTCCAGTTTTTGATAAAATATGTTCAATGTCGTCTGCTGTATATTTCTTCTATGTGGGAAACGGCTAAAGGCTTAAAGCATAACCGTAACGTTTTTTAATGCATAAAGTAAGTTATGTACAGGTTTAGTAAGCTTGAATGCAAAAAAAATCCCTTTCCTTAAATCTGCAACAGACAGACAACCTTTTCATCGAAAACATGGAAACTCTATAAAAGAAAGAACAATTATTGAATCAAGTTGAAAACACTGTGATGAAAGGCAAAATTGTCTCAATGTTTTTGAAAAGTTGTCTGCTGAAGAAGATTCAGAAATCGTCTGTCTGTTTGTGGGAAAGGATTAGCAGTTGTCCGCTTTGAATATATCCGGTAATGTGCAAACAGGAAGAATTTTGAAACTTTGAGCAAATTGACTCATCCTTTGTGCTCAATGTTTTTAAATCTGTTTTAAGATACAAGATCTGTGTTCTTGTCAAACATATAACTAAATTGAAGCACACAACTTTGAAAACATCGAGAGAAAAATATTGATAATTATCTTAAATTAAATTATTTAAGTTATTGAACAGAGCTGAAAACAGTGTGTAAAGGAGAAATGGTTGTTTTTGTTGGCATTATATTATAAAAATCATCTGCTACAAATTCATAACAAGAAGGCCATGATGGCCCTGGATCGCTCACCTGATTTTTTTTTTTTTCACTTCAGCTATAAAAGCCCCGCCCCCTGGCAGCCATAGTTTCTGACCAGTCAAAGGAGAAATTGCTAGTTTTGAGCAATTTCTTCTTTTGTCACTATGTTTTTAAAAATCCGTCTGCTGCAGAGGCGTTAGAAAGCGTCTATATGAGGGAAAGGGTTAAATCAGACAACATTAAAAACATCATCAGGAAAATCAACTGTATGTTGTTGTACATAATTAATGTAGATTATATGTATACATTTTCTAAACTGTTTTCAAAAGCCATCTGCTGCAGATGCTTCAAAATGCATGTACATGTCGGAAAGAGTTAAAACTCGGTACCTAATATTTCGTCTCTGAGCAAATCATCGTGGTAAATTCCCAACTTGTAAAATAATATTAACCCTTTCCCACATACAGTAAATCTGCAACAGACAACTTCGAAAATATATTGACAAAAACATGAAAAATCATAAATGAGGGTTTTATTATTAAAAAGAGTATATACATGGCTATATTGTGGCTAAAGGAGAAATTGCTTGTTTTTCAAAAAGCGTCTATATGTTGGAAAGGGTTAACTGCTTGCCACTATTCTCCTCATGGAGTCAAGTTCAGGGTGATGTATATATATGCCATAATTAAAATCAATCATTTCCTAACATAAAAAAGAAATGCAGCAGACAATTTTTAAAACTGATGATATGGAAAATCTCTACAGGTAAACTTATTGAATAAAGTTGAAAACATTGTGGAAAAAAAGCTATTGGAGGACAGCGCACTCGACTCTTTTGTGCTTGCCAATAAAACAATAAATGTTGGCGTGGTACAGAAAACATAACCAAGTATTTTATCATAATATATCTATTATGCTACCTATTTACGAAAAAACCTAAGATAATTATAAACAAAAAACAAGTATAAACAAGTAATTGACTAGAAGATAAAAATGTTAATGTCATGTTTTTTGCATGATCAAAACATGTTCGTAATTCGTAATGCTGTCATCTATTATTACGAACAGTAAATAATAAAGTAAAGACTTTCAGAAAATCAAGGAATACATTTAATATGAGTATAGGTGCTACCTATTTCGGCTAAACATTTATTAACTTTTGTGATCGGTAAATAATTCCCTGTGATTATTATCAGTTATTTACGTCAATTACGAGTCCTCAGACCGACCTAAGCAAAGGAAATAAAAATCATCATCAGGTTAAGCTTATATTTAACTTTAAAATATAGCTAAGATTTTAAATCCGTGAAATTTTGATGACAGGTACAACAAATAATGAACTTGCCCTTCATAAAGTACTTCAAATAAAACGATTCCATAATTTACGGAACTGCATTTGTGACAAGTCAAAGTAACGTTTCCTATACTTTCTGTTGTTTTCCTTTTGGTTATTTATTCATCATTTGCGCTACGCTAATAGAATGACATCATATCATGACGTCATATTACAGGAATTTGGATTTGTAACTTCCGGAAAGTCAAAAAACCCTTATGAGTTATTATTTGAACTCGTTTTAGAAATAGACGACGAGTGTTATTAAATGGAAATTATCACACATAAAATGAATTGTGCTCGTTCCTTTATCGAGTATGTATTATCATATTCAATTATTTCCTCTAGAAGTTTTTTTGTTTCGATATTTTCATTTTCATCCAATCAATCGATTTGTTTTAACAGAGTGTTAACAAGATTTTTTATAAATTTGACCTAGTGACCTAGTTTTTGACCGGACATGACCCAGTTTCGAACTTGGCCAAGATTTGATGGAGATATATGTTCTGATACACTTTCATAAAGATTGGATGCAAGATGTTGCCTTTAGAGTGTTAACAAGCAAATGTTGATGACGGACAAAATGCGATCACAATAACTCACCTTGAGCACTACGTGCTCTGGTGAGCTAAAAATTCTCACACCTGTTACCTATGAATATGAGCGAAAAAAGTTTTTTTTCGTTTTATGTATAAGCAAAGTACTTTATAAGTCAAAAAGGGTCATAATTCTTACAAAAACCTCTACTGAATTATGCGCTCTTGGCTGTTGGTGGAGGTAATGATGGTAAAAAGATTTTGGTAAGTGTTTAAGCTATATCTCTAATTGTTTTGAAAAGATTTGATTTGGTAAGATTAACTTAACCAAAATTCTAAATCGAAAAAGGGCCATAATTCTTAAAAAAAACTTGACAGACTTAATATGTACTCTTGTCTGTTAATTGAGGTAATGATGGTAAATAAGTATTGTAAGTGTATAAGCTATATATATATATCTCTTATGGTTTTGAAAAAAAGTGGGGTGGTACGAAAAACTTCTGACCAAATTTCAAGCTGCTGTAACCAAAAAAGGGGCTTCTACAGAGTTAAAAAGATTTTCCTTCAATTTGGCCTATTGACCTAGATTCTGACCCAATATGACCCATATTCAAACTTCACCTAGATATCTTTAAGACAAACATTCTGACAAAATGTCAAACTGCTGAAGCAAAGATTTAGGCTTCTGGAGTGTTAACAAGATTTTCCTTCAATTTGACCTAGTTACCTACTTTTTGACCCATGTTCGAACTTGACTTACATATCATCAAGAAAAACATTCTGATAAAGTGTAAACATGCTCAAGTTGATAATGTGGGGTCTAGAGTGTTAACAATATTTCCCTTCAATTTGACCTAGTGACCTAGTTTTTGACCTCATATGGCCTGGTTTCGAACTTGTCCAAGATTTGATGGAGATGAATGTTCTGATAAACTTTCATGAAGATCGGATGCAAAATGTAGCCTGTAGAGTGTTAACAAGCACAAATATTGACGACCCATGACGGACGACGCACGGCGGCCGGACGCCAGACAAAATGTTATCACAATAGCTCACCTTGCACTTCGGGCATAGGTGAGCTTAAAAGTGAATTGGTACAAAAAACTTAACCACGGTGTGACACCAACACAGAGGCGAGTAGTATAGCTAGCCTTTTCTTCGAAAAGTCAAGCTAAAAAGGAGAAATTGCTTATTTGGAGCAATTTTTCCTTTTGCCAGAATGTTTTCCAATTCTGTTTGCTGCAAATACATAAAATTGGGTCTTCATTAATTTTGGAAAAGGAAATTCAACTACATGTTTACACATAATGCGCAGGTTGATCTATTCTGTTGAAAAAGATAACCATTGTGAACTTGGCTCATTCAACCTTGATTGACAAATAGATACTAATATACTTCACCAACATGCTTATAATTCATGTAACAGATGATTTTAAAATTGATTAATTTGCATTTATTGGTTGTATTTGGAAAAAAAGCTTAGTGCAGTTGATTAACTCATAATACTGTATGTATTAATCACACACACTTAGACAGTGTTGTGACTAGAATTAATCTGATGGAGATTAAATTGTCTCAGCTAAAAAGATGCTTTCTGAAGCCTCTGCAGCATACAGCTTTTTGAAAACATGGCGACAAAAGAAGAAATTGCTCAAAACGAGCAATTTCTACTTTTGTCACCATGTTTTCAACTCTATTCAATGATTGTACTTTTATTTAACTTAACCCTTTCCCACATACCACAAATCTGCAGCAGACGACTTTGAACATGTATTGTCAAAAAATAGAAAATCTCTATAATTGAATGGTTACTATGACTAAAAGTGGAAAACATTGTGGCAAAAGGAGAAATTGCTTGTTTTGAGCAATTTCTTCTTTAGTCAACATGTTTTCAAAAAGCCAGCGTCTATATGTGGGAAAGGGTTAAAGAGAGTTTCCACTTTTCAAAGTCGTTTGCTGCAGATTTGTGATATGAGGGAAAGGGTTAAAATTGGAACACACTTGGAGAGACACCCTATTATTTCAATACAAAAATGGCCCAAAATCTAAGAACTGCCCCTTTGGAAATGAGATATAGTCACAACCCTGTTTAGGGATTTTTTTCCCCATTATGCAGAATAGTCAAATTGGCAGTTAATAGTTTATACATGTTTGTTTGCTAATAAATGCCGTATGTTTAAGAAAATCAATAAGTTTCAATGAAGACAAGAGCTTTGGGTCACACACAAAAAAAACCTAGTAAACTCTACTTGTACTATTCAAAGAATATCTTTATCAATATTGTTAGAACTGAATAATTATAGTGACATATAATCTGACAGATTTTGAATATTCATCCGAAAATTGTGACATCACGAACAATGGTTACACTACTGGCCAAGGACAAATAGCAGTACATTATGTAACCCTATACTGCAGATGCGTAAATAGAACATGCATATATGAGAAAGGATTGAAATTAGTAAAATGCACAGTGTTAGTGTAAAATTGAACGGATTAACCCTTTCCCTCATACGACAATTCTGCAGCAGACGACTTTGAACGTATTTTGTCAAAACATAGAAAATCTCCATAATTAAATGGATAACCTATGACAAAAAGTGGAAAACATTGTGGCAAAAGGAGAAATTGCACGTTCTGTGCAATTTCTTTTTTTGTCACTATGTTTTCAAAAAGCCGTCTGCTGCAGAGGCGTCATAACGCGTATATATGTGGGGAAAGGGTTAAAGTATCATGAACTCATTGAAGCTAACAATATGCTCAGTGATTTTCCCACCAAAAATGTGAATGGATCCAGTCGCATGGAAATTGTTTGAACAAGAGGACATCACTCAACTGATTTAATTGAAATCACAGTTTTCAATGTTTTGACGATATGCATACAAGGAAAACAAGCAACACCCCCTTGTGGTCCTATTCATCAATGGATTGTGATAATTTCCACAATCTTGGTAGAGGTCAAACTATATATTCATTTAAGGCAAACAAGTCCTCCCCATGGTTGCCATGTTTTGCAACAGATCAAGAATCTTTTTTCAAGTTTTCAGTATACACATGTAAGCAAAACAAGAGGACCATGATGGTCTTAAATCACTCACCTGATTTAAAAGAAATCAACAATTGTTAATGATCTTACGATATATGCATATAAGAAAAACAAGCTATGCCCCCTTGTGGTCATATATTAATCAATGGATTTTAATTATTTCACAAAACTCTGTCAAGTATTTTCAAATCAGGACTAGCGTTTTTGTATGAGAAGATATTTTCACAATATATACATACATGTATAAGGAAAATATTTAGCAGTCATGTCTTTAATTGGATCGGAATAATATTAACAATCGGTCTGATGCCGTGGCAACCAAAGTTCTGAATGGAATTAAATTATTTTAACAATTTTGAAAGAGTACCACCTAAGGAACATTCCTGTGAAAGTATGTTGAATTTGATTCATTATAAGGTTTAGGAGAAGAAGTTGTTTGTAGAAAAATGACAACAGATGGACAGACAGACGACGGACAGTGAGTGATCACAATAGCTCACCCCACTCTTCATGCTAAAGCGAGCTAACAAGCTCGACGCACTGGCGACCATGTTTTTGAATGTATCGCAATATTTTGAACAATTTTGAACAATTTTGGTAGAGGGTCCCCAAATGAACGTATGTGCAAAATAATTTTTCAAAATGGGCCTGTAAAAAAGATTTTTAAGTGTTGGCATTTTCCACCTTTTCTGATGCTGCAGTAACCAAAGTTCTTCTTTGAATTAAAATCTTTGAACAAATTTGAAAGAAGACGACCTAAGTACATTCCTGTGAAATTATTTGAATTTGGTTCATTTGCTCAGGTGGAGCAGTTGTTTGTAGGAAAGTGTGAACCGACTGTGAGTGAGCACAATAGCTCACCCCCAACTTCGTATTCAGGTCAGCTAAAATTGTAAACAACAATGACATCTGATAACAAGAATTTTTTTGTTTTTTATCGGAAAATCAGAATTTAACCCTTTCCCTCATATAGACGCTTTTTGATGCCTCTGCAGCAGACGGCTTTTTGAAAACATAGTGACAAAAGAAGAAATTGCTCAAAACGAGCAATTTCTCCTTTTGACACAATGTTTTCCACTTGTTTGTAGGAAAGTGTAAACCGACTGTGAGTGAGCACAATAGCTCACCCCCAACTTCGTATTCAGGTCAGCTAAAATTGTAAACAACAATGACATCTGATACCAAGAATTTTTTTGTTTTTTATCGGAAAATCAGAGTTTAACCCTTTCCCTCATATAGACGCTTTTTGATGCCTCTGCAGCAGACAGCTTTTTGAAAACATAGTGACAAAAGAAGAAATTGCTCAAAACGAGCAATTTCTCCTTTTGACACAATGTTTTCCACTTTTAGTCATAGGTTATCCATTCAATTATAGAGATTTTCTATATTTTGACAGGTTATCCATTCAATTATAGAGATTTTCTATATTTTGACAAACTATGTTCAAGGTCGTCTGCTGCAGAATTGTCATATGAGGGAAAGGGTTAAAGATAATGAAAAATGGCCAGCATTGTGAATGGACCCTGTACAAATTGTGAAGAGCTGTTCATAATTGTAAATGGGTCTTAGGTATTTTGTTTGTACCAGTGAGATGACAAAGTATTGATACACTGGTTGAATTGATACCTGGTGACCAGAAAACAGTGTCTCAACATTAACATTTATCTGAGCAAACAGAGTTCATCACATTGACTGCTAAGTTTATCCTTACAATGCAATATAGCTACAAGTGGAGTTTTCAACCCTTTTCCTCATTATTATCATACAACAAATCTGCAGCAGACTTTGAACATAATTTGTCAAAAAGTAGAATATCTTTTTAATTGAATGGATAACCTATGACTAAAAGTGGAAAACATTGTGGCAAAAGGAGAAATTGCTCGTTTTCAAATAGCCGTCTGCTGCAGAGGCGTCAGAAAGTGTCTATACGAGGGAAAGGGTGAATCCACCTCTGGCAGACTATTTAATTCAAGTCCAATTTCTTAACATAGTTGACACTGCCAAATAACAAGTATTTAACTTTCAGAAAAAGCTCACTTGGGACACACACACATGTCACAACAACAACATTACAAAATTAGCCATTCCAATCAGAACTATCAAAGAAAAACAATATCCACTCTAGTCAAACCAATAGTATTATACTAGCATACAAATACAATGCACACCTACTCTGTGTAGTTCAAAAAGTGAATTCTGTGCTCAAAACAAGTCTTCTGATTAATCTTTTTGGGGAATGAATTTGTTTCTCACACATCAGATGCTTTAGAACTGAGTACAGAATATAATGTTATAGTTTTGGTGCCAGATTTAACCCTTTCCCTCATATAGACGCTTTCTGACGCCTCTGCAGCAGACGGCTTTTTGAAAACATAGTGACAAAAGAAGAAATTGCACAAAACGTGCAATTTTCTCGTTTTGCCACAATGTTTTCCACTTTTTGTCATAGGTTATCCATTCAATTATGGAGATTTTCTTTGTTTTGACAAAATACGTTCAAAGTCGTCTGCTGCAGAATTGTTGTATGAGGGTTAAAAGATGGCTTGAACAGTCTTTTTAGAAGGTCAACACAGGAACTGTCATGATGTTTGCAGCCTGTTTGTTTTTTGGCCAGTCAATTTAATTAACTCGTTCTTCTTAACCCTTTCCCTCATATAGACATTTTCTGACACCTCTGCAGCAGACGGCTTTTTGAAAACATAGTGAGAAAAGAAGAAATTGCTCAAAACGATCAATATCTTCTTTTGCCACAATGTTTTCCACCTTCAGTCATAGGTTATCCATTCAATTATAGAGATTTTCTATATGTTGACACAATATATTCAAAGTCGTCTGCTACAGAATTGTTGTATGTGGGAAAGGGTTAAAGAGAAGATCTTTTAAAGATTGGATAGCATGTTACACAAAGTTTAACTGTCACAGCCCCCGATCACCATGCTTTTTGAATATCAATTTCCTGTTGGCATCTTTTGTGTTATAGATTCACAAAAAAAAAATCTGAATTGGGCTGCTACTTTCTGATGATAAGATTTCAAAAATTGGAATCAAGAACAGAAACCTGAACATCAACAACAGATACCTTCAAAGTCAAAAACTTTAGTAGACATTTTCAAAGTCGTCTGCTGCAGATGACTTTCGAAACATGTATACAAAAATATAGAAAATACCTATATGCGGGTATATTTACTGAAAAGAGTTGAAAACATTGTGGCAAAAGAAGAAATTGCTCGTTTTCAAAAGTCATCTGCTGCAGAGGTGTCGGAAAGCATCTATATGTGGGAAAGGGTTAACCCGTTCCATGCATCTGCTGCAAAAAACACTGTCCAATAGTTGTATTTTCAGGTTAATTAACCCTTTCCCTCATATAGACGTTGTCCGACACCTCTGCAGCAGACAGCTTTTTGAAAACAAAGTGACAAAAGAAGAAATTGCTCAAATCAAGCAATTTCTCCTTTTTCCACAATGTTTTTCACTTTAAGTCATAGGTTATTCATTCAATTTAATATGGGTTTTTTCAATTTTTTGACAAAATATGTTCAAAGTCTTCTGCTGCCGAATTGTTGTATGAGGGAAAGGGTTAATAAGAGTTTTCTGAGTTTTGCCTTGCTGTTTTCGAAGACATCTGTTGCAGATAAGTTGTTTGTGAGAAGGGTTAAAGATTAAAATTTCACTTTGCATATATTTCTTTCATCGAACAAAAAGTTAACTGATCAAATATGAACTTCATGATTGTTGCAAATAATAGTATTCTATTTGATGTTTGAAGTGTGATTATCCCAGATAATTGAAAACACTAATTGATGATTACGTTAGATCAAATTCACCACGTTAACATTGACACAAAACAAAACAAATAAGATAATATAGCAAATTGTCCATGTTTAGCACTTTCAGTTCAAACGACCAGTGTGTAACTGTGTATGATTACCAATACCACTACACCAACTCCTTTGGCAAATGCCGAGCCCCGGTAGCTCAGTCGGTAACACCACAGGCTGTCAATCGGCCAACTTTCTTTACGACGATTGACAAAAGTCAATGCGACATGCGTCATTCGTCTTCCACCAATGGTTTAAGTCTATATGGAAAAGCAGCCAGTTGCTTGGGAAGATTGTTGTGTGGAGTACTGGTGTGAGAAAACCAGGAAATGCATGAGTAGGTGAACTGGCCGCCGTGATATAACTGAGAAATTGTTAAAATCAGCGTTAAACCCCAATCAATCAATCAACCTTTGGCAAATGTTTGTATGTAAATGCAACCATCATGGAGAAGAAATAATATAAGCATATTTTGCTTTTTTTGTGTTCCATTTATGTACTTTTACATTGTTTTAACTGAATAAATATGCAGAGATCTGCAGAGGATACGTTTTTGCGCCATTGGTGCAGTTTAATTAAGAATGGTGCAGAGAAATTCTGTGGTGCACCCGAAATTAAGACTTCTTTTTTTCATTTCCAATTTAAAAATAAGATCAACACAAATTGCACCGTTTTATTCATTCAGGTTGTTTACCGAATATGATATTTAACCGAATCAAATATTTAACGAAATAATTATATACCTTATTCATACAAAAAGTATAGGGAGTTAAGTGGTATTTCGTTTAAATTTTGTTTACCTAAATCGTCTAGTTAACTTAACCATGTGTTGGAAGGGGGAAAAATGGGGGACGATTCAAATGTTTCGCTGATGTGTTTTATTCAAGTGGTAAAGAGGTGAGCTGCATATTTTTAGACACCGGTTATAATATAAATAACAGATGATAAAACTAGCAAGTACTTGTCTAAATGATTTGAACAAGTTAAACGCAGACTTCATTTTTGTTTACCTGAGAGTAGGGCTGTAGCGATAGTTCAAACTATCGATATATTGCAATAGTGACAAGGGCAATAGTAATGCATCGATTGTAAAACTGAAGATCAATAACTATCGCAATAGTGGTTGGAACTATCGATAGTATTGGTTCATGTAGTACATTGAATCGAAATATGCAGATATGCTTTTATTTCTTAGAGAAAAGACCACGTTACTTGTCTGTGAACAAATTTTGTTACCTGAAAAGTGATAAATGTTCTTATTTATGTGTAAGCTGGAAAAAATTAAGTTCTTTTTGAGAGCAAAGGGTTTCTTTTTAAATTTTTAAATAAAAGATAAACAATAAAATGCTCTTTTTGATACTTTTATTCCTTGTAATTAGACTTCAGAATCAGAATAGTTATTTTTTTAAAGTTCAATAAAAGCAATAGTATTGCAATGCATCACAATATTAGTTGTGCAATAGTTTAACTATTGCAATGGTACCTTCTGTAAACACAATACTATCGCAATAGTGATTTTTGGGCTCAATAGTCACCCCTACCTGAGAGGGTTTTTCCGAAATTGACTTTCACTTTCATAATTATATATCAGAATGTACACTGGGTTCACTTTTAAGAATCTGTATGCATCACGGAGTTAAATGATGCAGAAATTGAAAGTATCAAATTAAGAGACGGATAACAGATACATAAAGCTTTGAATTAAAAGTTAATAAAATGATCAATGTTGGTTAAATACAGTATTAAATGGGTAACTAAAACAGTATTCTGTTCCAGCTTGAGCAGAGCCTGATTGTTCAATTTGTTGGTGCTCAAATTCAGTCAGGTAAATAATAGTACACAATGGCCCAAAGTTTTTGAAAATGGCCTACCTTCTTCAGACTCAGTGGGCCATGGGCCCAATGTTTTCAAAATCTTGGCAGATCTCTGAATATGTTTAAACCAACAGGCTTGCTTGGACTGTTAAACCCCCATCTATTTAGCTTACCTTCACTGTTTTTGATGTGAAATGTGCATAGATTTGTTTCATGCTGCTTTCAAAAGTATTTCAGTTATATCATAGTATTTCCAGGGTAAATTACCAGTTCTGCTAGCACCTTGTTCCGTATACAGCCTGCAATTTTTAATCTCTATCTCCAATCTTAGAGCGTTCATTTTAGAATTATTTTCTCAGTGACGTATCAAAATGAAACCTTATGCAAAATTACATCATAAGATTCTTAAATAAAAAATGTAATAAGTGAAAATGGTTTCTGATCCTCTTGAACGTGACGACAGTTACGTAACTGAAGAATATCATCCGAAAATGCGTTCATCCGAAATTGAGGAATTCCAGTAGAATCAAACGGACATTTCAGCACGCCATTGATCACATGTATTTTGTTAAGGACACATATGCGACATTAAAATGCTCACTTTATCAAAACAAATTTGATCGCTTAATAATGTCATATGTTATTGAATTACATAAATTTAGTGATTATGGATAACAATAATCTCACCTTTTTTCCCGATGTCCGTTTTACCCGATTCGTAAGAAATACCCAAGTTAATCAAATCACTGACAGCACCGCAGAGCAAAGGGCCTTCACAAATATATATAGCACCAAAGTTCTGGGATTTTTACTCATGGATAAATGTTCGGTTGTTGAAACTAGACGACGCACAAATGCAGTTAACCATTTGTCCACATGTAGACGCATGTTGACACGTCTGCAGCAGACGACTTTTAAAAACAATTTGAGCAGTTTCACCTTTTGTCAGAATATCTCAAAATCTATCCGATAATTATACTGTAATTCATAAAGAGTTCTATATTTTGCACTTGCTACTTGAATTTTGGGTGTATGACAATTCAGGAAATTTATGATTGCGAGGAAGGTGGAAACGGGTGTTAAATGATCTAGATATATATATTATATATATATATATGGGCACAAAGCTATAGAAGACCGTTAGTAAGAAGTATTCTGATGAAAAGTATCACATGAGATAATTTGGATTAATATCCGGTAATGCAGAAAAATACATTTGTTTATATGTGTCTGGGTAAAACTAAAGACTGGTACATGAATCGATGTGTTAATGTTTCAATCAATAACAAATGATGAGTATATATAGCTCCCAGAACTATATAATGTAGATATATATACCTCCCATGGTGGCAAATGGCCTATAAGGGATGTAATTATTGTTGTTCATGGAACTATTTATTCATTAAATCAGAGTCTACAGTTTTGATTGGTAGACTGTAATTAATTCATGGAGAATGGATGGATGAATCAGGGACACTATATTACATGTAATGTCCCTAAATAGATGTAGGATTATGATGGATTGCTGGATAACAGAATACAGAATAGTTTATTAGACTTTAGCATAACATAGCTAATCGTCATACAAATGATGTTATCATGTGTGAGCATGCAATACAAAGTTGTGATTAATAACAACATGGAAAATAATGCAGAAACATCATATACGCTCGCACGCGGACACACGCAAACACAAACAATTATAACATCAAGTATTAAAGTTAATACGAGAGTTGTGATTTAAGAGTGTTTATGTTCTTAACTTCTGAGCACATATCACATATTTTGCAAAATTATTTAAAGTTTTAACATTCTGACATTGGATAAGCCCAATAAATGTAAACATGCTATGTCTCGTATAGCAGTATCGAGGGATATACTGGTGTCGTAATGTCTCGTATTTATGACATTTTAAAACGAAATGGTATTCGTCTTCAATGTCTATATGTGTGCACATTTCACAAAGTCGATCACATCTCGGAATGCCTCTGTGTCTCCCAGTTTCTATATTTAAATGATGTGGAGATAAGCGTAGTTTTGATAAAATATTTCTATGCTTTACATTTACAATTCTTAACAAGTAAAAGGACATTTCAAATATAGTTTTAACCTGTTTAGATAAGCTAAGAGATGAACAAACGTTCATACCAGCTCGCCATTCACTGATGTAATTATCCTCAAGCCTTATATGTAATACAGGTATAAATGATTTAATAGAACCAATTCCGAAAAACAACAAACTGGAAAACTAAATTAAGTTAGAACAACGATTCTTGCAGACAGCACTCCACATTATCACTATCAACTAACAAACAAAGTGAATCCATTAAATCGTTTTGAACAATGATTCTTACAAAAAAGGCGTGAAAATCAGATAATGACAGAAAAAAATCCTGGTTGTTTGGCTTTGCTCTACCTCAGTGGAGAAAACTAAACTAATTTATGAGGCAATTGCATCGTTTTGGTATCAACATAGACCAACCTTTAAAAATTGTATGGCACTGATTCCACAACTAAATACTTAGGTAGAGTGATCACTCTTACGTGTGCTGAAACAGACAGTCACAGTTATTTACTTATTCATCATTTATACAATGTATATATTTTTCAATTTCCTAGATTAATAGATTTAATAAAGTAGAAGTACAAAAATTATTAAATCAATAAAAGATCTCCCTTATAAACAAAGATTACTCAAGTTAGGACTACCAACTCTGCAATATAGAATACTAAGATCAGACACTATCGAAACATACACAATTGTAAACGGGATCGACAAAGTAGAATCCATATTTACTATAAATGATTCGACTACCAGAAAACACAAACAAAAAATCTCCAAGAGACACAATAGGACAAACATAAGAAAATTCAGTTTCTCGCAAAGAGTTGTAAATACGTGGAACAATCTACCTGAAGAATTAATTTCTGCAAAAAGTGTAAATAGTTTTAAAAGCTTGTTCAACCAGCATTGGAAGAACAATGTCATCATCAAGTTCGTGCCTGATTTCTATGGACCGAAAACGGAGACTAAACAAAACATTAAGATGGATCAGAGAGGCCTAAAGTAGATCTCAGAAAAAGGTAAAAAACAACCCAAAACATCTCACTGTAATTGATCAAATTGATAGTGCATTATTTATGAACGGCATGCATAAATGTCCCAGACTTTTTTTGTTAATAACCGACCAGACGGTACTTCCATATTCTAAATGTGGTCTAACTATACTTTTATAAATTGTTGTAAAATATTCTGTATCTAAATGTTAGACTAGCTTTTGGTTCCATTTCCTGACTTTTAGGTTGGCATGTTCTTTGAATTTTAAGTTGTTGTCAATTGTTCTCCCTATGTCTTTGTCTTCATTTACCGTATCTAATATGCTTGTATCGAGCGAATAGCTTTTTTTTTTTGTTTCAGGTCCTAAATGAAAGTGTTTGCATTTTGATTTATTGAAACTCAGTAGCCAGTTATTTGACCAGTCTAGTAGACTATCTAGGTCTTTTTGCAGACTCATTTGGTCTATTTCATTATTGACTACCGCATAAATTGTTGTATCGTCTGGAAATAGTTTGATCACAATTTGGATCATGTCTGAAGATCATTGATATAGATTATAACAAAGTATAGAACCTAGTACGCTGCCTTGTGGGATTCCACTTGTGACTGTGGTCCACTCTGACTGACTACAAGTAAGGATTATGTAATCGTCACAGTAGTCTCAAGTAAAATTTATCCCATAACCGAAATAATATAAGACATGATAGTTCAACTCTCTCATTGGAGAATATGTGTGGACATTAAAGCAACACAATGTTAACGGATTGGCGGATATCAACGTCCAACGCTTTTACAAAACTGGATGCATTCGTCACGACAAAACACTCTTATCGAATGATAACAAACACGATTTACTGCTGAGGTCAAAGTTTGAGTTCCATAAAATTAAAATCGTTCCATACTTTAAGTATTATAATGTTTCTATCATAGATTCTTAACTAATTTTTTTATTCGGAGGAGGATCTTAATTAATAGTAGGTCTACGAAACACAGCCAATGAAAGGTATTGTGATGCGAATGGGGGACCAATCTCAAGAACTCGATCCGTTGTAGAAATTTGATCAAAACATCATTTGATGAAGGAAACTTACCAAAACAATGGAAATATGCCAATGTCACCCCGATCTTTAAATCAGGGAGTAAATTTAATGTAGAAAACTACAGATCAATCAGCGGCACTTCGATATGCTGCACAGTAATGGAAAAAAATAATAAGGAACGCAATAGTCAATCACCTTGAAAGAAACCTCATACTATCCAAATTTCAACATAGTTTCAGAAAGGGCAAATCGTGTACCACCCAGTTACTAGAATGTATAGAAGATTGGACCTCGACTCTAGAAGAAAATAATGAACTGGACATAATCTACTTGGATTTCAAAGCAGCCTTCGACAAGGTCCCCCACAAGAGACTACTAAAAAAGGTCTGGGCGCTGGGTATAACAGAAAAGGTGTTTAATTGTATAAAGAAATGTTTTTATTACTCTATATATCTCTAGTAAAGCCACACCCGGAATATGCTTTGGGGACCCTCATGTAAAACATATGTAAAACATATGCCAAAGCAATAGAAAATGTTCAACGAAGAGCCACCAGGATCCTAGGAAATCTAAAAGGAAAAACCTATCCTGAAAGGTTTTATTGAACTAACACTGGAATACAGAAGGCTAAGGACAGATGTAGTACAAACATACACATTACTATATGAAATCGACAAAACATCGATGAAATTACTAAACATGAGCAGTGTTGTTGCAACAAGAGGGCACAAATACAAAATATTTAAACCTAGAGCAAACAAACTGATACGAAAAAATTGCTATAGTCACAGGGTTATAAATGATTGGAATAATCTCTCGCCTCAGATAGTCGAAGCACCAACACTCAATGCATTTAAATCCAGACTAAATAAGCTCTGGTTTGTTCCAAATAAATTTCAGGCAAATTGTTACAACCCCTTCTAAAATGATAAATTACAATAATATTAAAAATATATATATAACAGTAAATAAAGCAAAGTTCAAACAGGTAAAAAGAAATATTGTAGCAGGACGATCTAACTTCTTCCTACGGACACCAACTCTGCAGCGGGCGGTTCTGAAATTTCCAGGACAGTGCATGTAAAATTCTCCGTAATTCAAATAATAAATGAGACTAAATTGGAAGCACTCAGACAGAGGAAGGGATCCGCGTTACGATCGATGTCTCCCCTGATTGATTCCGTTTGTCCAGTTGGTTTTGACAGACGTCTGCTGTAGAGGTGTCAGTGTGAGGGAAGTGGCTAGGCGAGTACAAAACGTGTGTGTCATAGACAAATATGTATAATTGTAAATAATTTTAAAATTAAATCCATATTGGAGTGTAAACATAAAATGAAAGTAACAGTAATATAATCAGTCTTGATTAAAAGACTGAAAAAAACAACAATGTGATTAACAATAATCACAAAATTCCAACATGGGAAAACAAATAATTAAAGGACCATCAAAAGCATTCGTGCTTATAAGTCTTAAAATAAACCTGATCTGGTTTCTAAAACTACATGAACTACATGATAAAATACAAAACCTACAATGTCAATGTTATGTTCTCGAAACGCGACTGTTAAACAATTAATAGAGGCGATCGTTCAAGCGAACTTTTGCTAAAAAAAACACCACACACAATTGCAACACTGGCCCTTGATCGCTCACCGAGTAACACAACCGTCACGGTGTTGTAGTGGTAACGCGTCCGATTCGAGTGCTGGAGGACGCGCTACGATCCTCGGCCAAAGAGTTGTACCGAAATCCCATCCTTGTTTCTAAAAATTGTGGGGTTAGCATTACGACTAACTAGATGGTGTAGGATAAATGGACCAGTATAACGCTTTTGTCAAACAACGGTTAAAAAAAATGGCCTGTTCGAACCGGTTTCGAACTCACATCCGTCGTCGTTACCGACTTATATATCGCCCTTCGCCACGAGAATATCATTGGGCACTTCGCTTTCAGATAAACAAACATTGTAATAAAATGGAACTAACTTTTGAATTCTATGTTTATCAGTAATATTATACTTGCCTCCCTTAGATAAATTAGGTCGGAATAAATCCTTTGTTCAATGGTTCATCGGTTATAATATACTAACCATTTATTTCATGCATACGCATTTTGACGCAGCACACGACTATTGAAAACATTCATATCAGAAAAAAAATAATCATAATGATCAAGATATCCTTTTTCTAAGTTATTTTCAACTCTATGTAATAATTATTTGTACAGGGCGGCCAACTTTCTTTCCGATGCTTTACAGAAATTTCGTGTGACCAGTTTACCAACAGTGTAGAGCCTGGTCTGATTGCGTGGGTGCACTGGATGATATGGCTATGTACTGATCGCAAATGCGTTACGGTTGGTGTGCTCTATTAAAGCGCCAACCAAATTGTTATAGCATATCGTTAGTTTACCTAAATATCCGGATAAATTATATTCTAGTTCATCCTCTGGTGCATTAGGAATCCGCTGTGGTCGAGTTGTTAGCGTCGGTGTCCCGGGTTCGATCCCCAGTCGCGGCACTTCGGTCATGGTGGAGTACCCTTGGGCAAGGCGCATTTTCTTGCCTAGTACTGGTTTGTTTACCCAGGGAACATGAATAAGTGAACTGTCGCCGTGATATAACTGAAATAATGTTGAAAGCGGCGTAAAACTCCAATAAATAATAAAAAATCCTCTGGTGCATTAGTAATGCAATATAAATATCGTGGTGGTGTAGTGCTTTGGAGGACGCGGTTCGGTTGCCAGCTGGGTCATGCCCAAGACTTATACCAACAATTGTACTAACTAGCTGGTGTCAGGATAAATGGACCAGTACGACGTTTTTGTCAAACATCGGTAAAAAAAAAAAGAATGGCCGGTTCGAAGCCGTTTCGAACTTACATCCGTTACTGATATCATTGAGCCCTAAACTTAACACTTTAATGAAAGGGAACTTACTTATGAAGTATATGTTAATCGGTAATATTATATTAGTCTCCCTTAGATAAATAAAAGTCGGAATAAATTAGGGATCGAAAATTCTTTGTTCAATGGGTCATTGGTTATAATATATTAACCCTTTCTTTCATGCATACGCATTTTGACGCAGCAGACGACCTTTGAAAACATTGATGGGAAAACAAAAAGAACTAATCATAATGATCAAAATATCCTTTTTCTAAGTTATTTTAAAATCTATGTAATAAGTATGTGTACATGTCGGCCAACATTCTTTCCGATGCTTTACAGAAATGTCTTGTGACCAATTTACCAACAATGAAGAGCCTGATCGGGCTGCGTGTGTGCACTGGATGATCTGGCTTTGTACTGATCGCAAATGCCTTACGGTTGGTGTTCGCTATTAAAGCTCCTATCAAATTGTTATAGCATATTGTTAAAATACCTAAATATCCGGATAAATGATATCCTGGTTCATCCTTTGTTTCATTAGTATTGCACAATAAATGTCACGGTGGTCATTTCCACATCATCTATAAATGACAGTTCCACTATAAAATAAAGCTTAAAAATTGTTGCAAAAGAAGATATTGCTGGTTTTGAGCAATTTCTCCTTTTGTCACAATGTTTTAAAAAAGTCGTCGGTTGCAGAGGCGTCAGAAAGCGTCTATATGTGGGAAGGGGTTAAATTCTATGGGAGCGTTAAGTTCGGATTTCTTTTTCGTGACTTGTAAACGCATCGATTGTACTATACCATTATTTAGACTGTACCACATTGCAATTTTCCGATGATTTTTTTTTTGTGTTTTACGCCGCTTTCAACACTATTTCGTTATATCACCGCGTTTTCTGGGTTAGTTACCAGTACTCATTTATCCTGACACCAGCCAGCCAGTTGTAATGTTAACCCCACAGTGTGTTCAACTGTATTCAATTAGTATGCATGTTCCTCGAAATAAAGGATTGTTCAACATTTGTGCAAATTGTTGTATGTGGGAAAGTGTTAAAAAACATAATCATATATGTGATGATGTATTACAAGTTGTCGTATCCGCAAACATCAAATCTCCTTCTATCTGTTTTTCTTACAACGTCCCCACATAGAAGGCAATGATTCCAACAAAGATCACACATATTATTAATTGATATTTGAAAAATGTCACTAGATAACCCTTCTTATATAATGCGCTAGATAGCCAACATTTCGCTTATGAGCCGTTCCATGAGAAAAAACAACATTATAGGCTCTGCGTAATATATCGATCCATATCAACCTGTGCAGTCCGCGCAGGCTAATCCGGGCCGACACATTCCGTCTCAGGAGGGAAAGATGTATAGAGTAATGATTACTGAAACAGAAAATCCACAGGAGGCAAAATGTGTCCGGGTTAGCCTGATCGGCATTCTTAGGCTGATACGGTCGATACTTTAGGCAGAGTCCACAATGTTCGTTTTCTTGTGGGACGGGTCATATATATGTTCATGTAAATGTGTATGCATATAAGTATGTAATCAAGTAATTCTAACTGACGAGTAAGTGTCTCATTATTCCCTTACGATTGTTAACATCTATTTGCTGTGAAAACCAACAGATTCCTCATCCCCTGTATTCACATGCCTTCATAATTGATATTCTTAAAATGTAAAAAGAATAGAATCCGAGTGATAAAGGATCGTCTGGTGTATGTACTTCTGGCGAGCATTTATATTGCTCTCTTTCCTTCTGAAAAAGATATAGGTCAGATAAAAAAAAAATATATCCCTTCTATTCCCTATATCTTGGTTATAGACACTGTAATTATATAGTGAAAATGTATGTATTTAATGTTATTCCTGATACTGTACAATATCTGTACCCGAGATAAATAAAGACAATGTTCTGGTCTATTCTGTACTGTACAATGCATGTAAAGGTATATTGGTGATTTTGATAGTTGAAACAAACCATTAAAGAGATTCTCTGACAAATTACAAGCCTACCTCGAAATGGCGATATGACTTGGCTTCACAGCTACGACCTGGCATATTTGCCACCAACCGTGTTGATCATTGCGTTTTACACAATAATGATAAAACCCTTCGAAAATAAATGTTTCCATGAAGCAGGCTTGTATGATAAGCCCTTTGTTAACGCGGTCTTGTATGATACACCTTGTTTTAATTAGAAACGGCATAGTTATAAAATCTCATAATTTTGATGTTCAATTTTTTAGATTTGATCGAATTCTTACATAGTCCATACAAAATATGAGCATTTCCGTGCGAAATTATACAAGTTGTGAACACTGTAAATCGACAAGATGGGTATGTACATCGGCGCGGTCTGTTCAAGATCTACACGGTTCGCGTAATACTCACATAAACTCGGTAGACATTTCTGTCAACTGACCTGAACCTACACTGTTCAGAAATGCATGTACCTTTCTCTCATGGGCGAGATCATATAGTAGCTTGAAACAGTAAAATATACCAACTAATTAAACTGGGCGCTTGATTTAACAGGTCACGTTTATTGTTCATATGTAACGCTATTGTAACGGTTACACTAGTATGAAATGTTTATATACTTTTCAGTTGCAAAAATAGGTTATTTATAAGAAATGCTTGTCATATGCATGATATGTTTCCAACCTACTTTCGTTTTGTAAAAACAGTCTTTTTTTTTTTTTAATCTACTTTCATTTTGAAGCAGGTGCCCTGTAAAGTGCCCCACTTTGATGACGTCACTATAGCAACAGCTTCGCACGCGGGTCGTGTCTCGTCCAAATTTATCCGCCATTTTGGTTCTTCCGGAAAAACACGAGTATGAATTTCCCATTATTTGTACCAAGCATTTTGGACTTAAAGTGTTTATATTTATCCTCAGTAGTACAATAAAGGGCAGAAACGGTAAAATTATGGTATTAAAGCCCTTCAATGGAGACACTTTTAGAAAACCTAGTCCGACGTTAGCCGAATTTCAAATCAATGTTTTTGCGCGCCTTCCGGTTGCTGGGAAGTAAGGGTTATTAGGTGAAAAATTAAGGTGTAAAAGTTCACTTTTCATGGTAACTGTTTATCATCGAACAATAAAGGAAATCTTAAAGATCATTTTCTGTCACAGGTAAGTGATGTTTTCTATTTGCTTACAACATATATGAGTAAGAAGGGAGTGGTTCTCTGTTGACATTTGTACATGTGAGCAACTTGAAATGTGTAAACAAACCTGAAATGCCCCTACACTTTCATTCTGGATCTACCAAATGAGACTTACCCATAATTAACTTTAATTGCTGTATGTTTTAATCTGAATATATTCATTATATTTGCATTGAAGGTTCTAATTGATGTCATTGTCCGAGTTTTAACTTAGTTACTCAAAGTCAAAGATAAACAATCTCCAAAAATATGAACTTTTTATTTGAGTTGGCACCCCCTTGAACTTTTTTCCAAATATACTTTCATAAAATGACTATAGTTGTACTTGAGAGCTGCTTAGTTACATTTGTATTAGTTTCTTTGAATACGTAAATATTGTTATCCTTTATTTGTTGCCATCTTACCATTTGATTTCACTATTCCAAACTGACTTGGTGTGTAGTGGTAGTCCTACATTGAAAGACATCGCATACATGCTCATTTTTCATTTTGTTATTATCCGGCATACGCACATTCGGTTGACAAATAAATGACAGATGATAAAACGAGCAACTGAAAGTTTAAATTATATACATGTACAAGTGATGTGGTAGAGCCTCTGCCTTGTGTACAGGAGATTGCAGGGTTGATCCCAAGTCAGGTCATACCATAGTCCTTCAAAAAAAGACATCGCATATGCTCATTTTTCATTTTGTTATTATCCTGCATACGCGACCATTCGGATGACCAAAAAATGACATGATAAAACGAGAAACCGAAAGTCTAAAATATTTGGACTAGTCATACCAAAGATTTTAAAACTGTTAGTATGAGTATTGGTTGCCCTCTTAGGCGCTCTGGGTTAAGGGGTTAGCATTAAGCCTGACTCTAGTGTCAGCATAAATGGACCAGTACTGAGTGGTACTGGCAAGTGGTAACTTACCTAGAAATGCTGTGATATAACTGAAAATTGATTGCCAGTGCCTTTAAACGCCAATCAATCAATCACTATTCCGAATGATGTATTTCATGCTTTTGTAACGGGAACAGGTTATAGGTATAAATATCTCTTCTACGGCCTTTTCGTAGAAGCTGGCTTTTATAGCGACGTTGGTAGAGTGGTTGACCTTTTCGTAAAGTTAAGCAACATTCATCTCAGTTAGTACCTGGATAGGTGACGCGATGGCTTAACAGGGGTACATGTTACACTTACAAATTAATTTCTGCCTTCATTTAGTTTTTGGTCAGACAGTCATTTCCATTCATTTATCAGTTTCTATTTCAAATAATTATGACATGCAAAACAAGTTAAAGCTTTAATGCTATTTATATTAAACAGACCGTAGAAGTGGTTCGTTGACACATTCGAACATGTTTGTTGTTGGTTGCACGATATTAACATGGTTAAATGTCTGAAACTGCCTGCATGTTTTCATAGTGGACTCATTAGCTTACAACTAAATTTTAAAAACACATCTTTAAAATGTCACGTTATACCAATGATTTATTTTTGAAATGTCATCAGTTTGACCAGATTTGCAAAACATGATGATTGTGTTGTTACTATTTGACCTTCTGATGTAACTTTTAATGATTGAATATTACTTCTGACCGTGAATAACCTCTCCTGATGATAACTAGTCATGTTCATTCATAAAAAAATATATTATACCTGAAGAGCTCTAAATAAGGTTTGGCATTCATGTTCTAAATGCCTTTTTTGACACTCAAAATTAAAATTCTATTAGTATTATGTGTGATTGCATAACCACAAGACTTAGGGTTGGTTAATTAACCCTTTCCCTCATATAGACGCTTTCTGACGTCTCTGCAGCAGATGGCTTTTTGAAAACATAGTGACAAAAGAAGAAATTGCACAAAACGTGCAATTTCTCCTTTTGCCACAATGTTTTCCACTTTTTGTCATAGGTTATCCATTCAATTATAGAGCGTCTATATGAGGGAAAGGGTTAAATTAGAAAGGTCTATGATGCTGAAAGATGCCTTGGAAGAAAACTGTGGTCAGGACAACAGTCTGACATGCAGACAGTGGTCTCTGTGATATTAACTGATCAGATCTACTGTTGAAAACAGCTTTTAACCCTTTCCCACATACAGCAAACCTGCAGCAGACGACATTGAATGCATGTTGGCAAAAACTCGGGAAAACACCTGTAAATCAATTTTTGAAATGAGAAAAGTGAAACTGTTGCTTCTAGAATCTAGATGGAGTTTGAAAGTGACAGCAAAATTTAATGCTCATTATTGTGTTGACAATTTGTTTGTTTCATGTTATCTTGTGTGGTATTTATTTAAAGATAATTGTTTTATCTTTTCGACATACGATAGATCTGAAGTAGATGCTGGTCAACACATGTTTGATGTAGGATGTAGGAGCATTTAATTATATGGACATTTTTTCTAAATGAAAGATGTTTTTATCATGAGTTGAATACATTGTCACAAGTGGATCTTTATGAGCAATTTCCCCCCTTTTGCCACAATGCCTTCAACAGTTCTTCAAAGTATTTTGCATGTAGTAGAGGGATAACTCTTCAACAATTTCAGGTGGTCAAGACATAAAATATCTCAGAAAAACCTTATCTCTGGACAGTAAACGACTTTATACATTTATAAGCCATAGCTATATCTGGGTACTAGGTAAAGGTTGGTTATCCCTTTCCCTCATACAACAATTCTGCAGCAGACGACTTTGATCTTATTTTGTCAAAACATAGAAAATCTCTATAATTGAATGGATAACCTATGACTAAAAGTGGAAAACATTGTGGCAAAAGGAGAAATTACACGTTTTGTGCAATATTTTCTTTTGTCATTATGTTTTCAAAAAGCCGTCTGCTGCAGAGGCGTCAGAAAGCGTCTATATGAGGGAAAGGGTTAAATAACAAGTATATATCACTTGTGCCCTAGATTTGAAATTCATTGAGAGACCCTCATATATACATACTTATTTTTACACAAACCAGTTTTTTTAAAGGACTATTTGGTTATAGATCATGGCAGCGGATGTATTCAGCATAATTTGACCTTGAATAGAGTTTAAACATTGTGGAAAATAGGAGACATTTTCATTATCAGCAATTTCTCCTTTTGCCACAGTAATTTCTTCATAAGTATTCAGACATCTGATGAAAATCGGTTAAAATCTTTTGGAAAGGGTTCAACTCTTTCCCATTTTTAGCAGCATCTGCAGCAGAAGACTTTTTAAACCATTGTGACAAAAGGTTGCTCAAAACAAGAGATTTTTCCTCATGATGTTTTCAAATCTATTTAATAATTCATTTGTAATTTTAAGAGGTTTTCTCCATATTTTTCTCAGATGTTTTTAAAGTCGTCTGCTGCAGGTTTTGTGTAAGTGGGAAAGGGTTAAGCTAGTGACTTGTAATAGGATTTGTCCAAGGGAGATAATTCTTTGAAGCTTAATTGTTTTAAGCTGAAAAGCCAAGTAGCCACTGCTGAGACTTGTTTGTATGTAGCAAATAACTGCTAAGACTGGATCTCTAATCAGAATTGACACCTGAGTTACAACTACCAATACATAACTTGATATGATTTAGTAAATGAGTCGGTCCATTTCAAAAGGTACCCGTCGGCAATTCTAAACAATGTAGGTTTAGACCAGCTTGTCCATAATACTCCATCTTATCAGAATCTATAAATTTGCAAGTTGACAGAAGCTGTTAACAATCGTGTGCAACATAATAATGGACAGTGTAGTTCTTGTATACACTGTTAAAAATAAATAAACTTGTACCTTTTCCCATGGACAGGCTCATGTAGTAAATGGTGTCTAAATGTTAAACCTTTTTTCACATGTAGACACATTTTGACAGAGAAACATTAATACTCTTAAGTCTTTTGCCACAATGCTTTCAAATACACAGATTAATCAATATTTTCTCGTCTAGATGTTTTCAAAAGTATCTTTTTAAATTGGTGTATGTGGGAATGGGTTGAAATGATATTGGTAAAGCAGTACTGCTTGTTTTTAACGTTTTTCCCCCCACATTTTTTACTCAAGAATGATCGAAGCTTGTCATAATGTTTTCTTTACTCTTTCCCACCTGCAGATGCATTTTGAAACAATAGCAGCAGACAACTTTTGAAAAAATTGTGGCCAAAGGTGAAATTACTCATGATGAGCAATTTCACCTTTGGCCACAAATGTTTTCAACTTTATTTAACAATTAAACTTTCTTTTATGGTGATTATTTAGGTTTTTGTCACTGTTTTCAAAGTCTTTTGCCTCAGATTTGTTGTATGTGGGAAAGGGTTAAACCTTTACTGTATACAGACGTTTTCTGATCCTTCTGCTCCAGAATACTATTGTGGCAAATTGCGAAATTGCTCAAAAATTGTTCTTATAATTGTAGAGAGTTTCCATAATATTTAGCTCACCATAGCACGCATTGCTCAAGATGAGCTTTTGTGATCACAATTTGTATGTGCTCAAGTTGAACTATTGTGATCCCATTTTGTCCGGATAAATCATTAACAATTGCTTTGTTTACACTACAGGCAACATTTTATACATGATCCAGTCTTCATCAAAGTTTATCAGAAAATACATCTCCATCAAATCTTGGCTTTGTCAGGATAATTGTCTTGATGATTTCTAGGCTAAGTTTGAACGTAGGTTATGTTATGTCCAATAAAAAACTAGGTCACTAGGCCAAATTGAAGGAAAATATTGTTAACACTCTAGGATCCGAATCTTTTGCTTCATCAGCTTGAAACTTTGTCAAAATGTTTGTTTTGATGATATCTAGACAATGTTAGAATGTGGGTCATGTCAGGTCAAAAACTAGGTCACTAGAACAAATTGAAGGAAAATCTTGTTCAATGTTGCATTTTTAATTTGAGCATGTTGAAACTTATTTTAGAATTGGTGTTTAGATAATATCTAGCAGAGATCTGCCAAGATTTTGAAAACATTGGGCCCAAGGCCCACTGAGTCTGAAAACGGTGGGCCATTTTCAAAAACTTTGGACCATTGTAAAAAAAAAAAAATTTGAAACGTCGGACGTTATTTTCACAACATTCTCTTTTGATAAGTGTGCCTCTGTAGGCCTTGTAATACCATAACTGCAGACGACGTCGATGGATTTGTGGACAAGTCAATCGTGTCTGACAGGTTAACGAATTCGATATTTGACACTCGATCACGCGATTTACATAAAACAGACACTTTTTCAATGTTACTGTTATCATCTTTATCCATTGTTTACTCTTTTGGGGCATAGTCATTAAAATAATTAAACAATAACATTGACAGTTTTTGTTTCGCCGCCATATTGAAATAAGCGTCATTGTCTACCAATGCTGTTTCGTTCCCATTCGTATTCGCGGTTCTGGCGATTCGCCCCATATCGATTTGGGGCGAATCGCCAGAACCGCGAATACGAATGGGAACGAAACAATGCACATGCTTAGCAGGTGCGCGGAGATTCCCAAGCGTGGGGATGCCCACTTTTAAAATGAGGCACAATGTCATAGGAAAATGGCGACTACTACATTATTTACTAGTGTTTTGGTTAATCAAAATACTGTTTTGAGTTGGAAAATGTTTTCAAATGTCTGGGATTTTGTCTCATGAAAGGTCGGATATTTATATGGTATCTGATAATTCGTATTTGTTGTGTTCTCCCTTCGACTTTATTCCTGTTTTTAAGTCAAAATAGTAAATTTAAGCCTCAATTTCGGCCGCGCCCATGGCCCATTTGTGGGAATTCTGTTGCGCCATTCTCAATTAAACTGCGCCAATGGCGCAAAAACGCAGCCTCGGCAGATCTCTGTATCTAGGCTAAGTTTAAATATATATAGGTCATATAGAATATATTGTTCACACTATTAAGTCCTCATTCTTTGCTTCAGCAGCTTGAAACTTTGTTAAAATGTTTGTCTTGGTGATATCTAGGCCAAGTTAAAATATGGGTCATGTCAGGTCAAAAACTTGTACACAAGGCCAAATTGAAGGAAAATCTTTTTAACACTTCGGAAGCCTTATTTTGATATTGAGCATGTTGAAACTTTCTGAATGGGTGTTTTGATGATATCCTAGGCTAAGGATGAATATGGCTCTAGTCTTAACAAAACTGGGTAATCTGAAAATCTTGTTAACACTCTAGTATTAAATTTATAGCTTAATTACCTGACCTCAAAATGAGTTTTTGTGATTGACTTTCAACTTTCCTTGTCCGGACCATAACTTTGCCATGCCAAAAATTGAACTTTTCTTGTCCGAACCATAACTGTGTCATGCATAGAGATATTTTCAAATAACTTGGCACAAATATGAACTAAATCAATATGATGTGTCACATGCAAAACTTTTGTCTGTAGCTTCAAGGTCAAGGTCACAGTGACAACAAATAGACATCAGTTGAACTGATTCCATGTTACTTGAATTACTAGCTTTGATTAACTATTAACAGAAATATTTGACAGATCTGTTAATTCTTAATCAAACACCTTCCATTATAGAAAACCTGGTTTCATGGAATTTCCATGTCTTGTTATTGTTTTTTTTTCAAATGGTACATCTGTTTTAAGTTTTAAATATGTACAATAATGTTTATTATACCCCCTTGCAAACAAAGTTTGGGGGGGTATATAGGAATCACCCTGTCTGTCTGTCCACATTTCTTGTAAGCACTACTCCTCCTAAACGGCTCAATGGATTTGGTTCAAACTTTACATAAAGGTTAACATCATATGTAGATATGCATAAAGGAAGATCATCAGCCTCGGATTCTTCCAAAGGGAGATAATTCAACTTAGAGGTTACCTGCGAGGGACTCCTGTGCACATACCTCCACATTTCTTGTAAGCACTACTCCTCCTAAACGGCTCAATGGATTTGGTTCAAACTTTACATGAAGGTTACACATCATAATTATGTAGATACCATTGTGACATGATATTTTTTCTATTTGAGTGTCTGGATTTGAATTATAAACACAAATGGTAAACAAACATGTCTAACCAAGAACACAATTAAAAATTTAATCAATATTATATGTAACATTCGATATTTATTTGATCAGAAAGACATTTGGAATTTCAACAGTAAAGTAGAAACTTGACCATTGTATCCGATGCTTTGGGAGGGGAGCGGGGGTATTCTTCAGTGAGCTTTGCTCACAGTATTTCTAGTTTAACCCATTCCCTCGTGTAGCAGTTTCTGATGCCTCTGCAGCAGACAGCTTTTTTGAAAACATAGTGACTAAAGAAGAAATTGCTCAAAACGAGCAATTCCTCCTTTTGCCACAATGTTTTCCGCTTTAAGTCATAGGTTATCCATTCAATTATAGAGATTTTCTAATTTTTGACAAAATATGTTCAAAGTCGTCTGCTGCAGAATTGTCGTATGAAGGAAAGGGATAACTGGTTATCCCTTTGGCACATGCAGACACATTTTTGGCTCATCTGCAGCAATATAAACAATTTTGCCTAAATGTTTTCCGCAGGTTTTGTATGTGTGACAGGTTAAAAATTGAATTTATTATCATTTTTTCTGGTGATTTCTGATCAAATTCACTTACTTGCACTTATGTAAATTTAGCTTATGGAATAGGTAAGCTTTGAAGCCATGGTTTGTTTGGATTATTGGGGTTTTATGCCGTTTTCAACATTATTACAGTTTATATCATGGCAACAGTTCACTCATGCATGATACCTGGGTAAACAAACCAGTACTAGGCTAGGAAATGTGTCCACCATTACTGTCATGCCGTGAAAGGGGATTGAACCTGGAACACACAGTTTCAAATCCAAGACGGTAACTAGTCGCCCAAGGCCCATCCAAAAATATTTGTACCATCCATTCAATTTCTGAACCCTTTCCCACATGCATATATATATGACACATCTGCAGCCATTGATTTTGAAAATATTGATGCAAAACTGTAAAAAACTCGAAATGAAAGTATAAATATTGATTCGAGCCAAAACTAATTTGTGGCAAAAGTGGACATTGATGAGCAAATCTGCTTTTGTCACAGTAGTTTCAAAAAAGTCTTCTGCAGATTCCCCAAAATGTTTCTGCAGGTGGGAAAGGGTAAAACAATTATTGGAACCCTGGGAGTGAGAATGATACTTTGTGCAGCATGTGGCCAAGTTGATAGGGAAACCTTGAAGTATCTGTTACTCAATTACAAAATTATCTCCAATTGAAAAGAAGTAAAAAAGGAACAAGTAGAAAAAACTAATCCTACCAGATGTTTTGATTTACAAGCAAAATAACTGAGGCTTGCTGTCCTCAATCCTTTCCCTCATACAATAATTCTGCAGCAGACGACTTTGAACATATTTTGTCAAATAATGAAAAATCTCTATAATTGAATGGATAACCTATGACGAAAAGTGGAAAACATTGTGATAAAAGGAAAAATTGCACGTTATGTGCAATTTCTTCTTTTGTCACTATGTTTTCAAAAAGCTGTCTGCTGCAGAGGCGTCAGAAATAGTCTATATAAAGGAAAAGGGTTAATCCTTTCCCGCATGCAGACACAGCTGTTTCCATCTTCAGCAGACTACATTTGAAAGCATTGCAACAAAAGGAGAAACTGCTCATTTAATATGAGCAAGTTCTCCTATTGCTAAAATGTTTTTGAAACATTCACTAACTGCACATGTACTTAAAATTTAATACAGATTTTTCATAGAATCTGATGTTTTTGTGTAAATGTTTTTAGAGTAGTTTGTTGCAAGCTTGTTGTATGCGGAAGAGACTGGAGGAATGTGATCATGTGTTCTGAGATAGCAGAGCTGGGGGAGGGGGGAGGACAATTATTGAATTCAGTTGTGTGTGTTCCTTTAAGATAGGGTTATGTTGAAAAGTAACATATGCATTATTAGTCGCCGGGCAGAAGCCCGCGACTTCTATTTTTAATAGCTTTTCGGAAATCACATGGGAGGAGGGATAATTATTGGAAAGAAACACATTAAGATGTTTTGAACATATTACAATTGTGTTTGTTTAAAAACACTAAGTAATGACACATCTAAAATGGAATAAACATTTCGATGTTTTAGGTATTTTTAGTTTCATTTTGTTGACTTGCATTTAAGTGTTTTTGTCTTATTTACGAAGACAAATGTGGTCCCTGCTAGACTTGCAACCAACTGCTATATGTCAATATTGAGATATATTGAAATAAAAATCACGTCAAATTCTACTTTCAATAGTAATGTTAACTTACTTGAATGTTATTTTCATGTTCAAAAATATGTCTTGATTTGTGAAGAATTCATTTGATAATGTTAACTCGTGTATATCTAAAATATGAACTGTTTCTAACCTAGAACTGTTGATTACGTCACTACCGAGTACCGCCCGCATAGATTTGTAAATTTTGCACACGCTACTATATACTACTGTACTTACTGTGTGTGCGATAACCAATGAAAAGCTGGATTTGCACGCGATACATTTTACAACAAAAACGTGCGTCGCTTACACTCATACGATGGGCTGAATATGCACAATGACACACACACACTTGTATAGTTTCCCATGAACATAAACTGGTAACAGAAACAAAAATAAGAAATAATTTGTGAAAATATGTCTCAAATATAAGCCTGTTTATCGGTCGTGAACGTCGAAACGCCTTTTTCTCAGTTTGTGACCTAGTTTCATATTGCCAAAATGTAAACAAAGCGAAGTGACCGGAAGTAAAATGTAAACTTAGAAAAGTGACTAGGTTGTGCAGACAAAAAATGTCGCACGACAAATTGATTTTTCTTAAACGTCACGAAACGAATGCATGGGTCGAATGTAGGAGAAAGAAAGATAATATAGAAATGCTTTTCTCTCTCGAATGCAGTGGAATAAAACATGCACTAAAGCTTTGCCTGATTTTTTATTCACTTTCTTCGATGTCTGACACTACGACTCGATGAAGCCTGACACCTCGAGGGTAAACATTTCGAAAGAATGCTCAAACACCTTATTACAGATAGATAGCTAATATTACACACTTAAAAATATTACACACTTAAATGATTAAATATATGTGATATTAAATGTTGAAACAAATTAAGAGAAGAACAAACTCTGATAAACAATAGATTTAGAAATAAAGAAAATCTGCTCTTTCGCACCCAATTAATTTCATACTTGCCACATATATTGTATGCATCAACGATTTAGATAAACAATTTAGCTGTTATATTGTTACAAGTGTGGTCTACTTGTGAAATAATTAGTATTAAAAAGGAGGAAGTTCATGTCTTCAGCAATTTAACCGTTTTCTCAATGTTTTAAGCGATTAAAGGTTTTCATTGTTGCTTCAGACATGGAAAGGGTTTAATAGCTTTTTATTGCATGTAGATTTAAAACCCAAAATGTATTAATTTGTTGGTTTTTTTGACAAATACAAAACATCCAAAATCCTGACCAAAAGAAATCCTGAAATTTGTAGATCTATGTGGAATTTCAAAAATCCTGGAATTAATCCTTATGAAAACATTATGTGTATGTTTAGACTAATGAAAGTCAAGACTACATGTGTGTTAAAAAATAAATCAATGCAGTCTTTTCCGGCGACATTGATGCCTTGCATCAACTTTCTCTTGTGGAACACCTGATTACCTGTATTAAGCCTTTTCAACATGCATATATTTTGAAAATAGTGTGTCAAATGGAGAAATTGCTCATAATAAATAATTTCTTCCTTTGCTTGAATGATTTCATGTCTATTTAATAAACATATATACATTTATACTTTCAATATAGAGATTTTCCATATTTTTGCCTAAATGATTGTTTGCTGTATATTTGTGGTGTGGTAAAGGGTTATCTACAGCATCAACTGATATGATATGGTAGAGAAGAAAACCACCAACTTCGAGGATAGAATTGATAATCAAATGATGCAATATATTTTTATGGACTCTCTCTTTGTTCTAATATTGATTAAGTGTAAGGTAATATAATATCTATAGAAATAACAAAGCAAGTTCATTCTACTCACTGGTTTTAACAATGGTTGAATCAATAAAGAATTATACAAAAGCCTGATTTCCATAGGGTTGGTTACTTACATTTATTCAAAATTTTCCCAATTGTAGCCTCACTGCCAGCATCAAACTTCATTACATATGACTAGACAGATAGACTAGTTACTCTGTTTTGTAACAGGGCAGCTGATTGGTTGTTTACAGATGTTAACCTAAAGGCCAGAGTTATTGGACCAATTATGGAGTCTGGTGTTCTCTTGTAAAGGTACAATTTACCGTTAGGATGGTATTATGAAATCAATGTGTCCATCTATTATTTTTCTGACTGATTACCTCTAAAAGTTCTGAAATTGTTAGTTTTGTTATGGAATTTATTCAAACTTTATAGTCATACACAAAGAGACTATCATATTTGTACTGAACAGTCTGGACACAGAAGTGTTATTAGTGGTTGTTTATTGAATTTAAGAGCTAGAAGACTTGCTATTGCACTTTTTACTGATCCGGCTGGAGTCTGTTGGAAGATCGTTGAAATGGGTCATTAGGTGTTATCAGCTGTTTAAAGTGATTGTTTGTTTCTGATCTAAGGGATGCATGGACTTGTCTATTTTCTTCAAATGTTATTGGACCTTTATATGCAGATATTCTAAACAGACTGGAATAAATTAAATGTTTAGAAAAGAGCACACATACTGCTCTTCTCTCTCTCTCTCTCTTATCTTGCTAGTTTATTCCTTGTGCAATTCAGTTATTTTTTCATGGCTGACAAGGGGATAGTATATGAGTAATTGTACATTGTCTCTATGTGTAGGAAAAGAGGGGAGAAGTGATACATTATAGAGGTGTAATGGGGTCACAGTGTGACAGGAATTTCCCTTAGGGGATATGTGGTGTGTCTGGGGACATATAATCTTAACCTGCAGTTTACTGTTAATGTAGAGTGGATCTAGTAAAGATGAAAGATAACAGACTTGTGTACTTGACTCTATTACACGTGGAATAGGTTTCACTTTGAGATGATTGTGTAATCTTGTAACAAAATAAAGTAGTGGAGATCAAGAAACTAAATCTATGATATGGAATAAATGAATCTGGATTTAACACGTTCCTTGGCAATTTGTAGATATATAAGTTAAATAGGAAGTGAAGGAAAGGAAGTGATTCATGGATCTACAACAGAGAGAGAACAAAAATTAAGATTGCTCATGAACTCATAACAGTATACCAGGATCTGTAAACTGTTAAAGAGTGAAGTGAAATTCTTGTCTGGGACGTTAATTTCTCTCCCAAAATTTCCGTCGGATTCTCCTATACATATTATTGATTGGTGCACGGTTGCTTATTGGATGCTGGTTTCTGTTGATGTGCAGTAGACAGCAGAGTTTGCACTGTAGATGGGATTGGGGGAAAAAAGCACACAACAAATGGATACAATGTGACAAACATTTATCATTGTTATTGGTTGTGTTTTTTTTGTGATTGGAAAAGATTGTTACACGGCTCATCAGTTAACAGCTGCTGTTAAAGTTGATTAAGTTGAATAGAAAACAGATGATGTGAGGATTGTTAAATGTCCTATCAGCTGATGGGTTCATGGGGTTCAACAGGTTACACTGTCTGAGTAGTCTGGAAGTTTGCAACTAGGTAAACAGTGTTTGTTTAAATGTTGTTAACATCCGAGACTGGCGAGTCATAATTCGGAAGGAAAATAATAGTGAATCAGATTATTGCGAAGTTATAATTTTATGACTTATCTTGTTTTTGTTTAATTTTGAGTCCTAGGCCTGGGCTATCTCTGTTGAATACAATTTGTTTGATATAGAAGATACCATCTACAATTGAATAAGTATTTAAGTGTGTGAAAATACAAGGAGGGGAACAAGTCATTGAAAATAGTACATGTATTGTGAAAACGTGGTTTCATTCTGAATCATACAGGAAATTGTTGAGTGAAAAAAAAACCCTAATTTATCTGAAAGTCCTACCTCTTCAATAAAGATGACTTTTGTACAACGATAAGAAGACTAGATTGTGGCTTTCTGCTTTAATGAGTTTGAATAAAGGTGAATTTAGTTGTCAAATGTAAAAGGAAACCTGCGTTTAAAGGGATGTGATTTGTGTTTAAACTGTTTGATGATAGAAGTGTGTTAAATATGGACTTCAAGGGGTTATCCATGATCTTGAATGACAATCTAACATAGTAAATTGTAGATTATAGACTAGATCTGGATCTTATAAATTGAGTAAGATATATAAATCAACTGACATATATTAAGTCTCCTGTAACTCTTAACTACCAACCGAACATACATGCTTCCATACATTTCCTTAACATTGTGAGTGAATACATGACATTCCCTAGAGAATGATAGATATTTTACATTTGTGAGTGAATGGATGACATTTCCTTCAACATAGATCAAGAAACTACTTTTGTGAGTGAATACACAACATTTCCTTGAGGAAGATCAATAAATTATGTTTGGGAGAAAATACATACATTTCCTTCAAGATACATCAATAAATTACAATTTTGAGTGAAAACTTACATTGTCCTAGAGATACATCTAATGCATAACATAAATTTGTGAGTGAATACTTACATTGTGTTAGAAACAATAAATAAATGACATTTGTGAGTGAAAACATACATTTCCTTAGAGATAGATCAATAAGATTTGTGAGTGAATGAAATACACACTTGAATCTGGCCGATGGTGAGTGGAGGTCAGTTGCCTGGCAATGAGATGGTTGACATGGATACATCTGGAAGTGGTGGTGTAAAAGACCCTCTCCCTCTCACTGATCGTACTCTTTGGCTTAAGCACGAACAAGAATCTTATATGCAGACAATGAAGCTTAAAAGTTAGTATTTTTTGTTTTTATTCAAGCAGAATTCCGGTTTCCATGGCAACTGTAATGAAAATCTTAAAAATAATTCTCTTTACCTGTTTGTAGATTTTCAAATTATTTTGTAGAAATGTTCCTTGGGTGACCCTCTATGAGATTACTTAAAGCCATATTGGTTGGTCAAAAATAAAATCGTTATTGTGGTTGGCGTGACAAATAAGATTGCATTACTCAGGTGAGCAATCCAGGGCCATCATGGCCCTCTGTTTTGGGTGGTTCCCACATACAACAAATCTGCAGGAGGCAGATTATGAAAACATACAGGCAAAATATGAAATTCTATAAAGCAATGTATAATAATTAAATAGAGTTGAAACCATGCTGACAATAGGGGATAATGATCAACATGAGGACATTTTTCTTATGGCAGGATGTTTTCATAAGTCATCTGCATGTGGCAAATGGTTAATATGACTTGCATGTTTCTGTGATAGCATTCAATATGAATTTGTCCGACCTACAATATTTTTCCTAATATATATGTTCTGTTATTGACACCTCAGCTGTTTATGAATGTTGTAATCATTATGAGAGTAGAGGAGTAATCGCTGAAAACATCTCTACATTGCAGAGGTCTAGATAAGGAGGAGTATACAGCTCTTTTCCACAATATCTCTTATTGTCCAACCAAACCCTATGATTATCAGAGGACTAGTTAACCCTTTCCCTCATACAACAATTATGCAGCAGACGACTTTGAACATATTTTGGCAAAACATAGAAAATCTCTATAATTGAATGGATATAACCTATGACTATAAGTGGAAAACATTGTGTCAAAAGGAGAAATTGCTCTATTTTATTAACGAAGTCAAAACAGTCCCTATTAGCTAGACTGCGATACTTTATTTTCATAAACTATGTAATCAAAAGGCGATAACTACAAACCTTTACGTCGCACAGTCTATAATTTGTTTACATACGCGCACCTACTTGCAGCAGACTATCGATATGAAAAATCACGTCGAATTCTCCTTTTAATAGATAAGTATCAACATAAACTGGTAACAGAAACAAAAATAAGAAATAATTTGTGAAAATATGTCTCAAATATAAGCCTGTTTATCGGTCGTGAACGTCGAAACGCCTTTTTTCTCAGTTCGTGACCTAGTTTCATATTGCCAAAATGTAAACAAAGCGAAGTAACCGGAAGTAAAATGTAAACTTAGAAAAGTGACTTGTTTATGCAGACAAAAAATGTCGCACGACAAATTGATTTCTTAAACGTCACGAAACGAGTGCATGGGTCGAATGTAGGAGAAAGAAAGATACTATAGAAATGCTTTTTTCTCTCGAATGCAGTGGAATAAAACATGCACTAAAGCTTTGCCTGATTTTTTATTCACTTTCTTCGATGTCTGACACTATGACTCGGTGAAGATTGACATGAGGGTCAACATTTTGAAAGAATGCTCAAACACCTTATTACAGATAGATAGCTAATATTACACACTTAAATGATTAAATATATGTGATATTAAATGTTTATTTGACTCGAAACAAATTAAGAGAAGAACAAACTCTGATAAACAATAGATTTAGAAATAAAGAAAATCTGCTCTTTCGCACCCAATTAATTTCATACTTGCCACCTATTAAATAGTAATGGGACTCGCAACTGGCATTTCTCTTGCGCCAAACATATATTGTATGCATCAACGATTTAGACAAAGAATTTAGCTGATATGTTGTTACAAGTGTGGTCTACTTTTTAAACATATGAGGATAAATTTTAACATCTGTGAAATATTTATTATAATTATTATCAGGGACGTAGTCTTATCTACGTCCCTGTTATTATTAAAAAGGAGGAAGTTCATGTCTTCAGCAATATAACCGTTTTCTTAATGTTTTAAGCGTTTAAAGGTTTTCATTGTTGCTTCAGACACGGAAAGGGTTTAATAGCTTTTTATTGCATGTAGATTTAAATCCCAAAATGTATTAATTTGTTGTGGTTTTATTGACAAATTTATACAAAACATCCAAAATCCTGACCAAAAGAAATCCTGAAATTTGTAGATCTATGTGGAATTTCAAAAATCCTGGAATTAGTCCTTATGAAAACATTATGTGTATGTTTAGACTAATGAAAGTCAAGAATACATGTGTGTTAAAAAATAAATCAATGCAGTCTTTTCCGGCGACATTGATGCCTTGCATCAACTTTCTCTTGTACTTACATTGATAGGGATTTTACATATATTTGCCAGTTGTTGTCATTTAAGTTGTCTGCTACAGATTTGTTTGTTTATTGGAAAAGGTTACAAATAAAGCCCTTTAATTACCACAAACAATTAATCTGCAACAGACGACTTTAAATTCATCTTGACAAACTATGGAGAATCTCTCGATGAAACCATGTGGCTAAATGAGAAGTTGATCATTATATGAGCAATTACTCCTTTTGTCACAAAGGATTGAAAAATCATATGCTGCAAATGTGTCAAAATTTGTCTACAAGTGGGAAGTGGGAACAAAATTATATGCAAAAGCAGGTAATTTGTGGAAACCAGTCTGATTGTGTAACAGTTAGGAAGTTTTTGATGGTATATTTGTTACGTGACAATCCTATAGAAAACAGTACAAGGAAAAGAAAACATTTTCAACCAATGACAGACCTTGAAATGTATCCCCTATATCCTCATTAGTTGGCTGCAGATTTCCCCCATAATGGCCAATGATTATGCTAGCACCTTCCATGTAAAATTAAGGAACAAGTTGGCTTGTGTATGAAGATCTGCCTCTACCTACAATTCTGCAGCAGGTGACTTTGAACATAATGGAAAATCTCTTGAAATAAAAGTATAATCATTTAATACAGTTGTTGGAATTGAAGAAATTGCTCATCATGAACTAAAAAGGATCCGCAAAAAGCGATTATACGTCTATTTTTGCGCTAGTTTCACATTATTATATTTCGATTTTTAAACTTAATAGGATTGAATAATGACTATAAGGCTCTTTTAAATTGGACATTTTCTTTTATTTCAATATCTTCACTTAATATTAATCAGTTGGAAGAAGCTTGTTATTGTCTGTTTTACCTTGTTCATTTCGCCTGTACAGACGATGTAATATTTAATTGCCATTCCAAAACCCAAATCTCAATTTCTCGATAAAGAGCTGTGCACTGATTGGCTGTTTATGTCATATGTGAGGAATCCGCTGTGGTCAAGTGGTTAGCATCGTGACTTTGAAACCGGGTGTCCCGGGTTCGATCCCAAGCCGATGGCACTAGTCATGGTGGAGTGTCCTTTGGCAAGGCACATTTTCTAGCCTAGTACTGGTTTGCTTACCCAGGGATCATGAATAAGTGAACTGTCACCGGGATATAACTGAAATAATGTTGAAAGCGGCGTAAAACCCCATTAAAACAAAAACGTCATATGTGACTTACTGATCATGTGACCATTTTTTACATTGATTATTGGCTTGTCGAAGTTGAATGATGACTTAACCGATTGTTCAATCAGAAATTTCCGTATAATATATTTAGAACAGTAAAAACTGTTGAGATGTGACGAAACGATCCAATGCATTGCCGATATAGATGGGTTTTCCCATCTACAAATGGCTGATTCAGCCCGATCGTATATTTTCATAGTTGAAAAGCCGACAATTGAAAGGCAACAACAAACAGAAATAGAATAGAGTGTCTCATTTCTTCATGTTAATTTTAAGTGCATGTACCATTCAACATCAGAAATTTTGCATGCATGCTGATTATTTAACGTGTTTCACGCAACGTCTTGCGCGATTGGGCATGCTGCGTAGTGCTTACAAAAGCTTGTTCAAAGCTTCTGTCAACTCGTGCGGTTCTGATCAGATTGTGAAAATAGAAAGGGAAATCTGGAACTACACTCTTCACAAATGCCAACTTGTACCTTTTAGCATGGAATGATTGAAATAAACAACAGGTTTATTTAGCCATTTTGTAACAAGGAAATGTTTTAAATGCACCCTTTCCAACATACAACATATTGGGTACAGCTGCAGATGACTGAAACATCCACCCAAAATTATATAACTCCATAACCCTTTCACTTAGACAATTTCTGACTTCTCTGCAGCAGACATCTTTTGCAACAATGTTTTCAACTTCTTTTCAGTAATTATACATTCATTTATAGAGATTTTCCCTGTATTTCCTAGATGCTTCCAAAGTTTACTGCTGCAGAATTATCAATTCAATTATAGAGATGTTCTGGTTTTTATATGCCCGTTTTTTAAAACTTATTTTTTAGTAGAAATTTTCAATGTCGTCTGCTGCAGATTTGCTGTATGAGGGAAAGGGTTAAACTGTCATTTACAAAGATTTTTCATCATTTACGTAGATGTTTTCAAAGTCGTCTGCTGCACATTTGTTGTATGTGGGAAAGGGTTGGCTGAGATCATTGCATTCCAAGTGCAGCATCTTTTGTTGCATAGTGGAACGGAATTTGGTTGTATATATATTGCTTTATCTCTGTATAATTGGCTACAAAAGAAGCAGCATACCACATAATTAACTAAATCTATGGGGTAAGTGTTTGGTACTTTTTTTTTATTTGACATTGGTACTTTACCACTCTGTGACTTGGCTTGGCTGGAATTTTGCCCATGCATATGAATTTGCAGGGGACAACTTTTGAAAAGAAATTGCTCATAGTCATAAAATTCAGTTTGTAACATGGTAATGATAAGGATTAAATGAATCGCCTGTCTCTAAACTTAACCCTTTCCCTCAAACGACACTTCTGCAGCAGACGACTTTGAACGTATTTTGTCAAAACATAGAAAATCTCCATAATTGAATGGATAACCTATGACAAAAAGTTGAAAACATTGTGGCAAAAGGAGAAATTGCACGTTTTGTGCAATTTCTTCTTTTGTCACTATGTTTTCAAATAGCCGTCTGCTGCAGAGGCGTCAGAAAGCGTCTATATGAGGGAAAGGGTTAATTTATTGTAAAGAGTGATGACTAATTAATGGTATGAAATTTCATGCTATCTTGATATCAACTAAAATTACGCAGTTAAACCTTTCCCACATAGAGAAGAATCTATAGTAGACAAAAGCATTGTTGGAGAAATATTGCATAAAGTTGAAAACATTGTGGCAAAAGGAGTTATTGCTTATTATGAGCAATTAAAAAAAAAAAGTGGCACACTGTTTTGTCTGCTACGCGTGTCAAAATGTGGCTGTATGAGGGTAGGGGTAAAACCATCTTAAGTGGGTGGGATCGAGATTGGATGAATTTTGAAAAAGTAATATTCTTGATGTAATTATTAGTTATAATGATTGTTATTGACCTCCTAATGCCAAATTGATTATCTTCATAATTGAAGAAATGTTCTGTTAAAATCTAGATCATGGAAAGAAAAGTTAACACTTTCTGACATCTCTGCTGCACATGCAGCAGACGGCTATTTGAAAACATAGTGACAAAAGAAGAAATTGCTCAAGACGAGCAAATTCTCCTTTTGCCACAATGTTTTTCCACTTTTAGTCATAGTAACGTTATCCATTCAATTATAGAGATTTCAAAATATGTTCAAAGTTGTCAGCTGCAGAATTGTCCTATGAGGGAAAGGGTTAAACTTGAATCAAACAGAATTGATAATGTTTTTAGGAAAAGAAGAAATTTAGTATGAAGCTCAATTTAGTATCTAAAAAGCTGTCACTTCAAAAAACAAACAAAACGTGCAATTTCTCCTTTTGCCACAATGTTTTCCACTTTTTTGTCATAGGTCAATCAATATCCATTCAATTATAGAGATATTCCATGTTTTGACAAAATATGTTCAAAGTCGTCTGCTGCAGAATTGTCGTATGAGGGAAAGGGTTAAATAGATTTAAAGTTTTTGTGAACTAGTTGATGTAGTCCTATAAATAATGTTTTTGCAGCAGACACCTTTTTTAAAAAAAAAAATCACCAATCTGGCAAAGTAGAAATTTATCGTAATGAGCAATCCCTCCTTTTGTCAATAATCAACTCTATTCCATAATGAAACATCCAGTTGTGGAGAAGTTCCATCTTTTTACCAAGATGTTTTCAAAGTTGTCTGCTGCAGATAAGTTTTGTACACTGCATGTCGGAAAGGGTTATAGAGAAGACTGCATTCTTGAAATAGTTTACATACCTGAGCAGCATCAATTATAAGATAGAGGATGGTATCCTGTATCAGTTAGTTATGTGACAATTTGTTATACCTACTTTTGAATTTCATTTATTTATGTCCAGTCCATTCTTCCTAGTTTTGCCATTCAGCAAGAAAGACATCTTGACAGGCAACCCTTTTGAAACAATAATTAACCCCTTCTCCACTTTTATTTAACCCTTTCCCTGATATAGACGCTTTCTGACGCCTCTGCAGCAGACAGCTTTTTGAAAACATAGTGACAAAAGAAGAAATTGCTCAAAACGAGCGATTTCTCCTTTTGCCACAAGTTTTCCACTTTTAGTCATAGGTTATCAATTCAATTATAGAGCTTTTCTATTTTTTGACAAAATATGTTCAGTCGTCTGCTGCAAAATTGTCGTATGAGGGAAAGGGTTAAATAAGCAGCAGACACTTTCAAAGACAGTGTTGCAATAGTAGAAAATGCTCATCATGCAAAAATGTTTTTAACCCTTTTCAATTGATAATATTGAGATTTTCAAATAGTCAGCTGTAAATTTGTTGTGTGTGGGAAGGGGTTTGTATATCCTCACAAGACAATGTTTTGTCATAAATATTCACATTTATAATTACGATTGATGTCTGATGAACTAAAGAATATTATTCAAAGACAAAATAAGACTTGTTTTGAGCAGCTTATGACCTGTTTTCACACTGTTTTCAATATATGCCCGAAGTAGAGTTATCAAAAGTCTGTTCAAATATGAAAAGGGGTCGGATACTCTCCTATTTTCATTCTATATGTTTAGGATAGATAAAAAGAAAGGCCATCTATGAAGATATTGGTGTTATAAAGTCAATCAATCCAAGATTTCCTTGCCCATCAAGCTCTTTGATACTTTGATAGGTTTTAACCCTTTCCCACATGTTTTGCCTCATCTGCAGCAGATGACTTGAAAACATTTGCGATGAAAGAAGAAATTGTTCATATTGAGCAATTTCTCCTTTTGCCACTATGTTTATTATAACTCTGATAAATATTTGTATAGATTCATTTATGGTGATTTCTTTACTTTTTGCCTGGACGAATTCAAAGTTATCTACTGCAGAGTTGTTGTAACACAGTATAAGGGAAAGGGTTAGATGAAATGATTATAAGAACTCCTGCTGAATCCAGTCGCGGCACTGCGGTCATGGTGGAGTGCCCTTGGGCAAGGCACATTTTCTAGCCTAGTACTGGTTTGTTTACCCAGGGATCATGAATAATTAAATTGAATTGCGCGCTAAATGACCTTAGCTGTCGATGCGCCATAAAACAATATACATTCATTCATTCATTCCTGCTGAATTTATACATATGTTTTTAAAAGGCCTGCCCTGTGGGGGAGCCTGATCTCCTTGAACCCTGGAATCTCAGAGGTCCAGATAAGGAGGGGTATTCAACTCTTCTCCCCCACACTTTCTCTCTTGTTATTAAAGCAAACCCTATGTTGTGGGTACTCAAAAGAATCATCTCAGTGGGAGGATTCTTTTGAGTACCCACAACATGGGGTTAGAGGTTTAATGAGAGGATTTTAGAATTTATGCAAAACTTCCCCTATCTAGAGCTCGGCCCTGGATCAATTAACCCTTTCCCTCATATAGACGCTTTCTGACGCCTCTGCAGCAGACGGCTTTTTGAAAACATAGTGACAAAAGAAGAAATTGCACAAAACGTGCAATTTCTCCTTTTGCCACAATGTTTTCCACTTATTCAATTAAAGAGATTTGCTACTTTTTGACAAAATATGTTCAAAGTCCTCTGCTGCAGAATTGTCGTATGAGGAAAAGGGTTAAACTAAAGAATGATAATTTATAGAAGGGTTGGGTTTCTACCATGATTACCTGTATTATGATCTTTATGTTTACCCTTTTCCAATGACTAGCAATTTTCCCTTTTGCCACAATGCTTTGAAATATTCTCATAATAATACTTATAGTTAAGAATATGGAAAATAATCCATAAAAATAATGTTTTCAAAAGACGTCGACTGCAGATGCATCAAATTTAATACATTTCCATGTAGGAAAGAGAAAAACAATAACCATGATAGAAGCCATCCAGTGTTCTGTGAGCCCCACCCATCTAATAATTAATTATCATTAAAACGTCATCTCTATTTAACCCTTTCCCTCATACGACAATTATGCAGCAGACAACTTTGAACATATTTTGTCAAAAATTAGAATATCTCTATAATTGAATGGATAACCTATGACAAAAAGTGGAAAACATTGTGGCAAAAGGAGAAATTGCACGTTTTGTGCAATTTCTTCTTTTGTCACTATGTTTTCAAAAAGTCGTCTGCTGCAGAGGCGTCAGAAAGCGTCTATATGAGGGAAAGGGTTAAGAAAGGGTTATCAGTTGCAAGAATTCTCATTAACTTCCTTATCAAACTAAAGCAAACTAAAATATAATACTGATTGGGCTTCCAAGATGCAACGATTCAATTATGACAAAATGCATGGAAATCAAAATTAAAAGGCATAAATTTCTCTCTTGGAAAATTAAATAAGTAGTTCAACATGAATACTTTCAAAGTCTCCTGGTTACCTGCAAATGATCGCATCGTGTGTGTGTGCATGTTTGGGCTTGCGTCTGTCCCATTCTCTTTTCGTTAGCTACTTTTTAACAAAAGTTACTACTGGTTGGAATTCAATGAAACTTATCCCTTTCCCTCATACAAACGCTTTCAGACGCCTCAGCAGCAGACAGCTTTTTGAAAACATAGTGACAAAAGAAGAAATTGCACAAAACGTGTAATTTCTCCTTTTGCCACAATGTTTAACGCTTTTAGTCATAGGTTATCCATTCAATTATGGAGATTTTCTATGTTTTGACAAAATACTTTCTAAGTCGTCTGCTGCAGAATTGTCGTATGAGGGAAAAGGTTAATCAAAAGTTTCTCAAGTTCAGAATCATGAGGAGAGGCACAACATACTTACGGGAGCAACCATGTTTCACTGATAGATCTGAGCTAGTATTACCATTTCCCACATTACAACAAATCTGCAGCAGACAACTTTGAAAACATCTTGGCAAAAATGTGGAAGATGTCTGTAAGTGAAGTAGTAATATATAATCTAGTTGAAAGGTTACTCCTTTTGCCATAACGTTTTCAAATGTAGTCTGCTGAAGATGCATCAAAATACATGTGCGCTAAGAAAGGGTTAATCCAGGGATCATGGGTAATCCTGAGACTAGTACAATAATCTCTGATGATGAGCAAAAGTCAGGTTGCCACTAGCCTGATTCGTCTCACAGCAATAAGCTGAGACTCCATGTATGAAGCTTGGCTTCCTAAGTTTCCCTGGAAGAATCTTGAATTGAGTACAGGAAACAATGTTTGACATCACGGTAATGTGATTTGGCTTTATTGAATAATGATATTTATATAATTTAATGACTATTTTAACAAATCTGCATCAGAAAACTTTTGAAAACTTTGATATTTAAACATTTATTTATTGAGGGTTTTCCGTAATTTTGCCTAGATGTTTTCAAAGTCTTTTTGCAGCTGCAGGTTTGTTATATGTGGGAAAGTGTTAAAAGTTACTAAGATTAATATGCTTATAGATTAACAAAAATAATCCTTAATCAAATGGTGTATATTAAATGGCAGGTTTATCCTTGTCTGACCGCCTCGGTAGCGGTTTCAATCCCCGGCAGAGTCATACCGAAGACCTTTAAATGATAGTAACGTCTTCGATCCTCTCCTTTGTGTGCCTAGTATAATTGTGCCACAGAGGGCTTAGCATAAGGACTGCATCTATAGGTGGTGTCAGGTTAAATGGACCAGTAACACTGGTAACTTACATTAGAAACAACTGTGATATATCAATTATAACTGAAAAAGTGTTGAAAGTGGCGTTAAACATCATAACAGAGAATGTGTCATTGTGTTGCATCATTATTTAGAAACCGTGTAGGAAAAAAATCGCGTGGGAAATTTCTCAATTGTTTTGTACATCAATTGCGTGTGACTGCTATTTCATGTTTATTTGTTATTTAATTTTCACCCTTTTTCCTTTTCTCACACAATAGAACTGCTGTTGGTGCCCTAAGATGCTGAATGTTACTCAAAATATTGATGAAAGGAGAAATTGCTATGACTGAACATTTTCTTCTGTTTCAGATTAAATGAAGATGCACCTGCATCAGTCAAAAATATTCTGATTAAAGAAAGAAATTGCTATAATGATCAATTTCTCCTTTTACCAAAATGTTGATAAATCCTTTCATTACTTATAATTTCATATAAAGATTTTTGAAATTTCTGCTGAAATGTTTGCAGCAGACTTGTTGTATGGGGGGAAATGGTTAAGGTGATCAATGGATTGATGATGTAATTCATGCTGTATTTAGTGTATCAACCCCTTTCCCATATACAGCAAATCTGAAGCAGTTGACTGAAAATATCTTGGCCATAAAAGGGAAAATCTATATAAACAGAGACAAACTATTGAATAGAGATGAAAACATATTTACCTTTCCCTCATATAGACGCTTTCTGACGCCTCTGCAGCAGACAGCTTTTTGAAAACATAGTGACAAAAGAAGAAATTGCTCAGAATTGTCGTATGAGGGAAAGGCGTAACAAATTGAAAAGTAGATATTTTTTCCCAATAATTTCAATTTGGTTACAATAATCTGTTGCTTGAGCCTTTAATTGAGTAACATTTTGACATAATTGCAGTCGACTTTAAAAACATTGTTGAAGGAAGAGTAATTTCTCATAACAGATGATCCTTCAAATATCATGACGTTAAAGATCAATCAATAATTATATTTTTCAGTATTTTTTGCCAAGATGCTCTCAAAGTCGTCTGCTGCACTCTGATTTGTGGGAAAGGGTTAATACAATAATTATATTTTCATTTTTAAAGATTTTCTACAGTTTTGCCTAAATATTTTCACAGAGGTCTGATGGTACATGACCAAACAAAGGCTCATCCTAATTATTGAACTCTTATAACAGATGTTTCTAGCCGCACCTTTGTTTGAATTTCATTAACTTTTAATAATAAAAAAAGTTTCTTGTTTAACCCTTTCCCACATACAACTATATGCATCAGACGACTTTGAACATATTTTGTCTCTATAATTGAACGGATAACCAATGACTATAAGTGGAAAACATTGTGGCCAACGGTGAAATTGCTCATCATGAGCAATTTCACCTTTGGCCACAATGTTTTCAAAAGTCGTCTGCTGCTATTGCGTTAAAATTCGTCTGCAGGTGGGAAAGGGATAGAGGATAAGGATCACAACAGGACTTTTCCCCAATAAATCCCACTATTTTACTAATATAGACGCTTTCTGACACCTGCAGCAGACAGCTTTTTGAAAACATAGTGACAAAAGAAGAAATTGCTCAAAAAGAGCCATTTCGCCTTTTGTCACAATGTTTTTCACTTTCAGTCATACTGATTATCTGTTCAATTATAGAGATTTTCAAAATATGTTCAAAGTCGTCTGCTGCAGAATTGTCTTATGAGGGTAAGGGTTAATTTAGAATGTGAACCAGGCAATGGATACATATCTCTTGAACCATTGATTTTCTCCCTTCATCATCTATGATGTTTTTTTCTTCAGGTCTTTCACCCTTTCCCACCAGTCCTGTAGATTTAATTGATTGATTAGGGTTTAACGCTGTTTTAAACAATTTTTCAGTCATATTACGGCGACCAGTTCTCCTACTCATGCGTTTCCTGGTTTTTCCACACCAGTATAATATTATGGTATATATATATAAAAATTCTCTATAATTGAATGGATAATCTATGACTGAAAGTGGAAAACAATTTCTACTTTTGTCACTGTTTTCAAAACGCCGTCTGCTGCAGAGGCGTCAGAAAGCGTCTATATGAGGGAAAGGGTTAATTAACACACAAAGAGTCCCAAATCCCAGTCAGAGGCTCCAAACTTGGTCATATTAAGTCAAAAACTATGTCATTTGGTCAAATTTTAGAATATTCTTGTAAACACACTAGAGGGCATATTTTTGTTCAATCTTCATTAAAAATGATCAGAACATTCATCTCCATTAAATCCAAGTCAGGTTGGAAACTTGGTCATGTGGGGTCAAAAACAAGGTCAAATTAATATATCACCTTCTGAACTAAGTAATATATTGTACCAACTGCCTCGACGGTGTAGTGGTACAGCATCAGCCTTGGCTGCAGTAGGTGGCTGGTTTGCTCCCTGGTCGGGTCATACAGAAGACTTTAAAACTGATAGTATTAAAGGTCTGCCTTCCTTAGCGCTCAGGGTCCCAGGGTTAGCATTACATTTACTGACAGGATAACTTACCCAGGAAATGTTGTTATATAACTGAAAAAAGGAAATGTTGTTATATAACTGAAAAAATGTTGAAAGCGACATATAACACCAAACAATCAATCAATGGTTTTCCTTGAGCATCACTGAATTATAATTCAAGAGTTGAAAACTTTGACAAAAGAGAAATTGCACATCATGACAACATGTTCTTACGTTTTGTTTGTGAGAGTAGTAGGAATTCGCTGTGGTCGAGTGGTTAGCGTTGGGGCAACCGGTTCAGAGCCGCGGCACTACGGTCATGGTGGAGTGCCCTTTGGCAAGGCACATTTTCTAGCCTAGTACTGGTTTGTTTACCCAGGGTAGAATGAATAAGTGAACTGTCCCTGTGATATAACTGAAATATTGTTGAAAGTGGCGTAAAACCCCAATAAATAAATAAATGTGAGAGTATTGGTTAACCCTTTCCCACATACAACAAATTTGCAGCAGACGACTTTGAAAACTTCTCAGTAAAAATACATACATAACTATGCAATATCTATAAATGAAAGAAGTATTGTATAACCCTTTCCCACATGCAGCAAACCTGTAGCAGACGACTTTGAAAACTTCTAGGCAAAAATATGGAAAATCTCTATATTGTATTTGAGCAATTTCTCCTTGTGATGTTTTCAAAAGTTGTCTGCTTCAGATGCGTCAAAATGCGTCTATAGCTGGGAAAGGGTTGAAAATGGAGAAATTGCTCACAATGTGTTCAACAGTCGTCTGCTACAGATGCGTCAGAAAGTGTTTGTAACTCTGTATGAGGGAAAGGGTTAAGGTAGACCATAGCAACAGTTGCAAGCGAGACCTAAATTAACTGATATATATAAGTAAAGGTATTTCACATTTATCTTTAGGGTTAAAGTTCAATGTACATGACAGTATATCCTTTCTTTACAATTATAACAGTTGTGAGAAATTACCCAGAGCATGTCCTAATAGATACCTACAGCATAGGTTTTGGAGCATATAATGAAGCAAAATTACCTCTAGATATAAAAATATTACTCATATCCCAAGCCATTATGTTACCCTTTCACACATACAACATTTCTGCAGGAGAATTAAGACATTGAAACATCTGCGCAGTGTAACATAGAAATTCTATTATTTTTGACTGAACCATTAGAATTTATAAGTTGAAAACAATTTGTCAAAGTCTCAAAAGGGAGTAATGTCTCTCTCAACATGAGCAATTTCTCCTTTTGCCACAATATGTTGAAGTCGTCTGCTGTAAATTTATCCAACAGCGTCTACATGTGGGAAATGGTTATATAGCTAGAGGCAGTATATGTTATGTCAGGTTTTTTCCCCTCAGTGCAAGGGAATGCAGAGAATGAGAGCTATTTTATGGGTTTTCATGCCTCACTCGTTGCTGTTTAACAGACACATTTTACTCCAGCTACAAGTTTAAATCCAAACCTATGAATGACAGTCCATCAACTAAACGCTCATTTTTTTTAAATGAATAAGTATAATCTGTCTATTATATCCTTCTAGAGACCTAGATAAAGGAGATCATCCGCCCTTTCCAGTTTGCGTTCACATAATAATGCATGCATCTGCAGCAGACGACTTTTTAAAACATTGAGGCAGAAGGAGAAGTAACTCGTATTGATTAATTTCTCTTTTTGCCACATAATGTTTTCAACTGTATTAATCAATTATACTTTCATTTACAGAGATTATCCCTTTATACACAGGCAGTCCTCTTCTGAAGATGTGTTAACCCAAATAGACGCTTTCTGATGCCTCTGCAGCAGATGACTTTTGAAAACATTGTGACAAAAGAAGAAATTGCTCAAAACGAGCAATTTCTCCTTTTGCCACAATGTTTTCAACTTTTTTTCAGTAATTAATACTTTCAATGAAAGAGATTTTCAATATTTTTGAGTTGACATTTTCAAAGTCGTCTGCTGCAGATTTGCTGTATGAGGGAAGGGTAAAATGATATATCACTTATTACCAAACCGTATGTTATTGTACCACTAGATGTCTGGATATTAAAGAAGAAGTGATTTGCTCCTTTTCCTACAATATCTACCATATATATAGTACCTATACTATACTAACCTGAACCCCTATGTTTGGGATACTCAAAAGAATTGTCTCATTCTAAGGGTTTAAGATTGAAATTTTCAGAACACAAGTTACGCACATTATCTCCCTACCACTCTGGTGGTGGTCTTTTGAGTATGTACAATGCAGGGTTAATATTCACATATATATAAGACTTAAAATATGATTTCCATCTATTTTATCTAAATCTCTGGTAACTTAGTATATTTTGGTCTTTGAAACTCGTCTGTAACAATGTGATGATAGCATTTGCTCTACCATACATCAATATTAGTTCCCAATGTCAATTGGGAAAATGAAATTGTCTAGACATAGCAATTTTCGTTTGTCGTCAGAAATTTACGGTCACCTGATCTCAAAAAAAAAAGTGCTCAAAGTGAGCTTTAAATAATCACCCTGCATTCGTATAACATTGCCAATGATTTTCTTTGTAAAAGTTTGTTTGTGGAAACTTGTTCAAGTAAGTTATGATCCAGGCTTCAGCAGTGTTTTGAACTCCTGCTTTAATAGCCCATAAACAACATCTAAAACACTACCAGGTCCAGAACCATCATGCAAACTTCTTGTTGGACCTTTTTCAAAATTGTTCAAAGAATTGAATTCTATGGAGAATGTCAGTAGCTTATGCATCAAATATCAAAATGATAAAAAAAAATATTCTTAACTGATTTCAAAGTAGTCCCATACCGACATATAGATGCTTTCTGACGCCTTTGCAGCAGGTGATTTTTGAAAACATTGTGGCAAAGTTGGAATTAATTGCTCATGATGAGCAATTTCACCATTTGCCGCAATGTTTTCAACTCTATTTAATGATCAAACAATCATTAATATAGGTCTAACATATTTAAGACTATTTTTTCAAAGTCGTCTGCTACTGATTTGTTGTATGTAAAAACTCCTGTTCTCTGTAACTGTTTGCCGATTTTAAAACTTTCCCACATACAACAATCTGTAGCCGACGACCTTGAAAACATCTTGGCAGTTATATGAAAATTCTCCATGAATGAGTTTCGTTATTAACTAGTGATGAAAACTTTGCCAAAATGTTTGTACCATGATTATCTAATGCAGATGCGTCAGCATGCGTCTATACGTGGGAAAGGGTCAAGATATTTACCAGAAATATTTCTGAGGTGGCAACAAATGTTCAAGCCAGATCAATAGATTTTAATATTGAAAAAAACATCAGAAAATTGGTCAAATGACAAAACATTTAAATTGCTTCTTCTCTGACAAATGTTGACCTCAGTGACCCATTTTTGATGCCAAAGTTTTCATTCTGCAATCTGCATGTGGGAAAGGATCAAAGAAACTGATCAGATAAAAGTGCAATGATGCTGTACTGGAAATGAGTATTCATGATGTTGTCATCATCTGAGTGAGTGGTTCATCAATAGTTTTTCATTCATGGTGGAAAAGACTAGGTCATTTATTTCTGTGCCTGGAATATGGGGAGCAGAAAAAAGTTGCGTAGGTGTGAAATACATGATTCATCAATATGCAAGGGAAAGTCGGGTGCTTAGAATATTGACCTGCCAGTAATAGCAAACCCTTTATGCATGGCAATTAAAATACCCGTGTGAGGTATTGTACCATTTCATTTTCCTCTTGGAAAAAAGACAAAGTCTTGAGTACCATTTCTTTTTATGCATCTAATAAAGCAGAACTGTTGATGCAGTGTTTAACACTGGTTTTACAATATATGAATGATCTACCCCAATTTGAGAGACTTTTTATCCTGGTATTTGACTTCATTATTTGACTGCAGAGTTGATTTGTCTTTTGAGTAGAGTTAATTATTCTTGTTTGTTGGTGCTGGGGGAGCTGTTATTGGCTGGCAGTTTTCATTCAGAACCTCTCTACTAGGTCTATTTTTGTCAAATTAGCCATGCCAGCAAGATCAAAGAGATGGACCTTTACTCTTTCCAACATGCATTGTTGCAAAGGGAGAATTTCTCATACTGATCAACTTCTTCTTTTGCAAGTATTTTAAACTCCATTCAATAATCAGACTTGTATTAGAAAGTACATCATTTCTATAGTTTTACCTAGATGTTTTCAAAGTAGTCCACTGCAGATTTGTTATATATGGCATTGTGGGAAATAGTTCAGTTTTCCACTTGCATAATTATAAGGTTTCTGTGTCTTTCAGGCTTTTCTTTTGCTGAGGTTGATGGATGTGTTTGATTCTATATTTATAAACTATTTCATTGATAATTATGACTTTTGACTTATCAGCACCAGGAGACATTGGAAAACATTGTAGCTAAAGCAGAAAGTATAAATTATTATCAACAATATTAAAATTCTCCTCTTTCAACATTGGAAATATGTATCAACATTTTTAATTTAGTTCAGACCGCCTCTGGTGGTGTAGTGGTAGAGCGTCGGCCTCAACTGCAGGTATGGCATGGGTTCGATCCCTGGCCGGGTCATACCACAGACTTTGAACATTAATGGATGCCCTCCTTGGTGCCAAGGTTGCATATAGTTGAACACTGTCATGGAAAAAAGGAAAAAATGCTTTTTTTTTTAAACTATTCCTGCCCTTGCCACAATATTGTTAACAATTTTCGGCTGCAATTGCATTAAGGGAAGGGATAATAATTCAATGCTTCAGATATGATTGACAGAAAGGGTTTAAGTTAAGTCATTTATTTGCATTTTGCTGATTCATCAGGTTTGTTAACCAGCATCTTCTGATTTGACTGCTTTAAAAACATGAGATCTGTGAAAAACGTTTGTTGGAAACGCATTGTATGCTAAAATTTACAATATCTACTTCTTCTACAATGTTAGCAATATATAAGTTGTCTGCTTGACCTCTTCTTCAAATCTATTCATCTACTACACTTTCATTAACCCTTCCCAACATACGACAAAGTTGCAGCAGATGACTTTGAAATCATCTTGGCAAAATTGAAAAATCTCCATGAATCCAGAGTTTAATCATAAATACGGTTGAAACATTGTGGCAAGATTTCACATTTTATTACAATGTTTTCAAAGGTCCCCTGCTGCAGAACATGTAAATATTCTATAGAAGCTGACAATCTTCTATACAAAAAAAATATGGAAAATCTTCTTTGCTGAATATAATGAACACATTGTGGCAAAGGAGAAATTGCTTGTTTCGAGAAGGGTTGGTTTATTCTCTGTTACAATGTTTTCTAAAGTTGTCTGTTGCAGAGGCGTCTGAAAGCATCTGTATAAAGGAAAGAGTTAAAAGTTTTGTATGTGTGGAAGGGTAAACAATATTAAGCACATCAGGAGAAGAGTTGATTTGCAACAGGTACTGCTTTAAACAATACTAAGGCTTGATTTTGTCTACTTTAAACAATATCTGTGATTATCATCATCAGGTGTGAAAGGGAATCTTTGTCTAAAACGATTAATATATTTCTATTTTAGTCTCTTTCCATACTAAATTTAGCTCTTTCTGTGGAAATGATCCAGAGATACTTGTTCTGGGATAAAAATAGACATCCTGCAAGTCTCGCGATCCTTGAGAAGAGAAAGCCAGCTCTTAAGTGCATCTATTGTTGTAGACAAAAAGGGTGTGATGCTGCAAGCTAAATAATCAATACAACACTTTTTCCACAGCTGTCTGTTTTGCCAAGACGTAGGTAAAACAAAGCCTCCCTTTCTATTTTAAACTATTGGTTTCTCCCTATGACCTACAAACTTTTACCTTTCAACCCTCCGCAATTTGTTCACGTGACATAAACACAGTAATGTACACAGTCTAGTCACATGACCTGATTTACATTTTTCTCTGGCTATAAATAGATCTGCTGCACAGCAACAGCTCGAATGAGAAATGAATACTGCTATCTGATTGGCTGATTTAAGGTCTAGCAAGTTGAATCACATGCCTGAAGCATGATAATTTGTATGGTCATGTGACCAAAACACAGCTGGGCTATGAAGCATGGCTGCCTAATTTTCCTTTTAGGCCGGGCCAGATTTATTGTTTTCATTGTTAATTATTGATTTATGGATATGAAAATATAAACAATGGATTTATGTTTGTTTAAAATGGACGTCATTACGTAAGTTTGAGAAGTATCCGATTCACTTTTCATTCATAATTGAAGGTTTGTGTGGACTGATCAATGTGTCCACATGGGTAAAATCAAGTTCTGACAGATGTTCCTAATGAATGAAATCGTACATGTATATTGCATGAGTGGACTTGTATCTATATTGGAGGGGAGGGATAAATCACCAACAAATGTTACCTGGCTAAAAGACAACAGGATTTACCTGGATTTATCAAGTGGGAATAATATAACTTATGTGGATAGTTTCTTAAGATTTTGAACTATTTATAGAATTTCAGAGATTTCATTCATGTAGTTACATGTTTTTTGTTATATTTTGTGTGTGTCAGCTGATTGAAGTTTAAAGTTTCTACTTCCTGTTGGTTGGAATTTTAACTTGTTCAGACAAACCTTATTCAGTGAAATTGCGATAATTTTGAGTGGTAATCAAGGTTTAGATAAGATATAAGTTGTTTGTGGTGTCACAAATAAGGAAATGTGATTGTTCAAATTTGGAAATAAGTTGCACAAGAAGGCCTTTTTGAGTTGCCAGGGTTTTAACAAGTTTAAAGGTAACAGGGGTGTTGACAAGTACATTTTAGGTTAGTGGATGTATACCTGGAATTCTTGCCCCTACAATGTTATGTAGACTTGGACGGGATTAATTAATGGTCTTCGTACAGCCCATGTGTGGTCATCAACAGTTACACATTGACCCACCAGGTAATTTACACAGATCTACATTTGACCCCTAATATCCAAATGACAGTTACTTTAGGCAATCCACCCTTAGTGCATTAACCACAAAACTTATGTAAAAAATAACAGCACATCATCCATGTATACGGATCCAAATGAATATTTCTCCAATCATTCTTCGGTGAATAAGGTGAAGCCTGACGTGCTCAAGAGATGTGCAGGTTGATCTGGATTTAAACTGTTCGCAAATGTCACTCATATCTTTCTTGCAGTCATTGGGTACCTTCACCCTTTCCCGTATATATAGACAATGTTTCAACGTCTTTGATTCGTTTGAAGCAGATGAGTTTAGACAATTTGGTTTACTTTTACTTCTCAATGACCGATTTATTTGTAATTACTCACTTTCAAAGCAGTTAAATTCAGCAATATCAAAACCTGTTAACCCTTTCCCACTTAAAACAATTCTGCAGCAGACGACATTTGAAACATGTGGACTAAAACATGGAAAACGGGTGTATATTTTTTGAAATTTAAAAACATTGTGGCAAAAGCAGAAATTGCTTGTTTTGAGCAATTTCTTCTTTTGTCACAATGTTTTCAAAAGTCATGATCTACTGCAGGGGCATCAGAAAGTGTCTATATCTTGGAATAGGTTAAAGGTTAGATACTTGCATACTTGGGAACTATCAGTATGTTATAAATTCTGAAAGTTTTAAGTATAGCAAAATGCAAGGCCAAATTTGAAGGTACACCAGGTGATGTATGGCCTGGGTCTTTAAAAAGATATTTCAACAAACTTGATGAGGACTTTAAATGTCATGATATTTACATAATTGATTGTAATGATGGCCCTGGACACATCTTCATTTTAAGTTGTTTTCATGCCATAAATCATAAAAGCTTAATAATGGCTTTGGGATATTCCATTATTTCTTAGAGATAAATTCAATTTTCGACCAACATTCCAAAATAAGTAAGTGTTTACATTGAGGCAATAAATACACATAGTTAAAATCATGACAGGAAGGTATGTCAATGTTTTGTTAGGAAATTAATGAAATGCCCTGGGCCAAGCTAGTTAATTAACATTACCCAGAAATATCCTCAGGGTAAAAATACATTTATTATGTTATAGCATGAACAGCTCATCGCTTTTGTAAACATTGTGCCAAATGGCGAAATTGCGCTTAATTACGAATATCTCCTTTTTCCATGATACTTTCAACTCCCTTTAACCCTTTAACCCTTTCCCTCATATAGACGCTTTCTGACGCCTCTGCAGCAGACAGCTTTTTGAAAACATAGTGACAAAAGAAGAAATTGCTCAAAACAAGCAATTTCTTCTTTTGCCACAATGTTTTCCACTTTAAGTCATAGGTTATCAATTCAATTATAGAGATTTTCTATTTTTTGACCAAATATGTTCAAAGTCGTCTGCTGCAGAATTGTTGTATGAGGGAAAGGGTTATAAAGGTCCTAATGGGAGCTCTGTAGCTATGCACATCAGTGCACTAGCCTAGTGACCTAGTTGATGCTGCATCAACGAAAATAAATCAATAGTATGGAAACAGCCAGTTTGACTCGCATTGTTTAGGCAAATGACCTGGAAACACTCATTGATTTTAATCATTTTATGGTATTGACCCTTTTCCACATACATCAAAACTGTGGAAAACTTATGCCATTTAATTCATTTAGGAGCCATATTTTTGAAAAATCTTTTTAACCCTTTCCCTCATATTATAACAATTCTGCAGGCAGCAGACGACTTTGAACATAATCTGTCAAAAAATAGAAAATCTCTTTAAATTGAATGGTTAACCATGACTTAAAGTGGAAAACATTGTGGAAAAAGGAGAAATTGCTTGTTTTGAGCAATTTCTTCTTTTGTCACTGTTTTCAAATAGCCATCTGCTGCAGAGGTGCTCGAAAGAGTCTATATGAGGGAAAGGGATAAATCTTTGTGGTAACCCTTCAGACTTCCCGAAACTCTGTCAATACAATACAAATTCCTTTATTTCTCTCAGTTCTATAAACAGAATACATGAGGACCTACAGACCTGACTGACAGATTATTGAAAGGTCCGACTAAAAACCCTTTCATGTCAGCCCGAAATGTCTGACAATAATATATTTTTTTAAATCGGCGATTAAGAATTTCCTTTTTAATTGGAAACAAGCATAATAATATGCAACCTCCAATGAAAAGGATCACATATATAAATATATTCAAGCCTGAAGTGCAAGTCACTGAACATGACTCAAAACTGCAGGTGAGCTCGAGGTCCAACAGTTTCTCCATTTGCTATGAACTATGCTCAGATACATGTACATCATAATGATGAGCAATTCCATTTTTTGCCCAGATGCTTTCAAAGGCATCTGCTGCAGGTTTGTTGTATGTGAGAAGGGTTAAATGATAATTGTACATACGTAACATTGTTTGCACAAGGATGTGAATCGGCTGAATATTGTCATGTTATAGCAAAAACCTACAAAACCACAGTAGAAGGAGACACTAAAAAGCCATACAACCATAACATAGGAAAAATGAAGGGCAGTAATTAACTAAACAGTCCTTATCTGAATTTGGATTAAACCCTTTCCCACATGCACTAACTGTGCAACAAACAACGTTGAACTCATCCAGGCAAAAATGTGGTTAAGATATGAACATAAGTGAACGTATATATAGATATATAATTACTGGATAGTAATGAAACCATTGTGGCAAGAAGAAATTTTTCAACATTTATAAGCAATTTCTTTTTTTTGCTGTTTTTTCCACTATTTAATGATATCTGCAAGTGGAAAAGGGTTAACCTGGGTAGGCACCATGTATGTCAGTTGCGTCACATGGCAAAAAGCCATAGACTGTGCGACAGTACTGATTGATCTTGTTTTTTTCCCCCTACAATGCTATCGTTTTCAAATGATCTAATGTTAATAAAACAACGACACTAATTGATCCATAATACAGTGACTATTGTCTCTTCTTCCGTTTGGCATATTAATCAATGTGTGTTCTAACAAAATGAACATTTGCAGACGCCTCTTCAGCAGACGAAGTCGCAGATTTCTTGTAAGCGGGAAAAGAGGTTAACCCTTTCCCACCTGCAGATGCATTTTGACACAATAGCAGCAGGCGACTTTCGAAAACATTGTGGCCAAAGATGAAATTGCTCATGATGAGCAATTTCTCCTTTGGCCACAATGTTTTCAGCTTTATAACAATTAAGCTATCTTTTATGGAGATTGTTCAGGATTTTGTCTCTGTTTTCAAAGTCGTCTGCTGCAGATTTGTTGTAAGTGGGAAAGGGTTAAAAGGGATTACTGTGTAATTAACAATCGACAGTGGACTGTGGAGTTTGTTCTGCCCTTATTTTTTGATAAAATTACATTTTAAACACTTAAACGTAGTCTTTTCATTCTTTTTCAAGGAAGTTAATTAATATGTGCAAATATGCTTTGTTTTGTCCTTTTCATATAAAAACAAAACTTTTGAATGAAAGAGTAATAATTGTTTTTCTTATGTAATGCTTGATGGCCGTTGTTGAATATGAACTTTAATATTGTTCCAAACAAAAGAAATAGATATAAACAACAAAATATGTTTTGGTTTTAACCACCCTTCCCCACATGCAGCAAATCTGCAGCAGACAACTTTCACCAGAAGATGTCTTCTTAAAAATATTGAAATATATAATTATTGTAGGTATAATTACAGAAAGAAGTTTTGTAACAATGTTTTCAATAGTCGTCTGCATTCTGCTGTAGAGGCGTTAGAACGCGTTTATATGTGACTTTCTGACGCCTCTGCAGCAGACGGCTTTTTGAAAACATAGCGACAAAAGAAGAAATTGCACAAAACGTGCAATTTCTCCTTTTGCCACAATGTTTTCCACTTTTTGACATAGTAACGTTATCCATTCAATTTTTGAGATTTTTCTATGTCTTGACCAAATAAGTTCAAAGTCGTCTGCTGCAGAATTGTCGTATGAGGGAAAGGGTTTAAGTTCAATTTGAATCCAACATTCATGGTCTTATTTTAATAAATTCTGTTTAAATAAGTGTTAGATTAAACACTTGAATGACTAATACAGGAGCTGTTCTTACTTGTGTATTGATCACCGTTTTTTTAATCTATAGGATTTTTTTATGTGTATTAATTGTCTGAAATGAGACGGTTTTATTGGGTGTTAACAGACATGTCAAGTTCGATCATGTAGGTTGATTTAAGCTGAAAGAGACTCAAGGTAAATTATCTTAACCCTTTCCCTCATATAGACACTTTCTGACGCCTCTGCAGCAGACGGCTTTTTGAAAACATAGTAACAAAAGAAGAAGTTGCACAAAACGTGCAATTTCTCCTTTTGTCACAATGTTTTCCACTTTTAGACATAGGTTATCCATTCAATTATAGAGATTTCCATTATTTGACAAAATATGTTCAGTTGTCTGCTGCAGAATTGTTGTATGAGGGAAATTTTTAATTTGATCGGAGATGAAAAGTGACACCAAGAGGACTTGCGTTAGATCACAACAGTTACTGGGTCTACACACTTTCAAAGGGAACAGTGAAATCTATAGCATGGTTGATTATTTAAAAAGTATATTTTGTACAGTAGAGAAGTGGATTTTAAATTACAAACATCAGCAATATTTTCCAACAAAATGAATTATTTGTATTTTGTTTTTACTTGTGGTGACAAAATATCGTTCAAAAGGAAACATTTCCCGAAATGTTGTCTGCTTCAAAGAATATAAGAATCTTTCTGTATGAGAGAAAGGGTGAGGGCAGTCAGGGGTAAAGTGCATGATGTGGTATGCGCACAGATGATCCTGAATAAACTTCATTCAACTTGCCCCAGCAAGCAAGGACAGATTATCCAATGAATATATTATATGTTATCTACACTTACTTTACATCTTATTAGGAACAGAACAGATCTATTTATAGATTCATATCCATGTAGGTATATCAAGTCTATCTGGGGGGGATAGGTTTAACCATTTCCCACATAGAAACAAAATATACAGGTACTTGAATATATTTGAGAAAATGTATGTAAACTCTTTAAAGATGATTAGAATACATTAAAAAGCTTTTTGGAAAAAGGAGAAAATTTCTCATATCTAGACTATGTTTACAAAAAAAGAAAAGAAAATCAACCGACTTTCAAAATGTACCAAAAGTTGTTGCTTTCAGAGAGATTGGATACCCATTCCTTCATGCGGCTCAGCAGACAGTGGGTTTTGTCTCAAAAGGAGAAATACCACAAAAATACCCAATTTCTCCCTTTGCCATAATGTTTTCAACTTTCCGTTATAGAAATATTCTATAATTTTGTCTATTTGTTCAAAGTGCTGCAGTTGATGGGTTAACCCTTTCCCTCATACGACAATTCTGCAGCAGACGACTTTGAACGTATTTTGTCAAAACATAGAAAATCTCCATAATTGAATGGATAACCTATGACAAAAAGTGGAAAACATTGTGTCAAAAGGAGAAATTGCACGTTTTGTGCAATTTCTTTTTGTCACTATGTTTTCAAAAAGCCGTCTGCTGCAGAGGCGTCAGAAAGCGTCTATATGAGAGAAAGGGTTTAACAACATCCAGCTGCATCTGTAGTTTTAAGTTCACCTGAAAGTGCTCAAAGTGAGTTATTGCGATTGCCCTTTGTCATCTGTCAACATCTTGTCCTCTGTAACCAGTGGGCGAATTGGAATGTAACTTTACAGAAAGCATCCTCTCAATGTCCTCAGCAAAATTCTTTCCAACTCAGAATTCTGGTTTCAATGGCAATAAAAGACAGAAAATAAAAAATAAAATTCCCAAACTGGCTGGCTGTTTTTCAAATAATTTTGTAGAAATGCTCATTTGGTGACCCACTTTTGATTGTAATTTGCTATTTTCAATACTTCAGGACAGCTGTCAAAAGGGCGCCATGTTCCGATGGTATATGGGCGACTAGCAGAGGGTGACCAGTTTGTCATTATGGCGGACAACACCCTGCAGCAGCAACAGCAGCAGCAGGAAATGGTGGCCATGCAGAATCGCATCCCGACAAACTTTCGCGAAGCTGGATCAGCCCCATTGAGAAAACTTAGTGTTGACCTCATCAAGACATACAAACACATCAATGAGGTAAGTCTTTAAGATAAACGTTTTCATAATAAAACAAAAGTCCGGTGTAGTCTAATACTTTCTCATAACAACAAGCAGGCAGGAGACCGCTTTGAAAACATCTAGGCAGTAATATATTAATAGTAATTTCTTCTTTTGCCACAATGCTTCAGATTCATCAAAATGCGTAGATCTGTAAGTTGGAAAGTTGGCCAAGAGCCTGTTAACCTGAAAAATCAGGGCCTAGAGCAGCACCAAATGATTGTGGCTGTTACGCTACCAAGACTCGTTAATAGATGGGCAAGTGTTTTTAGTGAGGGACTGGGTGCTATCTGTAACACAGGCACACTTTCGAATAAAAAGTCTTCAACAGTCTCCAACCCAAATGACAATGTCTGTTAGGATAAGCTAGGAGTGGCTAAATGAAAGGAGTGTTTGAAGATTGGTGACGGCCTAATTGGATTATGAAACACTGAATAGATAGATCTATTTTGCAAGTCTATCCTTGTTTTTAAACAAAGATTTATCTTCACTTCCCTCTAGGTACATTAACAATTCCTTGATTGGCTATCATCTCTGTTTTGAGCATATTATTGTTTAAACAAAAATGTAGATTATACATGTATTATGTAATTACTTAATTAGAAAATCTCTAAATGAATGCATAATTCTTGAATAGAGTCAAAAACTTAGTGGCAAAAGGAGAAATTACTTTTTCCCCTTTTGTGTTTCAAAATTTGTCTGCTTTATACTTTATACGCATTGAAAACATTTTTAAGGAAATAAGCACATTTTGTTGTAGTACTATTAGGAAAGTGCATCAATGATGTTGTCATATTCAGTTTTTCGAGTTATCCAATTTAATCACTTTCATGAACCTTAAGGGGATGTTTAATGATGCCATGCTTTCGTTACTTGCAGCCATTATTTCAAATTTTGCTGATTTTTACATGTCCATGACTTTTCCCTTTGATGTCTCTAGAAAACCTGTCAATCCTTATAGTTTATCCTTGATAGGTTCCATGACACTGAACTTGAAGGATTCATTATACACTTTTCCTTTCCATCTTGCTTTAAAATAGTTTCAGCTACCCATAACAGAATTTAAATTCCTGTCTTGCAAAGACGACTTTGAAAACGTCTACTCAAAAATATGGAAGATCTCTAATTGTAGGTATACTTAATACTTGAAACAGTTGAAAACATTGCTCTTTTGCCACATTGCTATGAAAGTCATCGGTTACTGAAGTAAGCATCAACATGTGGGAAAGGGTTTATGATTCTATGCTGCAAATACTAGAACTATTCATTTATAAACGGAGGCTGTGAACACAGCTAGTTATAAAAATATAATAGCAATATATTTCTCCCTTTCCCTTTCCCACCTGCAGACACATTTTGACGCAAAAGCAGTGCAGACGACTTGATGAGCAATTTCTCCTTTGGACACAATGTGTTCAACTTCATTTAACAATTAAGTTATCTTTTATTGTGATTTTCAGGTTTTTGTCTCAATGTTTTCAAAGTCGTCTGCTGCAGATTTGTTGTATGTGGGGATAGATATTTCCTCCCTAAGCCATTTTACTTCAGACATACTGAGATGGTAAAAGTCTTGTGGTGACATAGACTGAAATGAGGGGGAGTTAAAAGGATCTTTGTCCCTCAATATATCCCTTATAACTTTTAACCCTTTCCCTCTTATAGACGCTTTTTGACGCCTCTGCAGCAGACAGCTTTTTGAAAAAAACATAGTGACAATAGAAGAAATTGCTCAGAACAAGCAATTTCTGCTTTCGCCACAATGTTTTTCACTTTTAGTCCTAGGTAATCCATTCAATTGAAGAGATTTTCCATTTTTTTACAAAATATGTTCAAAGTCGTCTGCTGCAGAATTGTCGTATGTGGGAAAAGGTTTAAACTAATCCCTACATTACTGGTTCTCAAAGAGATGATTCGTCTAATTACCCTAAACAAACATAGGGTTGATAGTAATAAGATTAATCCTTTCCCTCATACGACAATTCTGCAGCAGATGTCTTTGAGGATATTTTGTCAAAAAATAGAAAATCTCTATAATTAAATGGATTACCTAGGACTAAAAGTGAAAAACATTGTGGCGAAAGCAGAAATTGCTTGTTCTGAGCAATTTTTTCTTTTGTCACTATTTTTTTTTCAAAAAGCTGTCTGCTGCAGAGGCGTCAAAAAGCGTCTATAAGAGGGAAAGGGTTAAAAGTTATTACGTGGAAAACATTGTGGCAAAAGGAGAAATTGCTTGTTTTGAGCAATTTCTTCCTTGTCACTGTTTTCAAAAAGCAGTCTGCTCCAGAGGAGTCAGAAAGCGTCTATATGAGGGAAAGGGTTAAACCCTTTTAGCAAGGACAACAAAACTGCAGCAGACAACTTTGATAACATAGAGGGGAAAATCTGTGTAAATGAAATTATGAATTATGGAATAGAACAGGGTTGAAAACATTGTGATTAAAGGAGAAATTGCTCAAGATGAGCAATTTCTTCTTTTTGTCACAATGTTAATAAATGTTGTCTACTGCCAATGCATCAGAATGCATGTGCAAGTGGAAAAGGGTTAATTAATAGCATGAAATTTGCAACTTATCCTGAGCTCTGGACTGATGTATAGGGGTTGCTTGATCCAATGGGGCATCAAAGCACTTACATGGAGTGCAATTATTCTTTGGCATGTTAGGGGAGTTTATTTTCATAAAAATCCATATTTAGATTTTGCTGACACAGGAGATTTTCTATGGGTTTTTCTTGATTCCATCAAAATTCTGTTGCTGGGACATTTTGTTGCTAGTAATCTGAGCCCTTGATTCCGTTTGGTTTTGTTTAATATAACCCTTTCCCACATACAACAAATCTGCAGCAGATGGCTTTGAACACATCTAGGCAATACCATATCATGTAGTATATCTAAATATGAAAGTATAATTATATAATAAGGTTGAAAACATTGTGGCAAAAAAGGAGAAATTGGTCACATAGACCAATTTATTGTTTCGCCACAAAATTTTCTAAAGTCATCTGCTGCAAAAGTGTCAAAATGCGTATACATGTGGGAAAGATACTTTGCAGTTTCGGTTTTGCCAAGATTGGCATGTAACATCGTGCAATTTGTCTTTTTATGTACTATTGTAAGTTCTATGTACGTCAGACACATATTGAGGCATCTTCAGCAGATAATTTTCCATTTCTCGAGACTTAACCCTTTCCCTCATGCGACAATTCTGCAGCAGACGACTTTGAACATATTTTGTCAAAAAATAGCAATTCTCTTTATAATTGAATGGATAACCTGTGACTAAAAGTGGAAAACATTGTGGCAAAAGGAGAAATTGCTCGTTCTGATCAATTTCTTCTTTTGTCACAATGATTTCAAAAAGCCGTCTGCTGCAGAGGCGTCTGTATGAGGGAAAGGGTCAATAAGTTCCTACAGCATAGGGAATATAAAGGGAAATATCCTCTTCTCTCATAGCTAGAGTAAAATGCAACCTTGAAATATGAAGGAGAAAGCCAGTTCCTCATAACAAGCAACCAACTTTTCATCGTGCTTGCATTAAATTATTAGCTTCCTAATATAGCTGCATCATCAAAGTATATAAAGTATGGATGCCCTGTCCCAATATTAGATGTTGGGACTATTCAGATAGAATCAATACAATTTACTTGTTTTTGTGGGAAGTTGCTATGGTAACCAGACAGTAAGCTTGTGAGAGGTCTATGACAATGTCCAAACACTCGAGTTACATTGAATTGATGAATATATTTAGCCATGTTAAAAAAGGGGGGGGGGGGTGTCAACTTAGTTGACAATAACAATAATTGTCACTGACTGTTTTTATCAATGTCTACATGTAAGCCAATTAATGGTTACATTTACATAACATAGGGCGTGCTCCAGGGAAGCCATACTGCCGTGCAGTAGTCATAGAATACATGTCCATCTCGGGTGTGGCATGTGGAGGCGTTCAATCCCTGGCCAGGTCACAGTGAAGACTTTAAAAATGGCACCCAGGAGTTAGCATTATGACTGACTCTGGTTATACCTTTTGTCACAATGGTTTTTAAATGCCGTTTACTGTAAATCCTTCTGCAGATGGGAAAGGGAATTAAGAACATGAAATAATTGCAACTTAAAATATCCCAAAGCTCTGAACTGATGTATAGGAACATCAATTCTGTAGCAACCAACTTGGAAAATGTTGAGCAAAAATATAGAAACTTGCTTTAAATTAATGTATACATAACTATTGAACAGAATTGAAAATATTGTGTCTATATAGGAAATTGTTCATTATTGGCAATTTTTCACCTTTTGTTACCATGTTTTAAAAAATCGTCTGCTGCAGAGTTGCCAGAAAAGTTTGTATTTGGGACAGGGTTAACTTCATTGTTTTAAGACACCTGTTCAAAGACACTGATGAACAAATTTATGGAAATGCATTGGTATCCTTCTTATTATTCAATGATCGATTAATTGTACATTCGTTTATAGAGAGTTTCAATAGTTTACACTTTGTTTTCAAACAAAAGGATGGAAGTATAAAACATTGTGGGTGAGAGAAATTCTTCGCATAATGAGCACTACCTTTTTTCCAAAATATTTTAAAACATTTGTCTGCTGTAAACATTCAAAATGCGCAAAATTCATATAGGAAAGGGTTAAAAGAAGCTATTTTTCTATTGATACTTTTGTCCTCTCTATCCTGAAGGTGATGGGGGGTTTCGACACAGGCAGTCTAGACTCCTAATTTATGACCGATGTTTATCCCTTTCCCAGATACTCCCTCATATAGACGCTTTCTGACGCCTCTGCAGCAGACAGCTTTTTGAAAACATAGTGACAAAAGAAGAAATTGCTCAATATGAGCAATTTCTCCTTTTGCCACAATGTTTTCCACTTTTAGTCATAGGTTATCCATTCAATTATAGAGATTTTCTATTTTTTGACAAAATATGTTCAAAATCATCTGCTGAAGAATTGTCGTATGAGGGAAAGATTTAATATGTTTCATACCTTTACAGCATCCAAGGATTGAAAACATTATGTAAAAGAAAAAAAAGAGCAATTTCTCTTAAAAATGTCATACCAGATAAAAGGTAATTTTTTCTTTTGCCACCATGTTTTCCACTTTTAGTCATAGGTTATCCATTCAATTATAGAGATTTTCTATTTTTTGACAAAATATGTTCAAAGTCGTCTGCTGCAGAATTGTTGTATGTGAGAAAGGGTTAAAGGTTACCGGAATCTACTTGCAATTCATTACCTTTTATCTGATATGACATTTTTAAGACTGTTAAAGATTTTGAAATCATCTAGGCAAAACTATGGAAAATAATTTGAAGAAAAGAATAATTATTGAATAGGGCTCATCATGAGCAATTACACCTTCTGTCACAATGTTTTTAAGAGCATCCTGTTGCAGAGGTGTCTGGAAGGGCCTGTATGTGGGAAAGGGTTAATCCCTTTGTCTGAGAAGTTGTATGCTGCAATTTGATTGTCCATATTGCAGAGGAAAACTTCATCTGAACGATTCTTTACAGTTAATCAGAGCCATACATGAACTTTTTCACAGCCTCCAATATTGGTAAAATGTTGTTTATCTTTTACCTTTACCGCAAAAATTGTTTTGAACATCTTGCAAAAGTGAAAAATATTTATTGAACAGTTTTTAAGATTATTGCAAATGCAGAAATTGTACACATCGTTTTCTAAAATCGTCTGCTGCAGATGCGCCAGAATCAGTTGGATTGGGATAAACAACAGGTAGAACGATATTCAAACAAATACTGTAAACTCCAATGTCAAATCCTTAGATTTAATTGTTGTTTTCCAGGTTAAACAATTCTGAGTACATTAATAAACAATAAAGGGCTTTTTCATAGGACTATATTAAATTTTTACATTGGAATCTGTTGAAAGATCTTAACCCTTACTGACATACAGACGCTTACTGACGCCTCTGCAGCAGACGACTTTTGAAAACATTGTGACAAAAGAAGAAATTACTCAAAACAAGCAATTTCTCCTTTTGCCATAATTTGTTCAACTCCTTTTAATGATTAAATTTGCCCTTACAAAGATTTAACCTTTTCCCTCATACGACAATTCTGCAGCAGACGACTTTGAACGTATTTTGTCAAAACATAGAAAAGCTCCATAATTGAATGGATAACCTATGACAAAAAGTGGAAAACATGGTGACAAAAGGAGAAATTGCACGTTTTGTGCAATTTCTTCTTTTGTCAGTATGTTTTCAAAAAAGCTGTCTGCTGCAGAGGCGTCAGAAAGCGTCTATATGAGGGAAAGGGATACCATAATCTTGCCTAAATGTTTACGAAGTCGTCTGCTGCAAATCGGTTGTATTGGGAAAGGGTTACCCCCCTTTTCCTGCTACAGAGGTATCTCCTTAGTTGATGACTTTTGGGACGAATAAAAAAAAACTTATTTCGCCATGTTTTTAACGCTGAAGTTCGAATACACTTTATATTCCTATATTTTATATTTTTCACTGATGGTTTCAAAGCAGAAAAACAACTTTGAAAACATTGTGGTCAAAGGTGAAATTGCTGATTATTATTAGCAATTTCTCCTTTCAATGTTTTCAACTCAGTTAACATATTTTCAATAAGCCACTGACACAATGACAATATAGAACTGCTGAAAAGTAAAAAACAAAGCTTGGCTGATCTGTGTTAGTGTTAATTTGATTACTGAAAATTTAACGGTTTAACATTGCAGCTATATACAAAGAACAAGATTCAAGCATATTTCAAGTTTGTTCTGTGCAAAGCTTTCTTCGACCAAGATCAATAAAGTGTTGCAGAATTTTACTTTCCTCTTATTTCTGTAGAATAATGATGCAATAACAGGACGGGTCGAATGTAAAAGTCTTGAACAAAACATCTAGTGTGTGTAACACTTGGAGGTTTTTTTGCACATTAATGTTCTTTTCAATTTGAGTAATGTCTTGTGTGAGCTGATTTCTAGAAGTCTTCTTTTGGTTTGGCAATGGCACACTAGATTTTAGTTTGTGAAGCGTTTCCACCTCTCTGGAGCTGAGCTAGGAGTAAAACTTGTAAATATCTTGGAGAGAAGTGGATTACGCCAGACGATATGTCTGGGAGTTATTGACCAAACTGTTCTGGTTAAAGGATATCGGGGAAGTTTTATGTTTTTTCATCCAAGACATCAGTGCTGGAAATGACCAACTATTAACCCTTTATGATCCTCTACAAAATGATTGAATATGTCTGTTTAAGGAATGATTTTTACCAAGATTTATTTAACTCTGCTGGAATGTCTGTATTAAATTACTTGGATGAGAATTGTCCTTAGATGCTTGAGAACAATGAAGATCACAACATTATTTTACAATTTTAGACTATTTTTGCTAAAAAAAAATCATAAGTATAATAATTTAATGCTCAAACAATGTGAAAGTGCATGACTTAATATTATCCCTCTGTTGAAGATGAATTTGAAAATGTTATTGGAAAGAGTAAATGTCATCTTTTACCACATTTTAAATTCTGTGTAACATAACAATCTTCTAAATTGTCAACATTTTTTACATGTTTTCAAAGTGGACTATTTCTAAATATATGTCAAATAAAGTTTAAAATTCTCTGGAAAAAAATGAAAAATGAAACTTCTTGACCTATTTAACCCTTTTCCACAAACAACATATCTGTGACGGACAACAACGGAAACAATTTGTCAAAAATGTTGAAACTCCCTTGATCAATGAAAGCTCAATTATTAAATCAAGTTAAAAACATTGCAGCAAATGGAGAAATGGCTCATTGAGAACAATTTCTCCTTTTGCCACAATGTTTTCAAAATTCGTCTGCTGCAGAAAGCGTCTGTATGTGAGAAAGGTTTAAATAATTATGTTAGATCTGAGAAAGTTGACCGTTTCCTTTATATGCTATATTTATATCAATAATGCTTTGAAAATTTATTTGTCAGCGGAAGACATGACAAGTCTAAACATTTAACTCTTTCCCACTTACTACAAATCTATAGCCGACGACTTATATGGAAAATCTAAATAAATAGCAATATTATTAATATTAATGCTTGCCAATCATCAGTTGAACAATTTCACCGACTAGAAAACTGAAAGATTAATTTATATTGATAAAGAGTTGAAAATATTGCAATAAAAGGTGAAATTGCTCGTGTTTTAATGCAATGTTTTCAAAAGTCGTCTGCAACAACAGGCGTCAAATGTCGTCTGTGTGAAATAATGGGTGAAAATGATGAAAACATTGTGTCATGATGAGCAATTTCTTCTTTTACCACAACATTTTCAAAAAGCAGTTTGCTACATATGTATCAAAATGTGTCTGCATTAGGGATATATATATATATATATATATATATATATATATATATAGGCTTAACAAAATAGGATAATAATAACCTTTAAACACAGTCAACAAATCTGCAGCAGCCGACTTTGAAAAGGTTTTGAAAAGGTTTACAGGAATCCGCTGTGGTCGAGTGGTTAGCGTCGGGGATTTCGAAACCGGGTGTCACGGGTTCGATCCCCAGTCGCAGCATTACGGTCATGGTGGAGTGCCCTTGGGCAAGGCACATTTTCTAGCCTAGTACTGGTTTGTTTACCCAGGGATCATGAATAATTAAATTTAATTGGGCGCTAAATGACCTTAGCTGTCGATGCGCCATAAAACAATATACATTCATTCATTGAAAAGGTTTACTTCAAAGTCTATGTAAAACTGTTGGAATAATTACTATAAATAAATATATCATTATTGAATAAAGTTGAAGAAAACATGGCGGCAAAAGGAGATTTCTTCTTTTGTCAAAATGTTTTTAAAAATTGTCAGCTGCAGATTTGACAGAATAAGTCTGCTAATGGGAAAGAATTAAATATAAGGAGAATTTAGAGAGGAAAAAAGGACACAAAATATAAAACATTCAACAATTAAACAGGTTCTGTCACTCATGCTTTCATCACTTTCAGTCATTTTACCAAATAAGGAAAAAACACATTTATAAGGATATGACTAGGTCAGAGGAAGTTTAATTCATAAATAAAAAAATAAGCGGGAAAACACATAGACCCTTCATAAGAATTTGTTGAAGTATTGCTGGATATGTTTTTAACCCTTTCCCTTATATAAACGCTTTCTGATGCCTCTGCAGCAGACGACTTTTTGAAAACATGGTGACAAAAGAAGAAATTGCACAGAACATGCAATTTCTCCTTTTGCCACAATGTTTTCCACTTTTTGTCGTAGGTTATCCATTCAACTATGGAGATTTTCTATGTTTTGACAAAATACGTTCAAAGTCGTCTGCTGCAGAATTGTCGTATGAGGGAAAGGGTTAAAACATCCAGGGATTTTTGTATTAACCCCTTTCCCTCATACAGACATGCAGCAATTGTGATAAAGGGAGAAATTGCTTGTAATGAGCAATTTCTTCTTTGACCACAATGTGTTCAACTTCATTCAATAATTAAACTTGTAATATTGAGATTTTTGACATTTCTGCCAACATATTTTCAAAAGTTGTCTGCTACGTAGAGACTGTTTGTATGTGGGGAAGGGCTAATATGCTAAAGCACACTGAATGATATTTGTTAAGTTCTTGATACTTACTGTTATCATTAGTATGACTTCTGATGTACGTGTCAAAGATGTTCGTTATTATTATACTGTGACTTTGTATCACGGTGATGCAAAAGGTTACGGAAATGAGGTTTAGCTAGTTGCGGATGTCTAGTACTATTTTTGGCGGGGTAAAAAGATAAGAGTAATTTTTTCAGTGAATCATTCAATACTTTAGTAAATATTGCCTAAGTAGGTTAAATGGTGTAACCCTTTCCCGCATGAAGATTACTAATCTGGAAAAAAAAAATGAAATTACACATAATGAGAAATGTCGATGTGAAGGTGGACTGTAAGTGATGTAAGAATTAATTGTTTCAAATGCAATGAGACCTCTTTAAACCTTTCCCTCATATAGACGCTTCTTGACGCCTCTGCAGCAGACAGCTTTTTGAAAACAAAGTGACAATGTTTTCCCACTTTTAGACATAGTAACTTATCCATTCATTTATAGAGATTTTCCATAATTCGATAAAATATGTTCAAAGTCGTCTGCTGCAGAAAAGATACCTTTACCAACGTAGATGCATGTTAACCCTTTCCCTCATACGGCAATTCTGCAGCAGACGACTTTGAACATATTTTGTCAAAAAATAGAAAATCTCTAAAAATTGAATGGATAACCTAATAACGTTTTGTGCAATTTCTTCTTTTGTCACTATGTTTTCAAATAGCCGTCTGCTGCAGAGGCGTCAGAAAGCGTCTATATGAGGGAAAGGGTTTTAAAAAAATAAAGTGGCATAAGGAGAAATTGCTCATAATGATTACCTAGATGTTTCTAAGTCTCCTGCTGCAGATTTATTGAATGTCAGAAAGTGTTATCTCTACCTTTACAACAACTTCAATCGGAGGTGGCAAGAAAACTCATAGAAATGTCAAGGTCTAAAAACCCACGCAGAGTTCTATTGTTAACAATTCCTTGGAATTGCATAAAAAAAATCTGAAAACTGACAACAGCCGCTTTACATTCTAAAAATAGAATCCATTGACCTTTTTTTTGTCTTTTCCGGAACAAGTATGGGAAAAACATTTCAGATAAAAATAAAAGAAGGCATCAATAATTTTGATCATGGATTAATTATTTTTATGAAAATAATTCAATATTCATGGTAAACTTTACAGAAATGTTTATCATTATTTAACTAGATTTCATTGTTTGAAAAATATTTTTCGTAACCCTTTCCCACATATAGACGCATTTTGACGCCTCTGCAGCAGACGGCCTTTTGAAAACATAGTGACAAAAGAAGAAATTGCACAAAACGTGCAATTTCTCCTTTTGCCACAATGTTTTCCACTTTTTGTCATAGGTTATCCATTCATTATTGAGATTTTCTATGTTTTGACAAACTACGTTTCAAAGTCGTCTGCTTCAGAATTGTTGTATGAGGGAAAGGGTTAAAATTAACTAGACTAAATAATTGTACTTTTATTCAGAGTTTTTCATATTTTTTTGGCCAAGACGTTTATTAAATTGGCTGCTGCAGATGATTGTATGTGATAAAATGGAATACAATTTTAGATACCACAGAAGCAAGAGACAAGTGAAACTTTCAGTGAAGAAATCAGTATTGATACTATATACCACATCTTTGTTACCTTCAATATAATTAGGCAATTTCTCTTTTTATCACCATGTTTCATATCTTTTCAATATAATTTTATAATAAATAAGTTTTTTTTTATTTAAAGTCCTTTTTCCATAGTTTTGCTAGTTTACCTGTGATGAACACTCCCCTTCTATTATAATTACTGTGCACATTTAGGTATATCATTTTTGACCATTCATACTTTCTGTTGATCGTCTTCTGCCGATGATCGTGTTGGGTGGGGAAAATGCTATGAGAAAGCCAGGAAACACATGCTGGGTGAACTTGCTGCCATGATATACTGAAAATGATGTTAAACTCCAATAAATCATGTCTTTTTCAGGTTTACTATGCAAAAAAGAAGAAACGAGCAGCTCCAGGGGCTCAAGGGGACGATAGCAGCCATAAGAAAGGCAAAGTTAACGTCCACGCTTACAATGACGGGTATGATGACGCGAACCATGACTATATTGTTAATCCGGGTGAAAAATGGATGGATCGATATGAGATTGATTCCCTCATAGGAAAAGGCTCTTTTGGACAGGTAATGTAATGTAGTCCTTGATAACCCTTTTCCAAATACAACAAATCTGCAGACGACATAGTAAACATTTAGGCAAAATCTTGAAAAATCCCCATAAATGAATGTATAATTACTGAAAAAAACTGAAAGCATTGTGGCAGAAGGAGAAATTTTCCTTTTGTCACAGTGTTTCCAAAAGTCGTCTGCTGCAGAGGTGTCAGAAAGCGTCTTATTTGTGGGAAAGGGTTTATAAAATTCTCCTTCAGACATGTCAACAAATATGAAGGAAATGATTAACCATTTGTCTGATTGACATCTTACTTTTTCCCAAGTAGACACATTTGCGTTTTTTAAGTCTAATCAATAATTATAATGTCATATGCAGAATGCGATTTTCCTTTTTAAGAAGAATAATTAAGCACCAAAAAATCGGATAACTGGTGCCCGGATAAGTGCGACTTGACAACATTTTCTTAATCATTTTGCCTAGATGTTTTCAAAGTTATCTGCAGGTTTTAAACCTCAAGGTTCAACTTAAATAAATGAAAGTATAATTATTGCATTGAGTTGAAAACATTGTTGCAAATGGAGAAATTGGGCAATTTTATCCTTTTGTCACAATGTTTTTTAGCTCACCTGTGCACGAAGTGCTCAAGTTGAGCTATTGGGACCAGATTTTGACTGGCATCTGTCCATCATCCAAAACTGCCTTGTAAACACTCTACAGGCTACATTTTGCATCCTATCTTCATGAAAGTTTATCAGAGCATTCATCTCCATCAAATCTTTGACAAGTTCGAAACTGGGCCATATGAGGTCAAAAACTAGGTCACCATGTTAAATTGAAGGGAAATCATTCTTGGAGGCCGCAGTTTAACTTGAGCACGTTGAAACTGCATTAGAATGTTTGTCTTGATGATATGTAGGTCAAGTTTGAATATGGGTCATGACGGGTCTAAAGTAGGTCACTAGGTTAAATTGAAGGAAAATGTTGTAAACACTCTAATGAAGAAATTTTTACTTCAGCAGTTTGAAATTTTGTCAGAATGTTTGTCTAGATATCTAGTCCATGTTCGAATATGGGTAATATTAGGTAAACAAAATAGGAAACTTCTAAGGCCAAATGAGGGAAAAAAAAATTAACACTGGAGGTGTCATTTGAATCTTTGTCAGAATAATTGGCATGGTGTGTTTTGCATTAGAAATCACCTCGCATAATTCTGGTGAGCGATCTAGGGCCATCAAGGCCCTCTTGTTTAAAGTCATCTGCTGAAGATTCGTAATAATGCTTTTGCAGGTGGGAAAAGGTAAATGAATATCTCAAAGAACTTTATCAATGATTGGTTAAATGTTACAAATTATCAGAATATTATCATGGATATATCTAGGCTACAGGGGTACTAGGTTAGGTTAGTCTTATAATGAGAGAAATTACTGGAAGTTATATTTTTTTTGCTAGAATTTCAGGAATTTCATTTCGATAGATGTTTTTACCCCCCTGTCTGTACCTCTGTGATAAGACTGGCTGTATGTTCTCTATCCCAGACTGATTCCCTGGCACTATGTATTGGAATTTCTGACATTGTTTTCTCAACCAGTCTGGCCATCATGGCTGCTTACCACCCATCTCTGCTGCAGTCTGCCCTCTCTTTTCCTGGACATCTTATCTTTGCATGATACTTTTCTCAGAAACTGTCAAAGCAAATGATTTCGCCCTTTCCCGAATAAAGATTTTTCTGATTTTGCAACAGATTACTTAGTATCGAAGAAGACAATGTGGTAAAAGGAGATAATGAGCAATTTTTTCTTTTGTCACAATACTCTCAACTTTATGTATGCAATAATTGCTTTTTCATTTATCGGAGAGTGTCCACATTTTTGACCAAATGTCTTTAAAGTGGTCTGCTACACATTTCTTGTGGGAAAGGGATTAAAACTCCAGAATATTTTATTCATTATCAATAGATGGATTACAATTAAACCCTTTCCCACGTATATAGACATATTTGCAGCAGACAAATTTTGAAAACATGGTGACAAAAGAAGAAATTGCTAAAAACAAGCAATTTCTCCTTTTATCACAATGTTTTCATTTTTTTCCAGTAATTATACCTTCTATTATTTCTAGAGATTTTCCATATCTTTTAATAATAGATTTTTCAAAAAGTTGTCTGCTGCAGAATTATTGTATGTGGGAAAGGGTTAAACCCCTTCATATACCTGACTAATCTGCAGCACAGGTAACTCCAAGGCAAAACAAATGGAAAATCACTGTAAAGGAGAATAAAAATTACTTTGTTATCAGCAATTTCTCCTCTTGACGCAATGTTTTCATCTGCTACACCAAAGTATGTTTGCATGTGGGACAGAATGTAGACAAGTCAAACAGCTGCAGAGTTTTTAAAAAGTCCACGGTTTCAGATGTTTCATTGTTCCGAGTGAGAAGGTGAAAGTAAAGAGAATATGCAGGGACTTGTTATCATTTGTTGAAGCATGTTGGTGCAACGCTCTTCAACTTATCCCTAACTCACCTGTAGACACGTTCTGACACATCTGAAGCAGAAGACTTTTGAAAACATTGTAGCAAATGGAGAAATTGCTATTATGAGCAATTTCTCCATTTGCCACAATGTTTTATAATAGTATTTAATAATAAATGCCCATTAATGAAGATTTCTCAAAATATTGCCAGTATGTTTTCAACGTCGTCTGCTGCAGATTTGTTATTTGCGGGAAAGGGTTAAAGCACCTTGCCTTCAGACAAATATCAAATAGAAGACAAATTATATAAGAATTCATAGGTAATTGAAATTAATGGAAGAAAAACAGGACATGTCGAAATATTTCTATTTCATTGCTATTAATGAGTATATATACATGTGTCAAAACACATTCAGACTTTTCTAGACTTGCAGTTCTGCCCTTTTATGCACTTTGGTTGTTTTGACAGATTTCTAGTTTCTCTTTAACCCTTTCGAAACCTCATATAGACGCTTTCTGACGCCTCTGCAGCAGACGGATTTTTGAAAACATAGTGACAAAAGAAGAAATTGCACAAAACATGCAATTTTTCCTTTTGCCACAATGTTATCCACTTTTTGTCATAGCTAGGTTATCCATTCAATTATGGGGATTTTCTATGTTTTGACAAAATACGTTCAAAGTAGTCTGCTGCAGAATTGTTGTATGAGGGAAAGGGTTAAACAACATGCTATGAATGGATTTTATATAGCCTGTTAGTGCTCACTGGATATGCTAATTTTAGAGTTGTCAGCATTTTACAATACATGAAATTAAAATGTAATATCTGCAGAGTTTAAGCCAGATGTGGAAAGATGAGAAATTGCTGCAAAAATAATCAGTATCAGGTAAAGGGTTAACATGGTGTTGACTACCGGTTCCCATTAGAATGTAAACAATACGTTACCCTTTCCCACATACCACAAATCTGCAGCAGATAACTTTGAAATCATTTAGACCAAACTATAGAGAATTTCTTTAACCCCTTCCCACATACAACAATTCTGCAGCAGACGACTTGGAACATATTTTGTCAAAAAATGGATAACCAATGACTATAAAGTGGAAAACATTGTGGCCAAAGGTGCAATTGCTCATTATGAGCAATTTCACCTTTGGCCACAATGTTTTCAAAAGTCGTCTGCTGCTATTGCGTTAAAATGCGTCTGCAGGTGGGAAAGGGTTAAATGAGAGTATAAGTATGGACACAAGTTCCGAGAGACTTGTCCATTTGTTACAATGTTTTCCATGCTGCAGAGGCGTCGAAACACCATCTGTATGTGGGGGAAAAAAGTTAAATTAGACTGGAATCAGACCTTAACCCTTTCCCTCATACGACAATTCTGCAGCAGACAACTTTGAACGTATTTTGTCAAAACATAGAAAAACTCCATAATTGAATGGATAACCTACGACAAAAAGTGGAAAACATTGTGGCAAAAGGAGAAATTGCACGTTTTGTGCAATTTGTTCTTTTGTCACTATGTTTTCAAAAGGCCGTCTCCTGCAGAGGCGTCAGAAAGTGTCTATATGAGGGAAAGGGTTAAAGTAGGGGTATACATCTGTACTGAATTGATTTGTTCACTCTCTCTTACTATCTAGACAATGTTAATTTTCTCTCAAACTTTAGGATCTATTTCTAGCAGAGGGTATATCCCTTTTCCCTTTCCCGAGAACAAAAGTTCAGCAGCTGACACAAAAACCTGAAAAATCTCCATTAAAGATAGCTTTATTGCTAAATAAAATTGAAAACATTGTGGCCAAAGGAGAAATTGCTCATCATGAGCAATTTCACCTTTGGCCACAATGTTTTCAAAAGTCTTCTGCCTCTATTGCGTCAAAATCCGTCTGCAGGTGGTAGAGGGTAAAAGATACATTTTGTTTCGATAGATATTTTTTACTATTATAATTAAAATAGGTTGACTATTTCCAGACTATCCTTCAATATCTATTTTTTCTTCCTGTTTGTCTTGACCTTATCCCCAATGCAAAATATCTGAAGAAAGCAACCCTGATAAATTCTCCATCTGTCACAAGATTTTCCTAGATGTGTGGTGCCTTAATGACAATCCTCCTTCCCACGTTAGAACATTACTTTTATAGAGTGGTAAATTACTCACAGAACAGGCATTTTGTGAATGTTTGTCTGATGTTAAAATCTGCACCTAGCCTGGGTTCAAATATTTCTATTTGAAGTATTTCAGAGTTGATATACACAAGGGAGATGCTAGGGTTTCATGCTGTCAGTAGCAGTAACAAAATTAACCTCCTTTCCTACTGGACCAACTTGTGCTGTTTGTTATTTGAACCATCTGATACAGGACAAATTTCAAAAAAAAAATACCACAATGTTTCCAACTTTATTCAATAAATACATGTTCATTTAACCCTTTCCCTCATATAGACGCTTTCTGACGCCTCTGCAGCAGACAGCTTTTTGAAAACATAGTGACAAAAGAAGAAATTGCACAAAACATGCAATTTCTCCTTTTGACCCAATGTTTTCCACTTTTAGTCATAGGTTATCCATTGAATTATAAAGATATTCTATTTTTTGACAAAATATGTTCAAAGTCGTCTGCTGCAGAATTGTCGTATGAGGGAAAGGGTTAAAGAGATTTCGCATGTTTTGTCTAGATGTTTACAAAGTCTACTGCTGCAGATTTTATGTAAAGGGATTAACCCATACAAAGCAGAACATATGTTCATTATGTAAGTATAATTATTGAAAAGAGTCGAAAACATTGTGGCAAAAGGGAAAATTGCTCATTATAAATTGTCTGCTGCAGAATGCAGACACATCAAAATGCTTAACAGTAACTAGTGTTTCCTTCTGCTGACACCAAGCAGTGAACCACATTCAAAAATATTTTTGAGAAATTCATTTTCCCTCAATATTTCTCATAATTATGTATCACACTCATGCTCTCAAATGTCTGAGTTTGGTACCCTATTTAACCGTTTCCACATTCAGACACCTCTGCAGCAGACAACTTTTGAAATCATCGAAGCAAAAGAAGAAATTGCTCATGATTACCAATTTCACCTTTTGCCACAATGATTTCAACTCTATTCAATAATAATACTTTCATTTTAAGAGTTTCTACATTTCTGTCAAGATGTTTTCAAAGTTTGTCATAATTATACACAGACGACATTTGACGCCTGCTGTTGCAGACGACTTTTGAAAACATTGCAATAAAAGGTGAAATTGCTCAAAACGAGCAATTTCACCTTTTATTGCAATATTTTCAACTCTTTATCAATATACATCTTTCGGTTTTCTAGATTGGTGAAATTGTTCATCTGATGATTGTAAAACAGACGACCTATAAAAAGTTTTGTGAAGTAATGGGTTAAGCAAACAACTTGATAAAAGTCGTAAGAATTATTAAGTTTTCAGATGAGTGATGGTACTCATTTTTCATTTGTATTTTTCAGGTTGTGAAGGCGTTTGATCACAGCGACCAAGAGCCAGTAGCCATTAAAATCATAAAAAATAAGAAACCGTTCCTAAATCAGGCCCAGATTGAGGTCAAGTTATTGGAACTTATGAATAAACATGATGCAGAAAATAAATATTACATAGGTAAGTATTCTGAGTTTTCTCTCCACATACAAAACATTTGCAAAGCAGATGACCTTCAAAAACATTGAGATAAAATGTATGGAAAATGTCAGTAAAAATAATTATTGATTTCATCTGAAAACAATGTGATGTGAACTTTTCCTTTCACTGTCAACTTTGGAAAACAATTTTGGCAAAAGAATAGATTGTTTTCAAAGTGCAATTTCTCTTTTTGCCACAATGTTTTACAACTTGAAAACAATTGTTAACCCTTTCCCTCATATAGACGCTTTCTTGACGCCTCTGCAGCAGACGGCTATTTGAAAACATAGTGACAAAAGAAGAAATTGCACAAAACGTGCAATTTCTCCTTTTGCCACTATGTTTTCCACTTTTTGTCTTAGGTTATCCATTTAATTATGGAGATTTTCTATTTCTGGACAAAATACGTTCAAAGTCGTCTGCTGCAGAATTGCCGTATGAGGGAAGGGGTTAAAAGGAGAATTTGATCACATTGAGGGATATCTCCTTTTACCACAATGTTTCCATCTGGAGATTTTTAATATACTTGCCTAGATGTTTTACAAAGTCATCTGCTGCAGATTTTTCATGTGTGGGAATGGGTAAAATGGGTGCACACAGAAAAGTAAACCTAAAAACTTCATGAAGATGAAAGCCATATATATTATCTGTGTCTTGATGACAATACATGTACTAATTGACCCCATACTTGGCGAAGCAGCAACAGGCTTGATTCTTCATGAGGATTTACTTAACCCTTTCCCTCATACGGGTTATCTGCAGCAGACGACTTTGAACGTATTTTGTCAAAACATAGAAAATCTCCATAATTGAATGGATAACCTATGACTAAAAGTGGAAAACATTGTGTCAAAAGGAGAAATTGCACGTTTTGTGCAATTTCTTCTTTTGTCACTATGTTTTCAAGAAGCTGTCTGTTGCAGAGGCGTCAGAAAGCGTCTATATGAGGGAAAGGGTTAAACGCTGTCTCTAAGTGGTTTGAAGCCCTGAAAATCGGCACTTTGTAATTTTACCTTTTCAACATTGTTTGTAAAAAAAAATTGAAACGGATTAATCAGAAAAAGTTTCAGTGAAGAAACGAGTTCGATACTGCATGGGTTGACAAAAAAAAAGAAAAAAGAGTTCAGTCATTCCCGGTTACCTGTAAATAAAACCTCTTTTCTTCTGGCTTGTATGGACTTACTTTCTAAACTGATAACACCAGTTGCTTGGGAAGATTGTTGTGTGGAGTACTGGTGTGAGAAAACCAGGAAATGCATGAGTAGGTGAACTGGCCGCCGTGATATAACTGAAAAATTGTTGAAAACGGCGTTAAACCCCAATCAATCAATCAATAAACTGATAACAATTTATTAATCATTTCCTACATAAGACAAATATGCAGATGAATTTGAAAAACATCAATGCGAAAATATAGAAGATATCTAACTGAAAGCATGATTATTGAGTCAAGTTGAAAACATTGTGGCAATTGAAGGAAATAATGAGCAATTTTTCTTTTCTCATAAATGTTTTCAAAAGTCAGGTTCTTCAGAAATGTCAAAAGATGTCTGTTTATATGTGGGAAAGGGTTAAAAGGGAGCAGTTTGTTCATTTCTCCATAGTTGACCTTTTCACAATATGGGTGAAAAGCACTGAGAACAGAATAATGTACAGTTTGTAAACTGATTCTGATGTTGTTGAAGCCTGTAATTGACAATGGTTTGGTCTGTGAAATGATACATCTATCATTTGTTGCTTAGAAACCACATCTATTACCTTTTGCTACTTATTAATTCTTTCTTACATGCAGAAACTTTTTGATGCCTCTGCAGCAGACGCATTTCAGAAACATTGTGGCAAAATAAGATGTTGCTCATAATGAGTAATTTCTCCTTCTGTTACAATATTTTCAAGTTTATAGAGATTTCCCACATTTTTGCTTTATGTGGGAAAGAGTTTATCCAAATAATTAATGAAGCTTGACAGTAATATACTATGGTCTATGATGTATAAGTGTAATTTGAGCATGCAGTTCCACTGCAAAATGAACTGTTGGCTTAATCATTATGATTTGAAAACTCCATAGATAAGGAAAAAAAGTTTATAAAGATTTTCCGTATTTTTGAAAAGGTGTTTTAAAAAGTCTCCTGCTGCAGATTTATTGTATGTGGGATAAAGGACTAAAACATTGTATACATGTTTGCTCTAGGTTGATGTAAAAGGACATATCAAGGGAAATAACTCTTTTCTTCTGTCATTACTGTGATTTTTAGAATGAATAGAGTTACCTCTCTTTTAACCCGTACTCACCAACAGATGACTATTGAAACATAGCGGCCAATGGTGAAATTGCTCATGATGAGCCATTTCTCCTTTGTTCACAATATTTTCAACTTTATTTAAAATCTAAGATGTCTTTTATGGAGATTTTTCAGGTTTTTGTCACTCGGCTACACATTTGTTGTATATATGGGAAAAGGAGGGTTAACATTTAAATATTGATTTGTATATATTATGATGTACTGTATTAACATTCACCTTTTCTTTTTTGTTTATTTTCCAGTGAAATTGAAGAGACACTTTATGTTTAGAAATCATCTGTGCTTAGTGTTTGAACTTCTATCATACAATTTGTATGATTTATTACGGAATACAAACTTCAGAGGTGTTTCATTAAATTTGACTCGAAAGTTTGCACAACAGCTGTGTACGGCATTATTATTCCTGGCTACCCCGGAATTAAACATTATTCATTGTGATCTAAAACCAGAGAATATATTGTTGTGTAATCCAAAACGAAGTGCAATCAAGATTGTGGACTTTGGAAGCTCATGCCAGTTAGGGCAACGGGTAAGTTTGATATGAATTATTATTAGATTTTTTTGCCATATTCAACCTAAGTTCAGATATATCACAGCGAAAGAATACATATCATAATCTCTTGGTAAACAAACCAGGACTAGGCAAGGAAATGTGCCTTGCCCTAGGGCATTCCAACCTAGAGGCCCGGTTTAATATCTCCCATGCTAACCACTTGGCCAGAGTTGATTCCTGCATAGTGTCATCCTGAACAACAAGCTTATCAATGTGTAGTGATCAGCCAGTGCATTCATACTAGCTGATCCAAATGTACATTGTATAGCTTTATTTTATTCATTTGTGTAAATTCCAATTATAAATAAACACATTGCATCTCATGCTCATTTTACTTCACCTTATTAAAATGCTGTCAGTTATAAGCCAAACAGGTTTCATCTGTTTCTTGCTTGAAACGATTTTATATTGGTGAATCATGAAAACTATCTCAAAAGAAAAAAAGAAAATCTTCTCGGGTTTACAGTCAACATATATTTCAACTTGACACTGAAAAAAACAATTGAACAGCGCTCTGCAAAAAATAATAGTAAGGCATTTGTGATCAGTGTAGATCAAGATTAGCTCAAATTGCAGTGTGATCAGACAGCACTGTTTGCCAATAGATTTCAACATACTTCTGAAAGGCAAGTTTCCATATAATATAATTGCACTAAGGTTGGTTTTCCTGTAGCATTGCAGGAGGTTTTCAGTTTTAATACTTTAAAAAGGTTGTAACTACTAACCCTTCTTGGCGCTCTGGATAAGCATGTACAGGATAAATGGACCAGTAGTACTGGTAAATTATCAAAGAAGTGTCACAACATACCTGAAAAATTGAAACCATTTGCATGCAAAGCAATATTTACCTTCTATTTCAGATCTACCAGTATATTCAAAGTAGGTTCTACCGATCACCTGAAGTATTATTGGGAATTCCATATGACTTAGCCATTGATATGTGGAGTTTAGGCTGTATTTTGGTGGAAATGCACACCGGGGAACCCCTCTTTGCAGGATCAAATGAGGTAGGAATACTAGTCCTGGTGATATCTTTACCTTTTTCCATATACCAGAGCTCTAGATAAGGGGCATTTTGCATGTTCTAAACACCTTTTTTTGACCTTGTAACCCTATGTTGTGGGTACTCAAAAGAATTGTCTCATTGAGTACCCACACTATAGGGTTTGGTTGGAACATTAAAGAGATCATGTGGGGAAAAGAGCTGTATATGCCTCCTTATCTGGACCTGATATACAGCTGTCTTCAGCAGACGACTTAAAGGGACTGAACACCATAATGGTCCAAAATCGTTATATTTTATACTTATTCTAATTAATCCAAAATACGTCGATATATATGTTACGGAATGTTGTAGAAGGTCGTACAAGTCTTGCTTTTCATTATTTCATAGGAAATAAGCAGTTAAAAAAACGTCCGCTCCGTGTTTTCCCGTTTAAAATACCGTGGAATTTCCATTTGAATTTGTGGATTCAATTCAAGTCTCTAACACTATCGACTCATTACATTCATGTATGCGTGAGTGTAAGGAACAACAACTCTGGGAAGGAGATTGTCAATTCGGTTGTAGTGATCACGTGATAAATATACAGCGATATTTTTAGATTTACTGGGTTACTAACCCAGTAGATTTTACAATGCAATATAACGAAAAATCTCCGCAATATTAATAGTGTGCATATATTGTAGCACATCAGTCAGCAAATCTCAATGCCTTACATGCAAAAACATCAAGGTAATAGCAATTTTTAACAATTTTCTTTTTTTTTTTTCGCTTTTTTCTCATATGGGATTCAGTCCCTTTAACCCTTTCCTTCATATAGACGCTTTCTGACGCCTCTGCAGCAGACAGCTTTTTGAAAACATAGTGACAAAAGAAGAAATTGCAGAAAACGCGCAATTTCTCCTTTTGACACAATGTTTTCCACTTTTTGTCACATAGGTTATCCATTCAATAATGGAGATTTTCTATGTTTTGACAAAATACGTTCAAAGTCGTCTGCTGCAGAATTGTCGTATGAGGGAAAGGGTTAAGAAACACTGGCAAAAGCCTAAAAATTCTCTACTAATGGAAGTAGAATTATTGAATGAAGTTGAAAACAAAATGCAAAAGGGGAAATTGCTCATCATGAGCAATTTCTCCGTCTTCCATAATGTTTTCAAAAGTCGTCGCATGTTATGTTTCACAATGCGCCTGGGAAAGATGGGAAACAGTTTGGGCATCATCATTAAGCTATTTGTATAGCCCTACATATTGACAATAACAGAGGACGAAACAAGTCTGGGTAATTTGAAAAGGAATATTGATACTCTTGTTGCAAATAACGAGAAAGGAACAAATTGCTCATTTGTTTTCAAATGTTTATATCAGATGGTGCAACTTAACCCTTTCCCACATACCCGACGCTTTCTGACACCTCTGCAGCAGACGAGTCTTGAAATAATTGTGGCAATGAGCAATTTCTATATTTGCTACAATGATACCTACTCAATTTAATAATAAAACTTTCATTTATAGAAATGTTTCACCTTTATGCCAGGATGATTTCAAAGTTATCTGCTGCGGTTTTAGTGTTGTATGTGGGAAAGGGTAAAACATATTTTGTAATTTACTTATTTATCTGATGTTATGTGGCGTTTAAAGCCCAGTTTGTCCTCTCTTTTTTTTCACGATGAAGATGACATGATGGCATGGATATGTCTTACAACTAAACTGAAGTCCACAGTCATCAACAAAGCTCCAGTGACTAGGAAAATGTTTACCTTTTCTCTTATTCAGATGACTGTTACTTCTCCTGCATACGTCTTTCCCCCACATTGTTTTAGATGTTGTATCATATGCCTTAAACTATCTCTTTTAATTTGATTCTAAAAATATATATATTCATTTGTGATTACTCAATTAACATAATCAACTATTTTATATCCATAGTTTGATCAGATGATGAAGATTGTAGAAGTATTGGGAATGCCCCCTAAACACATTCTAGATCAAGCACCAAAGGCACGCAGATATTTCGACCAACTTTCAGATGGCTATGTATGCAAAAAACCAAAGGATGGGAAAAAGGTTTGTTAGAACACTTTCTTGACTACAACTTTCAACTTATTCTTAAATTGTGCATTTAGGTCAACCTTTCTCCTATTTCGTTAACCCTTTCCCTCATACGACAATTCTGCAGCAGACGACTTTGAACATATTTTGTCAAAACATAAAAAATCTCTATAATTGAATGGATAACCTATGACTAAAAGTTGAAAACATTGTGTCAAAAGGAGAAATTGCTCGTTTTGAGCAATTTCTTCTTTTGTCACTATGTTTTCAAAAAGCCGTCTGCTGCAGAGGCGTCAGAAAGCATCTATATGAGGGAAAAGTTAATGGGTCTGTTTTGGATTTTAAAACTAGCATTGTTCATGTTTAGACGTCTGTTTAAGGAACGTAAGTGTAACATTTATTTTAATGTAGATTATTCCATTTGTGTGTGGCCTTCATTTGCAGACAGGTCGGAGATCCCTTCTCCCTCCTTTATCCTTCACGTTTTCAATTAATTACTGTAGTGTTCATTGAATTTGAGGAAGAAAAAGTTGTTGCAACACTATTAGTGTTGTTAACCGAATCCATAATTTAAGTTATATTTTTTAACTAGCATATGCTTCAGTGCTCTGTGTGAAGGTAGATTTGAATACACACAATATATGCTATGTATGCATACCCCTTTTCCACATGCAACAAAAATACAGCAAACAACTTTTATAAGATTTTGGCAAATATTAGAGGAATCTCTATTAATTGAAGTTTTATTGTTAAATAGAGTTGAAAACGCCATGACAAAAAGAGAAATTGCTCATTATGAGAAATTTCTCCTTATATCAGAATGTTTTTAATTGTTGTTTAACCCTTTCCCACATATGACAATTCTGCACCAGACGACATTGAACATATTTTGTCAAAAAAGGGTAAAAAATCTCTATAATTGAATGGATAACATATGACTAAAAATGGAAAAAATTGTGGCAAAAGAGGAAATTGCTCATTTTGAGCAATTTCTTCTTTTGTCACAATGTTTTCAAAAAGCAGTCAACTGCAGAGGCGTCAAAAAGCGTATATATGAGGGAAAGGGTTAAAACAGGAGTAACAAAAAGATGTGTTCATTGATCTTGTCATCTGAACCCTTGCACAGATGCAGATGCATTTTGACACAGCTGTAGTAAAAGGAGAAATGGCTCATGATGAAATAAATCTCCTTTTGACCCATTGTTTTTAACTTTTCAATGCTGTCATTCATACAGATTTTCCATATGTTTTGCCTAGTTGTTTCAGCGGTCTGTTATAGATTAAAACATTTGTTGTATGTGGGAAATGCTTAAAGTGAAATTGAACATTTGTAAATATTACTAGATTAAGAATAACACATACACCAACTTGTACATTTTTACTTTTTCAGTACAAGCATCCCGGTACGCGGAAACTCCATGATGTGATTGGAGCAGAAACCGGGGGACCAGGTGGTCGACGAGCTGGAGAACCTGGTCACACAGTGGCAGACTATTTGAAATTCAAAGACTTAATTTTACGAATGTTGGATTATGATCCAAAGACTAGAATAACTCCATACTATGCGTTGCAACATAATTTCTTTAAAAAGACAACGGATGAGAGTACGAACACGACAAACAGTACATCTACCAGTCCAGCCATGGAACAACAAAATGTCGGCAGTCCTACAGGTATGATGGGACGATAATACATCGTAAGCGTTTTTAGCTCACCGGAGCACTCAGTGCTCTAGGTGAGTTATTGTGATCAATCACCGTTCATTCATTTTTGTCAGCTGTCCGTTCACATTTTCCTTCTCCTTCTAAACCAAGTGTGCAATTTCAAAAATAATTTCAATGGAATGTTCCCAAGAAGATCCTCATTCAAAAGCTCTGAAACCCATTTTAAAAATATGTAGCACATTATTTGTCTTGTAGCATCACCTCGTGGTACTCTTTATCACTTTTGTTCAGGATATGTCCCAAGGTCAAAAATGACCCCGCCCTCCCCCAATACATACCAGCCCCGACCCCAACACTCTGCAGGTACATCGTTTACTTAGTAAATACCTTGTACAAGTATAAACATATAGTTAATGTAACTAAAGGTCATCAGTACAAGCATGTGTTACTCCATAACTCAAAAAAACCTAACATCAGGTAAAGTTTTTCAACTTACAAAGTACAGTATATCATAATATTACTGCATAGGAGTATGTGACTTCTTTAAAAGTTCTGTTAAATCAGGTTAGCGATATAGAACCATCATTGTCCATTTGTTTGGATATCTACAAACATCATGTCTGTCACTCATCAAATTGGTTCTTACCCTTTCCCTCATATAGATGCTTTCTGACGCCTCTGCAGCAGATGGCTTTTTGAAAACATAGTGACAAAAAAAAGAAATTACTCAAAACGAGCAATTTTTCATTTTGCCACAATGTTTTCCACTTTTAGTCATAGGTTATCCATTCAATTATACAGATTTTCAATTTTTGTCAAAATATGTTCAAAGTCGTCTGCTGCAGAATTGTTGTATAAGGGAAAGGGTTTACCCATTACGGCATTCCGATGCACATCTCTATTGAGAACAAGAGAATGTCTTCAATATTTTACCCTTTCCAACATACAACAAATCTACAGCAGACCACTTTCAAAACAGCATTGAGGCAAAAATTATGGAAGTTTCTTAAAATGATAAAAATGACTCTTTTTGCCACAATGTTATATTTTTTTTTTTACGATTTTCACTTAATACCATGCTTTCATTTTGAAAGGTTTTCCATATTTATGATTGGATGTTTTCAATATAATCTGCTACATGGAAAACAGCTTAACACTTACACTATGACTCATATAATTAATTACCTGATTTGCCATCTACTTTGGATACATACAAGTAAAAAGTTGCTCCATATGGAAAATATATATATATATATAAAAAAAGTGATTAGCGATATCTCCTTTTCTAAAGATGCTGTCAAAAATGTTCTGCTTTAATAATAAAGGCATTGACTAGCAATGCAATGTATAATTTGAATTTTTTGATTAATATTTATTATACAAAATAAATATATTTTCACTTCACTATCATTTTTCAATTGTATTTGGTTTAACACCAATACATTCTGATTTGAAGTGCTCAAGGTGAGTTATTGTGATCACCCTCCTTCCAGCGTCTTCAGTCTGTCAATGTCTTCTCCACTGTAAGCATTTGGTCATTTGGGTTTAAACCTCACAGAGAGTATCCCCTCAATATTCTTACCAAAATTCCCTCAAATAATCGTCTTCTCCAAAAGTAATTTGCAGATATCCAACATGTAGAAATCTTCGTCCGTTTATCAGATTCCTTATGCCATGTTGATTTGTAGCAAAACATGACCGCCACGTTGGGGGCTGTTTTACCTGATATGTCTATAGTAGAAAAACTTCTCCAAAAGTAATTGGCTGATTTCCACATAATGTTGTAGCATGTTCCTTGGGTGACCCTCTATCCGATTCCTTCAAGCCATGTCGATTGGTGGAAAAATACGGCCATAAGGAGAGCTATTTTGCCTTATATTATATATAGTGAACACTTCAAAAATCTTCTCAGATAGTATCCTGTTGATTCCAAATAATTTTGTAGAAATGTTCCTCTATCGGATTCCTTCAAGGTATGTTGATTGGTTGAAATTTGTCGTCAGGGGCACTGCTATTCTGCCTTATATTGCTATGGGGAAAACTATAAATGTTCTCTTACGAAAGTATCAAACTGATTTTCAAGGAATTTTGTTGATATTTTCCTGGATTCCTTCAAGCTATGTTGATTGGCTGAAAGGCTGGGGCTGTTTACCCTAATTATTTTGTAAGAACAAGTGTTTTATTTTGAAATACTAATTTGTTCATAAACATTGCTTTGGTGACCTTCTAAGTCATATTAATTTGACAAAAGGGTATGTGTTATTTTGCTTTGTGGCAGAGGAGCTATACTGGTCCTCTTGTGCCTCTTGTATTATATTGTACTTATTGTTTGTTGCATGACAAATGACATTGCATTACTCGGGTGAGCAATCGAGGGCTGTTGTTGCCCTCTTGTTTCAAATAGTTAGCATTTCATTATTTTAAAAACTTTAAATTTTTGACCTTATAGGATTTTGTCTGTTATAAAAACACCATCAAAGAAAAAAGGATATCTGTGGTAAATTATAAGCTATGTTTTGATGAAAGGTTGACTCATTGAGGGTAAAATTCGCCTTTTCCAACATTTTATTTTTAGCTCACCTGAAATTTTCTCAAGGTGAGTTATTGTGATCGCCTTTTGTCCGTCGTGCGTCAACTTCTTCTCCTCCTCAGTAACCAGTGAGTCAATTGGGATGAAACTTCACAGAAAGCATCCTCTCAATGACCTCACCAGATTTCCTTCAAATTTTTGGGATCCATGCAGAATTCTGGTTTCCATGGCAACGAAATGAAAAAAACTTCAAAATTCTTCTTCTCCCAAACTGGTTGGCAGATTTTCAAATAATTTTGTAGAAATGTTCCTTGGATGACCCTCTATAAGATTCCTTCAAGCCATGTTGATTGGTCAAAAAACATGGCCGCCAGGGGGGGCGGGGCTATTTTGCCTTATATGGCTATAGTGAAAACTTAAAAAATCTTCTCCTCCGAAAGTGTCAGACCGATTTTCAAATAATTTTGTAGAAATGTTCCTTGGATGACCCTCTATCAGATTCCTTCAAGCCATGTTGATTGGTCAAAAAACATGGCCGTCAGGGGGGCGGGGCTATTTTGCCTTATATGGCTATAGTGAAAACTTAAAACATCTTCTCCTCCGAAAGTGTCAGACCGATTTTCAAATAATTTCGTAGAAATGTTCCTTGGATGACCCTCTATCAGATTCCTTCAAGCCATGTTGATTGGTTGAAAAACATGGCCGCCAGGGGGGGCGGGGCTATTTTGCCTTATATGGCTATAGTGAAAACTTAAAAAATCTTCTTCTCCGAAATGGTCAGGCCGATTTTCAAATAAATTTGTAGAAATGTTCCTTAAGTGACCCATTTTCAGATTCCTTCAAGCCATGTTGATTGGTCAAAAAACATGGCCGCCAGTGGACAGGGCTATTTTGCCTTATATGGCTATAGTGAAAACTTAAAAAATCTTCTCCTCCAAAAGTGTCCGGCTGATTTTCAAATAATTTTGTGGAAATGTTCCTAGGGTGACCCTCTGTCAGATTCCTTCAAGCCAAGTTGATTGGTCGGAAACTATGGCCGCCAGGGGGCGGGGCTTATATAGTTAAATTGAAGAGAAAAAAAATCAGGTGAGCGATCCAGGGCCATCATGGCCCTCTTGTTTTCCATTTTGCATTCTGTATATATAGGAATGAATATAGCATATTGCAGAGGTTTAATGAAGATTTTTATGGGTGTTTATTAAACCTGTTTTGTCCTATTTTCCAGTTGGTTCCTCTGGTAGTGGAAGGGCGAGGTCTGACCCTACCCATCAACATCACGCTCATCCCCATGTACACTCCCATTCTGCCCATCAGGGAGGTAACCATGGTAACCCTGCACAGTATGCCACCATGGAGTGTGAAAGTCCTCAAAGAAGCCAAGGTCAACCTCCGTCTCATCAACAGGTGTACACCCAGCAGAGTTGGCCAGGGTCATCTGAAGGTCAAGGTCATAGATCAAGTAATAACACACATTCCCAGTCTTCGCATCGGCACCACTCCTCTCACCATCATAGATTGCAGTCCCCTCCCTCCGGGGGTCATGCCCAGGGGTCAACTTCTACTTCGTCGCATGGGAATTCGGCAAGTTTGTTGATAGGACCGGGATTTCAATCCTCTGCAACACAGCCCCCACAGCCAGGTCGGACAGTAGACATTGTACCTGGCGGACATGCAAGGGTTCATAGTGGGTCTGATCCTCCCCAAATAGGGGCTGTTAACATGCAGTTATCTGGATACCAAGCCCAGTACGGACAATACCCTCAGCCTCAGTGGCCGGGAGGTGCTTTTCCATTCACGTTAGCCACCACTGTCGAGACCCAACTACCGGAAAATCCAACTGTACAACATGCACGGACTTCTTCAGAGCGAGGGGACGAGTCCCCCATGGTAGGAGTTGTAGTTCAACAAAGTCCGGTAGCTAGTCATTGACGACAGCCTTTTCATAGTTCTGTTTGAAATTTCAGTATTTTCAGTTCATTCATTGTACTGGAGATTGGGTGTGTGAATAAATTATCCATTGTTTTACATGGATAGAAATGGTCATGTCATTGATAAGAGAGAAATGTGAAAGGTCAGGATGAAAAGTCTTGATTTAGTGATCAAGGTATAGAAATTGTAAAGGGCGAGTTGATTGGTAAATGGTAACAGGTTATTGGATAAGGAGTGTTTGGATTATTTGGAGAGGTAATGGACTCTATTTAGTGAAGGGTTCTTTTGTATGAACAGCAAGACTCTATGCTACTATTGTGATGGATTTGTTTTTTTTTTAAACAGAATTAGTTTTTCAAGTGGGATTTTAGTGTTTTATAGAAGAGAATTTTTATAGAGAGCCTTTCGTCACATTTTGAAAGAATGTGGAAAAACAAGGGAGTTGAAATACCTCCCCAAAACGGTAACTCCCAGCATTGCTCCGAGACAAAGGACACCTTGACAATGAGGGGAGGAGGTTAAAGTCAACGGGCAAAGACAATTGTGAACGGAAAAGTAAGAGACTTGATGTAGAAAGTGAAAGGAATCGATTGTGTATGTTAAATGACTATATAGACTATATATAAAAAGTGATATGTATGAAGATAAATGTATGGACTTGTGATTGATGTATGAAGATATATAGATAATAGTTAATAAATGAGCGAGTAAATGGACAAACATGTAGAGTAGACACACACACACATAATACCCCTCAGAGTTCTTGATAAGGGGTGTATAACATTGTTCTTCTTATTCAATATTGAAACCCTACGGTATGAGTACTTGAAAAAATCATCTTGATCAGATGACTTTTTTGGTACCCACAACATCAGGTTTAATCAGTTTTAATCATGATATTGGGACAAAGGCCCGTTTATATTACTCTATCTAGTATCTAGGTTTCTTCTTTCCCTGCCCCGCCCCCCAACACACACACACACACACACACACACACACACACAAAACACTGCTTTAAGACTCTTCCAAAATTAAAACTTCTGAAGAAAAGTTTAGATTACTAGTAAATAAATTGTTACATGATCAGAAGAGAAGAGATCTCTTTTGACAAAGCTTTCCTATGAGCTTGTCCATGGGAGAAGGTACAGGCTGGCATTTCTGAACAGTAGATTCATACGAGCCTGCACTGCACTTCCGCTTCTTATCGGATTAGGCAGAAACTAGACAAGTTGAGAGAAGCTTTTACTAAGCTTATGTAAACTAAGCTCTAGATACGGGGTGTATTTCATACTCTAAAATCCTTATTTGATCCTCTAAACCTATGTTGTGGGTACTCAAAAGAATCGTCTCAGTGAGACGATTCTTTTGAGAACCCACAGCATGATTTTGCTTTAATGATATGGGAGAAATTGTGGGAAAAAGAGCTAAATCTTGACATCTGTTAAATTAGTAATATGTAAACAGTGTAGATCTTGATCAGACTGGATCAACACTGTTCACTAAAGTCATTTTGTACCTTTTCACATGAACAGGCACAATTAATATTTTCTGCAAAAACTGATATTGTGATTTGTGATTTCTGCAGAGGAAAAAAGGATGTACGCTTTACAATGTATTTAAACATCATCATCTGTTGAGGAGATGTCAAATCTTGTTTATGTCGGGTAAAGGGTCGACAAGTTGAGTTCAGTAATTAGTTCAGTTAATGATGACACGGTTAATTATCACAAAAATCAATCATGATGCAATTTTTATGGGTTTCATTTAGTTTGTATCAGATGACTATTCATTAAAAACCATGCAGAGCTCTAGATAACTCCTGACATAACTCTAGAATTATAGCCTCACATTGTGTGTCACCTGATGCCTCTTTAACCCTTTCCCACATACAACAAATCTGCAGCAGATGACTTTGAAAACATTTTTTCAAATATGTGAAAAATCCCCATTAATAACAGTTTAATTATTAGATAGAGATGAAAACATTGTGACAAATGGTGAAATTGCTCATCATGAGCAATGTCACCTTTGCCACAGTGTTTTCAAAAGTCGTCTGCTGCAGCGGCATCAGAAAGCGTTTATATGTCGGAAAGGAGGGTTAAAGTTTGTTTACTTGACACTGCATAAGTAAGAATAGACGTGTCAATGAATGGAGCAGTTGCCTTTCACAGGGTGATGCGTCACTGAAGAGGTATGGATATATCATTCGACAGAAAGAGGTTGCTGGAAACACGAGTTCTGTTTCAGACCACATTACTCTTCCCACATACAGACGCCTTCTGATGTGACTGCAGACTATAAATGAGAAATTGCTATTGATAAGCAATTTCTATTTTTGCCACAATGTTTTCAACTAGTTTCAATAATTTATTTATTTAATTATAGGGATAATCCCTATATTAACCCTTTCCCTCATACGACAATTCTGCAGCAGACGACTTTGAACATATTTTGTCAAAACATAGAAAATCTCTTTAATTGAATGGATAACCTATGAATAAAAGTGGAAAACATTGTGGCAAAAGGAGAAATTGCACGTTTTGTGCAATTTCTTCTTTTGTCACTATGTTTTCAAAAAGCCGTCGGCTGCAGAGGCGTCAGAAAGCGTCTATATGAGGAAAAGGGTTAATCTCTATAATTTCAAGTGTAGATGATTTAGAAACATCTATAAAGCAAAAACCTGGAAAATCTTCACAAATTTATGTGCACTTGTTGAACAATTTGAATGTGGCAATTTTTTCTTTTGCTACAATTTTTTTCATAAGTTATCTGCTGCAGATGCGTCAAATGACTACTGCATATGGGTAAGCGTAAAATTACTGACAATTTGTAAAGAAGAATTATGTAAGATATGTAATTTAAGTATGCCATCATGAATTTGTTAATTGTTTCACTCTTCAAACACAATCACTACCATGTAAATTATAATTTTTTCTGCTTTATGAAATGAGAAAAAATTTGGAATTTAATTATGATACAAAGTTGAAAACATTGTTGAGTCAAAAAAAAATGTGAAGAAATTGCATATTTGAGCAATTTCACCTTCTTCAACCAAAGATTGGTTGAATACAGATGCATGAAAAGTCGTCTGTTTCAGAAGTCTGTTTCAGAACAGGTGTGTAACCATTTCTATTTCGTATATATCCACAATTATGTAAAATGCTATTGAGGGGGGAAAAAGAAGAATTAATTGTAAATTGTTTTTATTGAATTTTTATGATTTGAACCACTAAGTTGCCTTTGAAAAACTCTGCATTTAGTTATATTTTTAACCCTTTCCCACATTTTGACACATTTTGACACATATGTAGCAAATGACTTTTGAAAACATTGTGCGAAATGAGAAATTGCTCATGATGACCAATTTCTCCATTTTACCACAATGTTTATGACTCCAATCAATAATCATATCTTCATTAGGAGATTTTCTATAGATTTGCTTTCAAAGTGGTTTGCTGCATATTTGGTGTATGTGGGAGAGCTAAAACATAAAATTGACAGCCGGTGATGATAACGTTTAGACTGGATCCTGATCAGCCTTAATGAAATGTTGAGACTGATCAGGACCAGTTGTGCTTGTCAATTTTGTGCTGAAACATTGTCGAAAGTAAAGGCTGAGAAAGTTATATGAAGGAATTCTTTTTTATTAATAATGTAATATTTTCCTATTCAGACATATTTTTAATCTAGAAAAGAAATGGTCAAGGGCAAAGTTTGTAAGACTGTGACTTGCAAGTAGAAACAAATAGAAGGCAACATAAACATTCTGGCAACAGGAGTAAATTGCTAGCCATTAGCGATTTCTGCTTTATGTCAAAAGACATCTATTGTAGATGCATGGTTAAGTTTTTTTAACGAGTTTAACCCTTTCCCTCATACAACCAATCTGTAGCAGATGACTGAAAACATCTCGGCAAAAGTAAGAAATATCACTGTAAATAAAAGTATAATTATTTAATAGTAGAGTTGAAAACATTGTGACAAGAGGCGAAATTGCTCAATATGAACAATTTCTTCTTTTGACAAAATCTTTTCAAAAGTCATCTGTTGCAAAGAGTTCAGAAAAGGTTAAAGTAGCTTAGCCCTATCCAGTCTAGTTGGACTGGTTAAACATGTGACTTTTGTTTGTATATCAATTATGTGTGTGTACTGTTATTTCACCCATGTATAAATGATGTAAATAATCGTGAACGCCTAATTTAAAAGAAAATCACCAGAATCGACATTTTTTGTTGGGTATTGCCAAAAAGTGTCAATTCGTTTATCATTATAAAACCTTTCCCTCCTCATACAGCTGACATCTGATGCTGCAGCGGACGGCTTTTGAAAATATTGTGACGCAATGAGAAATAGTTCATAATGATCAATTTCTTATTTTGCCATAATGTTTTCAGCTCTATTCAATTATTATTCTTTCATTTATAGAGAGTCAGAGATTTTTCATACTTTTGCCAAAATGTTTTCGGTCATCTGCTTCAAATTTGTTGTATACACATATGTGGGAAAGTTTTAAAGGTTACAACTCGATGAGATTCATTTGCCCATTGCCTTGGATGTCTTTTCTGCAACTCCTATTAAAATCGTCTAATTGAATCAATGCTCATTATTGGGATGATTACAAGTGTCCGCATCTGTCTTAATCTTTTCAATGCTGAATCTTTAAAATGGACTTGTCCTGCCTTACATTTGGAGGGTCTTTCTTACAAATCATGTATTTTCTATTTGAGTGATTGGATACCGAGTAAAAAGAAAAGTAAATCTAAGTGGTGTAATAAATTATGTTAAAATTTGATGCTAATTAGAGAGTAAAAAACAAGAGAAGAAAAAACTGTTGTCGTTATTATGGGACATTGAACTGTGTAACCCATTCTTGATTAACTGTTTACACTGGTCAATCTTATCCCTTTTCCACATACCAAAAACACCAGCTGCAGACGAAAACATCTAGACAAAACTATTAAATATCTCTATAAATTCAAGTTTGATTATTGAATAGCCTTGAACACAATGTGGCATCAGGAGAAATTGTTTTATATGATACAATGTTTTCAATAAACATTTTTCCAAATTATTATGCTGCAGAGAAAATAACCTTTTACCTCGTACATCAAATCTACAGCAGACAACTTTGAAACTATCTAGGGAAAATACGATAAATATTATAAGCAATTTCTACTTTTGCCAAAATGTTTTCATTATTCAATTGCTTTAAATGCATCTGCATTTTGGAAAAAAGTTGAACATCATTTCTATGGGGGTAAATGGTCTATAGTGCATCTTCACTGGAAATAGGCCTTAACTTTTGGGTAGTTAAAGAAATGATAATTGAAATTAATAGCAAATAGATAATAGAATCTTGGTTAGACTTTTGAAGAAATCTCACATGATATTAGCTTATATCTATAGTTAGAAATAATGGTAGAATAAGTGAATACAATAACTTTTGGGCAATTAGAGAAATGATAATTGAAATTAATAGCAAAAATATATAGAACCATTGTTAGACTTTTGAAGTGATCTCACGTGATATTAGCTTATACATGTACATGTATGTAGTTGGAAATAATGGTAGAATAAGTGAATACAATAAAGAGCAAAAACTATTACATTTAATGGTGCAAAAGGGGCTGCAATTCAACCTCTTAAATTTGACCTAAATACATTGTCTGCTATTGAAAAGAAGTGAAGTTTTAACTCTTTCCCACTTACAGGTGCATTTTTACGCCTCTTCAGCAGACTTTTGAAAACATTGTGACAGTAAGAGAAATTACTCATTTCTCCTTTTTCACAATGTTTACAACTTTATTCAATAAGTGTTCTTTCATTTTTAGGGAGTTTCTAAATGTTTCAGTTAATGTTTTCAAAGTTGTCTGAGGTAGGTGTGTTGTTTGTGGGGTAGGGTCAACCCTTTCCCACATACAGCTATTTTGCAGCAGACGACTTTGAACATATTTTGTCAAAAATTCAAAAATCTCTATAATTGAATTGATAACCTATGACTAAAAGTGGTGAAAATTGTGGCAGATGAAGAAATTGCTTGTTCTGAGCAATTTCTTCTTTTGTCATTGTTTTCAAAAAGCTGTCTGCTGCAGAGGCGTCAGAAAGCGTCTATATGAAGGAAAAGGTTAATTAATGAGATTTCAATTCAATGTGACTAGAAAATTGTTCAATAGTTTTGCTACTACATCTCGAAATAGTGTGGCATTGGTGTTGAGATGCCCTGCCAACCGTATTCACATTTGACCGAGGGCAGGGCCACTCCTTTTGTTTCTGAAAGTGTAAATTAATTCTTTCCCACATACAGCAATTTGCAGCATACGACATTGATAACATTGTCACACCAATGAGGAAAATCTCTATAATGATAATTGAATGTACAATTATTTAATAAAGTTACAAACATTATGGCAAAAGGGAGATGTTGCTCATTATGAGCAATTTCATCTTTAGTCACAGTGTTAACAGAAGTTGCCTACTGCAGAGGCATCTGAGAGGGTCTGTATGAAGGAAAGGGTTGAACAAGCCGAGAGTGATGTAAAATGTCCTGTTACATTTGCATTAACAGTATCTACCAGTATATAGTTTGCTCTGCGCTATAATCTGTTCAAGGCTGAATTTTTAATTTTTGAAATGGACTTGCCCAGCTTTACATTTTGAAGAGTTCATAGCCAATTTTAGGAATATTAATATAAACATGACAAGCTGAACAGCCAACAACAGTATAGAGTCTGTTGAGACGACCTGGGTGCACTGGCTGGTCTGGCTTTATACTGGTGACACAGGTTTCACAAAACATGTTCCATCAGTCCAACTGTTAATCTTTATAGATGACTTTTGAGGACTTAGAATGATTACAATACAGCGTTGAAAACGGGAGTTATTTCTCTTTTTCCCACAATGTTTTCTGCAGTCTTCTGCTATTAAGGTGCAACTATCGTCGTTATGGTGTTATGGGTAAAGACTAGGAATTGCTATATTTCTTGTGTACTTATGACAATTGAGCACATTCTAATTGGATATTACCAATCTGTCAGTGTGCAGTCTTCGTCTGTAGATGAAGAGGTAAATCATTATGATGGTGTTTAAAGATCATTGTTACTTCGCCCAAGATAGTGAGGACTTTTTATGCCTCTTGATTCCTACAAATTTTTAAAACAGTGTGTAAAACAAGAGAAGTTTCTAAACTTCTCATTTTCCTGTATTTTTTTTAACTAGAGTATACTTTCTATTTTCTAGATATAAAGAGTGAATAGGGTATGCTTGTTTAAACGTCATGCTGCTAGAGGTGCTTTTTTTACCCTGACATGTCATGTGGTATGTAATTCAGATCTTTGACATGTCCGTGTCAGAAATTCACCTCTACTATGTGATCTTCAATCCCAATTGTACAGTTTATTTCCATAAACCACATGCGGGGTTAGGGTTTCAGTCTTTATAATGTTCCATTATTCAGTTTATAAACAGACAGATTGCGCTAACGATATTGACAGTGTAGCTGGAGTTCTTATGGCTTGTTTGAGCCAGGATAACAGAGACTACACTGTATTTATTTATTGAACTATTTCTTCTTAAACCTTTCCCTCATACGAAAATTTTGCAGCAGACGACTTTGAACATATTTTGTCAAAAAATAGAATATCTCTATAATTGAATGGATAACCTATGACTAAAAGTGGAAAACATTGTGGCAAAAGGAGAAATTGCTCGTTCTGAGCAATTTCTTCTTTTGTTCTTTTGTCACTATGTTTTAAAAAAGCTGTCTGCTGCAGAGGCGTCTGAAAGCGTCTATATGAAGGAAAGGGTTAAACCATTACCAAAATGTGTGTTGGTTCAATAAAGAGTGAACTATAATGAACTGTCATATAAATTCATAAACGGTATACATTGTACTATAGAGCAGAACTATTGTAAAAACCAAACCTACTGTATTACAAAACAAATCATCACTTACCATTAAAAATGTCAAATATGGAAATTGTGTTTTTCGTCTTCAATGTACCAATTGCCTCCTGTTTGTTAGTCCCCCACCAGATACCCCGAGTGTGGCAGGCTATCCATTTTCCATTTACAGCAGATGATCTGTGAAACCATTTTGCTAAAAGGGGAAATGTAGCCTCCTGTTTGCTAGTCCCCAACCGGATACCCCGAGTGTGACAGGCTATCCCTTTTTAGATCACCTAGAGCCAAAGGCTCAAGGTGAGCTATTCTGATCACTCTGTGTCCGTCGTCCGTCGTTAACTTTTAGCTTTAAACATCATCTCCTGAACCGCAGGAACAATTTCCACCAAACATCACAGGAATGTTCCTTTGGTGGTCCTCTTTCAAAATTGTTCAAAGATTTAAATTCCATTGAGAACTTTGGTTGCTGCGGCATCAGAAAGGGGACAAAATGTCCAAACTTTAAAAATCTTCTCCTCCGAATCTGCCTGTCAGATTCAAATATAATTTGGTAGAAATGTTCCTTGGGTGACCCTCTATAAAAATTGTTCAAGCCATACTGATTGGTCGAAAAACATGGCAGTCAGGCGGCATCAAAAAAGGGGCAAAATGACAATACTTTAATAAAGCATCCTTATAAAAGTGCTTGTCTGATTTAAAGATAGTTTTGTAGAAATGTTCTTTCATTGATCATCTACATACTTTGTCAAGCCATATTGATTTGTTGAAAGGCATAGCAACCAAGCAGCATCAGAAAAGGAGTAATTAAACTTTTTGCTTCAAATGACATATGGTTATTAGATTTATGGTCTAAGGGAGGTAACACTTGGCAGAGTATTATGCAAGGGCAATCTCCTTCGCAGAGTTGTCGTTCCTTACACTCACCATACATGTATCAAAACATGAGTAAAACGACCAAACTTTAAAATCCTTTTCCTCCATAATCTGCTTGTCAGACTCCAAGATAATTCAGTAGAAAGAATCCTTAAATGCCCCTCTAAAAAAACTGTTCAAGCCATATTGGTTTATATTAAAAACAGATCAAGAAAGGTGCAAAATGACAAAAACTTAATAATTCAATTCTAATTGAAGTTCTTGTTAGATTTCAAGATATAAATGACCTTTACTTATAAGCTGTTTCTTGAGAAGTGTTCACTCCTTGAAGTTCTAATTGCACTCCTTGATCTTTTCCCCAGATATTTCTACTAATTTACTATCAATCAGGTGATCGATTTAGGGTCATCTTGGCCCTCTTGTTCTATTTACAGCAGATGATCTATGAAGAAAAAAAATCTAAAAGGGGAAACAAATTACTCATTACGATCAATTTCTCCTTTTACCACAATGTATTCAACTTTACGAGTTTATTGTCATAAAAAGCTATTGCTCATGTGAGTCGTCCCACGAGAAAACCAACATTGTGGACCCTGCGTAAAGTATCGACCCGGATCAGCCTAAGCATGCCGCGCAGGCTAATCCGGATAGACACTTTTCGCCTCCTGTGGATTTTCTGTTTCAGGAATAACTACTCTATACATATATCCCACTAAGACGGTATGTGTCGGCCGGATCAGTCTGCGCGGACAGCGCAGGCTGATCTGGTCGATACATTACGCAGATGTCTGTCGCCGCAGCCTCACGAGAAAACCAACATTGTGTACCCTGCGTAAAGTATCGACCCGGATCAGCCTAAGTATGCCGTGCAGGCTAACCCGGACGGACACTTTTTGCCTCCTGTGAATTTTCTGTTTAAGGAATCATTACTCTATATCTCTATCCCCCCCCTGAGACGGAATGTGTCGGCCCGGATTAGCCTGCGCAGGCTGATCTGGGTCGATATATGACGCAGAGTCCATAATGTTGGTTTTATCATGGAACGGTCCAAGACCCGTCTGCTGTAGAAATGTTGCATGATGGAAAGGTCTTTATTAAGTTGACGCCTCATAGTCTTTCCGGCCATATTTCCAAATGAACAATATTTTCAACTGGATTCAATAACTTGTGATATAGATATTCCTGATGTTTCAAGGTGGTCTGCTGTCGATGTGTTGTATTGTTGGAAAGGGCAGCTATATAAATTGTCAACTGGTCAGTCTTTCATGCCATATTTTCTTAAACTTGCATTAACCCTCTCCCACATACAACACATCTGCAGCAGACGACTTAATTGTTAAATATAATGGAAACATTGTGGCCAAATGAGAAATTGCTCATCATGAGCAATTTTACCTTTGGCCACACTGTTTTCAAAAGACGTCTGCTGCTATTGCGTCAAAATTCGTCTGCAGGTGGGAAAGGGATATTCTAAATGTCGATATACATTAACATTGAGAAGAGGGTAAGGTATGTCACATACGGAAACCAAACCTAATTGCACACACTAATTGTCTGAGGTTTATCCCTTACACGAATGTGGTTCGATCCCTGGTCAGATCATACTAAAAGGCTTTGAAACTGGTAGTATGGGCTTCCTACCTGGCGACCGGGGATGCGGGATAGCATAACACCTTATGATGCATCGGTGTCGGGATTAATGGCAGAAATTGGAAATTACTCCGGAAACACCGTGATGTAACTGAAAAAAATGTTGAAAGCGGTTAAGAATACTGTTCAATCACACCAATCTATCTCTAATAATTCAACGTCTAATGTAATGTGATGTGTAAGAATCCACGTGAGTCGAGCTGTGATAGTTAACACAGAAACAAGGGTGGCTATCAACCCTTGGGTCGAGCTGTAATAGTTAACTCAGTAACGGCTTTCAACCCGTGGGTCGTGAGTTTAAACCACGGCTAGGTCATTTGTTTTTTCAGATTATGGACAAGAATAATGGTGACTAGCGTCGTTCGTCTCCAATCAATTGGCTTAATAGTCTATGTAGGAAGGCAGCCTGTTGTCAGGGAAGACTGTTGTGTGGAGTACAGTTACGTGAAAGTTAACACGCACGTTAGATACACTGGTATCAAGCATTAAACTGTAATCAACGTGCAGCAGAAGGCTTTGACAATATCTAGACAATGTATTTAAATGAAAGTTCAATAGTTGAATAGATTGACATATTGCTTATTATTTGTCACAATGTTTTTCAAAGGACGTCTGCTTCAAAATGCGTCTGTATGTATGGGAAATGGTTATTTCAATAGGTTAGCAGAACGGCAATAGAAAGACGGATTAATGTAAGTTCATGGATGCAGAAGTGGATATTCCGTATGAAATAAGATACCTTAATTATCTCTTTAAAACACAAAACAAATGTGCAGCAGATGACTTTGCAAACATACAAGCAAAACTATGGAACATCAACGAAAGCAAAATCACTGAATACAGTTGAACATGCTCTGTCAAAGGTCCCGTATATTGGAAAGAGATAAATGGCATCAGCTGGCGACAAGGTGCATATCCGTTAACCTGAAGATATAGTCGTGGGTCTAGTGAAAAATGTTAAAGTGCTTTCGAGTTTCACCGGATATTAATCTTATCTAAGGGAGATAATGATGTTGTTAAACTCGTTCAATTAATCGGGTTATCTCTCTTGGTTTAACAAACACAAAATGATGATCTCGGGAAAGGAAGAACTTCGTGAATTATTTGTATCGCTTTAATCTGTTTCATCGAATCTCTTTCTAGTTAACACATATCAAATACTCCACATTTATAACACAATGGATCCATGTTCCTTAGACTTATTAAATACTAAATATTTTGACTGACTCCTTTTGGTACATACATGTATTTTGTCAAGCCCTTTCAACTTAACCCCTCTTTCCTACAAACAGCACTGAATGGATTGAAGATTAACCCTTTCCCTCATATAGACGCTTTCTGACACCTATAGACGCTTTATGACGCCACTGCAGCAGACGGCTTTTTAGAAACATTGCGAGAAAAGAAGATATCTTCATTCAAGTATTGTACTTTCATTTAAAGGGAGTTTTCAATTTCTTTCGGGAAAGCTTTCAAAGTCGTCTGCTGCATCCTTTGTATGTAAGAAAGGGTTATCGCTGTTTTAAGACTAGCGTCTTTGTTTGGCGTTCTCGCCCTAGTACTCCACATTCTTCAAATGTGTCTGACTACAGTTAGCCTTTAAGTGGAAGACGAATGACGCTTATCAAAAACGCCATTTAAGCCGTTCCACGTGAAAGCCCACATTGTGAACTCTGCGTAAAGTATCGACCCGGATCAGCCTAAGCATGCCGTGCAGGCTAATCCGTTTAGACACTTTTCTCCTCATGTGGATTTTCTGTTTCAGGAATCATTACTCTATATCTTTATCCCCCTGAGAGACGGAATGTGTCGGCCCGGATTAGCCTGCGCGGACTGCGCAGGATGAACTGGGTCGATATATTACGTAGAGTCCATAATGTTGGTTTTCTCGTAAAAAGGCTCATTTATCAATCATCGGACATAATTGATGGCTGAGCCGTTGTTCGAACTAGCGACCCCTGGATTAATAACCTTCGTCGTTACTTACTGAGCTATCAGGGCTCGTCCGGTTAAAACAAATATGCAAGAGAGGACTTTGAAAATATTGAGGCAAAACTGTTCAAAATCTGAACATATGCTTCAAGCTGATGACAAATTCCCCCATGTGTTCAAAGGTTGACTGCTACATATGCTTCAAAGGCGTCTATATGGGATGAAAATCAGACACTTACACGCTACAATGAATCAGACTGATTTCTGTTCACGGAAGGCAACACAATGTTAATCATACCCATCCCAATCCGTGTTGTCTGCTTTCTATTTTTAATATGACCCGGGAAGTAAACATACAAGTAATATTGAGCGAAACGACCCGGACCCGAACTGTACCCGGACTGTACCGAACGTTTTCTTTGTTGAGCGATATTTCCCAGACACAGACGCGGACACGGATACGGACACGGATACGGTTACGGACGCAGACATGGATACGGACCACGGAAAACGGAACTATGGATTACCAGCCTAATGGCGTGTTCGAAAAGGGTGTCATATTGAATCCTCCGTTCCGATAGCTTATAAAGGTGTATATTTGAATTTGCCGTGTATTTTTTTCAACATTCTCCAATCATATCACGCCGGCCAATTCAAACACCAATATGTAAAATAACTCTTTCACCAATGCCCCATAGTTCATACGACAGTATTCTCCAAGCAATTGGTTGCTTTTCCACATAGACTTTCAACCCATTAGTGGAAGGCGAATGACACTTGTCGCATCGGCCCTAGCATATAGCACCCTGTCCTGAGACAGTGGCTCCAGTGTAGAACGCAGGCTTTAACCCTTACCCACATACAACAAATCTGCAGCAGGCGACTTTGAAAACATAGTGACAAAAAAACCTGAAAAATCGCCATAAAAGATAGCTTAATTGTTAAATAAAGTTGAAAACATTGTGGCCAAAGGAGAAATTGCTCATCATGAGCAATTTCACATTTGGCCACAATGTTTTCAAAAGTCATCTGCTGCTTTTGTGTTAAATGCGTCTGCAGGTGGGACAGGGTTAAAGTTCGTGGTTCGATTTCCGTGAGTACAGGGTGACACAACCAGTGCGAGCCCTGGTTGAGTTATCCAAGAAACGAACTTAAAATAAAATCAGATTTACCAGTTTTACACATACAACAAACATGCAGCAGACGAAACGACTACCCTATATTATGGAAAGTATATTTTAATGAAAGTATATTTTATTGGATAGAGTTGAAAGCATTGTAACAAACAGAACAAAATTGATCATTATGAAAAGTTTCTCCTTTTGCCAAAATGTTTTAAAAAGTCGTCTTCTGCAAATGCGTCCAAAGTGGGCAAGTGTTATATTTTAGAACAGGTACATATATATAAGAGGGAGGAGTGTATGATATATTTGACGTTCCCTACTTATAGCTTATTTGAGTTATTTCTGATTTATAGGCTCTCTTACGCAAGGAAAAGGCCTACCGCACACTCAACATTGAAATAGTGCACTACGGGTATAATATCTCATTATTCTACTTAACCCTTCCCCTCATATAGACGCTGTCTGACGCCTCTGCAGCAGATGGCTTTTTGAAAACATAGTGACAAAAGAAGAAATTGCACAAAACGTGCAATTTCTCCTTTTGCCACAATGTTTTCCACTTTTAGTCATAGGTTATCCATTTAATTATAGAGATTTTCTATTTTTTGTCAGATATAAGTCGTCTGCTGCAGAATTGTCGTATGAGGGAAAGGGTTAACCCCTTAAGGGCGTAGCTTTGCAATAATCAATGTGTAGGCCGTCTCGTGAGAAAATCAACATTGTGGACTCTGCGTAAAGTATCGACCCGGATCAGCTTAAGCATGCCATACAGGCCTACCCGGATATACACTTTTCGCCTCCTGTGGATTTTCTGTTTCAGGAATCACTTCTCTATACATCTATCCCCCTAAGACGGAATGTGTCGGCCGGATCAGTCTGCAAGGACAGCGCAGAATGATCCGGTCGATACATTACGCAGATGTATATCGCCGCAGCTGCATTTTGGGGCATTTTGAGAAAAAAAATGTGTAGGCACATGCCTACAGTGCCTAAAGGGAGCTACGCCCCTGCCCTTTCCCACATACAACAAATCTGCAGCAGACAACTTTGAATTTGTCTACTAAAGAATATGGAAAATCCTTATAACTGTAGGTATAATTACTGAAAAAGTTGAAAACATTGTGACAAAACGAGAAATTGCTCGTTTTAAGCAAAACTTTCCATTTGTCACGATGTTTTCAAACAACGTCTGCTGTAGATGCGTCGTGGGAAAGGGTAAAGAACATAAATCATCTAGATATGATGTTTACTTCTTTCGTTTCGAAACATTCACGTAACCATGTGATTTAAAATCAGGCATGCATTAAATGTGTGGGATAACCTGTTTTAACCTTTTCCCTCATATAGACGCTTTCTGACGCCTCTGCAGCAGACGGCTCTTTGAAAACATAGTGACAAAAGAAGAAATTGCACAAAACGTGCAATTTCTCCTTTTGCCACAATGTTTTCCACTTTTTGTCATAGGTTATCCATTCAATATAGAGATATTCTATTTTTTGACAAAATACGTTCAAAGTCGTCTGCTGCAGAATTGTCGTATGAGGGAAAGGGTTAAAACATGTGTCTCATTAATAGGATTCAATATGTCTAGTGATGAAATAATTTACAAGGAAGATTGAAAGTTATGTTTCTTTTGAAATAGATATATGACTAATTCGTACGTTATTCTATGATAAAACCATTTAAAGGAAATTGTAGCAGTGTTTTTAAAATATACCAACGAATAGGTACTCTTGATTTGAATATTCAGAAGAAGAAAAGAAAGATTTTTTTGTTTTGTTTATACCGGATTGATGTGAAAAGTAACGGATTTAATCCTTAGTTTAGAATATTGACGTTAGAGGTAGACTTCTTTAAGTTAATTAACACATGGGGAATATGAAGAACACGGACGGATGATTTGACAGTTATAGTTATACCCAATCGTGTTTTATAGACATCTGTAAAGAAGTGTTTTATAGAAATCTGTGTTATATCATAAAGAAGTGATGCGAAAAGTAACCGATTAAATACTCGGCGTAAAAGTCGAATCCGTAGCCTGCTGAAAGTTAATTAAAATACAACACTGAAGTGATCGGAGAATAAAGAATACGGAGAGCTGACAATTCTAGCATACACTAAGTGTCTTATAACATAATGGCGACATTATAGGGAAAGGAGCCTATATAATGAACACTTTAGATCATTAAACTGTGAGACTACTTTGAGTAAAGTAAAACACAACAATAAACACGGGGGTGAACGGCTAACAATTAATAAGCCTTATTAAATTATTAACACTATATCGTCATGTTCCATCGACATTGTGACTGTTGAGAGAACTGCTATGATGGTGTTTTTGTTCCGCTGGATCATATTCGCTGTTACTGTTTGGAAGATTGAAAATGTTGGAGCACGTAAGGCCTTTATCTCTTTTTATCTGATATCATCTTCGCAAGCCAAGGGTAATTCGTCCATTACATTACCATAATTACTTAAATTACTTAACGGAATGTTAATGTACGAAGTAGCCTTGGCTAGCGAAGATATGATATATGAAGACATTGGACTTTCTCAAAGTCGAACATATCTGGTGAAAATAATCAGAAATCTGGACGAACGAAATAATTAAGTTTCAAGAAAGATGAGAATCAGTTAGGGAAAAGAAACAAAACTATTTACAAAACAACCGTTTTTAAGTTATTTTAATTCTTAAGATGAAAGAGAAAGTGTTTAACCCTTACCCCGATTTACGCGGTTTGAAACACCCTTACGTGAACACGCTATGCACGACTTTTAATATTATTTGCGAAAAATGTAGAATTAGACCAGCCTGCACAGTCGTTCAGTCTAATCAAGGACTACATTGTGGTCTATCAATTTTTCATATCGGGATTTTTTTTTCCTCAAGAACTTGGCAAAATGAATGGCAATGATACCTGTTTTTAGGATAAGGATTCCCTATGTTTTTCGCATCGTTCTTATAACAGGATGCAACCCTTTTAAAGTAGGTTCACACCATACGAAAACCGACCGATTTTTTTCCTCAAGAACTTGGCAAAATGAATGGCAACGATACCTGTTTTTAGGATAAGGATTCCCTATGTTTTTCGCATCGTTCTTATAACAGAATGCAACCCTTTTAAAGTAGATTCACACCATACGAAAACCGACGATCCGGATCAGTGTGCGCCCCTGTCTGCTTTGATCAGGGTTTGCATTGCTTTATCTCCTAGTAAAGTCTTCCTTGAAGCCTCTTGAGATCGGTTCTACATAATCGACAAAAAAGTAGAATGACTACCAGTATGCCTAACTACTAGTGCGTAATTGCATTTAACCCTTTCTCTCACATGACATTTCTGCAGCAGACGACTTTTAACATATTTTGTCAAAAAATAGAAAATCTCTATAATTGAATGGATCATAATCTATGACTAAAAGTGGAAAACATTTAGCCTAACAATACATCAAATAAAATAAAACTGTTACGTTATGTTTTAACAATAGCCCACCTGCATAGGCGTCATAAAGTGTATATATGAGGAAATGGTTAACATAGAACAAGCGGTCGATATTTATTACCATTTATAATCTCGGCGATTTCCGTCCGAAGTAGTAAGAAAAACGACATTGTTCGTCGACTTTTCGGTCATTTACGGTGGAAATGACCGACACGCCTACGAACAAACCCGATCTCTAACGATTACATATATGGAAATCACAGAGCCCATATCAGGTATGTGTTCTACCTTGATTTAATACATTCTAAACATCGGTTTTTATGTGATGAGTTAAATATAGATTAACGGACACATGTCTGTTCTATTCCTACCTCAGACGCGGGCCAGTTATATTCAATATCATAACACTGGTAGTAATGGCTTCCCTCCTTGACACTCAGGGCTGTGGGATGACACAACGACTAGCTCGCAAGCCGGTGTCAGATTCAATTGACTATAGTAATATTGGTTACTTACCCAGGAATCGCCGTGATACAACTGCAAAACATGTTGAAAAGAGGCGTAAATAACCATATAAACAAACTTCTATTCCTATTATATAACTTCTATACTATTCGACATCATAGTTAGGTCTACAGTTTGGAATAAATATGCGGCAATATTCCCATTAGTTAGCTGAAAATCCTGACCTAATGGCAGCAAAACTTTCTCATTTTGCTGTGTAAGAATTTTTGCAGAAAGACAGAACGAGTTTCTTGTCCTACAATGTAGCAAACTGGCAGAAAGACAGAACGAGTTTCTTGTCCTACAATGTAGCAAACTGGCAGAAAGACAGAACGAGTTTCTTGTCCTACAATGTAAGAAACTAGCAGAAAAACAGAACGAGTTTCTTGTCCTACAATGTAGCAAACTGGCAGAAAGACAGAACGAGATCTTGTCCTACAATGTAGCAAACTAGCAGAAAGACAGAACGAGTTTCTTGTCCTACAATGTAGCAAACTAGCAGAAAGACAGAACGAGAATTTGTTCTATGATTCTGCCATCTTCTGCTACTTTCGCACTTCGAAATTTTGTTCGGCTGTTCTGTCATTTCGTTACCAAAATTAAACTTCGTTTGTCGATCTCGCGTTTCGTTACCCAACGGAAATCTCGTTTTCTATTCTGTCGTTTCACTACCGGAAGAAAAATCTTTTTTCTATTCTGTCATTTCGTTACCCAACGTAAATTTCGTTTTTATGTGCTGTCGTTTTGTTATCCAACGGAAATCTCGTTTTCTATTCTGTCGTTTCAAACTCGTTTTACTGTTCTGTCGTTTCGTTACCCAATGTAAATCTCGTTATTTTTTTTTAATCTGTCGTTTTGTTACCTAACGTAAATCTCGTTTTCTTTCTGTTCTTTCATATCGTTACCGAACGTAAATCTCGTTTTCTTTCTGTTCTGTCATAGCGTTACCCAACGTACTCTTATAGTACATTGTATACGTTGTATTTACGTAAACGAATAACAATATCTTGGACAAACCCGATACCGGGCGTACCATGTACAACAGAACAGACGCGTAATAAAAACCATCGTTTTGTTGCACAGTTCCTCTCTAAACGACACAGTTGACCGAGAAAGTTGAGTTTTCTCTTCTCTATTTCAGCCGCAATAGGAAGAGCACATATTTGGCCAAAGACAATATCTGTTCTTGACCTAATCTGTAACCCCTGAATTTTCCTTAAACAGTTTCTGTGTGATCTCTCTATGATCAACATATATCGATCAGAGAGCGACTGTATCAATTCACATCCGAAAAGAGCTCTGGGGATAACGATCAATTTATAAAGTGTATAACTGGTTACGGGATTAGGCCCATTTATATGTAGCCAGCCCATAGAAAAAGAAAAAAAAATCCTATCTTCTTGTTTGATAATTAGCGAAGTGTTACTATAGTTGTTACACACTATACCTAAATGAGTATATTCCTCTTGTTCAAGAATGACATCATTAACAACAACCCAGGACCGAGATTTGCGTTTGAATACCCGTTTTGGTTCACGGAAAGTGACCACGGCACACTTTCCTATAAGGCGTTACTAGACAAAGAGAGAAGGTTCATGTCGTCTGAAAAACGACGGCGCACAAAAACTCGACCCTTCTATCTGAAAGCCTTAATTTCTGCTCACTAACTGTTCAATAAGTGAGTCTTTATACATAAGATATAACAATGTGGATCGGACCCCACCTGACCTGGTACCCTGCAAAACAGGAAACGAATCAGACGCGCATCTAAAAGGCAAGAAAAACAATTTACTATTGGCTTTGTATACAGTGTTGTATACTCTCTTTCAAAACGAAAGAAGTCAATGAACTACAGGTGTGTTCCCACCATCCCAACCGCTATTTTTTTTTTTATAGAATTTGAAGTTGGTGTTGGGGATGCATTGTTTGTTGTAACAATAGAGTTGATAGGTGATAATTCTCAGTTATATACTATTTATTCGCTCCACGTCACCGTCTGACCTCCTCTGCTATTCTCTATGAACTGTACATTTCCTTGCGCATTTGCCATTTTAGGTGGGTTATGGATACAGAGGAAACTGATCTTCTGTTATACTACGTTAACAATAACTTACAGTTAGTGACCTGTTTTTCTGAGTTAATTTATTTTAAACTGAATACAACAATATTTCTGAAATAGAAAAACAGTGAAATTATATACTGCAAGTACATGTTTTTGTTGAACAGTATAGACAATACAGCAGATACGTTTGAGGTGCCGCCCTGTAATGAATGTAACGGTTAATCAATTGGATCGTGCAGTCATCCGAGTAAAACCTTTTCATATAATTTCAACAAAGACGAAGAAAGGGTGATGGCTTCATAGCTAGGTACATCAAAATGTTACGTAATGTTTTAACAATAGCCCGCCGTGAATTATATGTTCGTTGTAAACTTTGGCAAAAACCACACATTTTACCAGTTTTTAATGATGAAACGGCGGATAACAGTTAATCTTTTTCAATGCGATCCCCGTCCACAACAATATACTCTTTCTTACTGTTATAGTGCAATCGGTCATAGTTTGTGCTCACAGTATCTAATTAAAGGGTTGCACATTTTGTTACCCAAAGTAAATCATTTCTGTTCTGTCTGTTCTGTCGTTTCTTTACCCATAGTAAATATTGTATTTTGTTCTGTTCTGTCGTTCTGCTACTGAAAGTAAATCTTTTTCTTTTTCTGCTCTGTCGTTATGTTACCCAACGTAAACCTTGTTTTTGTTCTGTCATTTCGTTACTCAACGTAAATCATGTTTTTTATTCTATAGTTTATTCTATTCTGTCATAAGTTGCTCTTTATGGTGTCGGCTCCATTATTAAATGTTGTCTTATTTGTTACAACATTGAACACAATTTATTTACCTATTATGAATTTAAAGTTTTGTTTATTTTTCCGTCCTATTCATTAAATGTGATAACATAGTTTATTTGCTTAAAAAATATTGTGTTTGCGGCAGTTTGCATAGAATACTTGAATCCATGAAATATAATTTCCATTCCGACGTTTTCACTCCCGTTTTGCTCTGTTTTAGTCATTTGAAGTTAATTTTTATCCCTGTTATTCACGTTTATCTTGTTTCTATCTGTTCTGTCGTTTCGCTACCGAATTAAAATCTTGTTTTTTCTGTTCTGTTGTTTCGTTAGCCAACATAAATATTTGCGTTTTTTCCCCCTGTTGTTTCGTTACCCAACATAAATCTTTGTGAGGTTTTCCCTGTTGTTTCGTAACCCAACGTAAATCTTGTTTTTCTGTTATGTTGTTTCGTTACTGAACGTAAATCTTGTTTTTTCTGTTATGTTGTTTCGTTACCCAACGTAAATCTTGTTTTTATATTATGTTGTTACGTTACCAAACGCAAATCTTGTGTTTGTCCCTGTTGTTACGTTTCTTAACGTAAATCTTGTGTTTTTCCCTGTTGTTACGTTACCCAACGTAAATCTTGTGTTTTCCCCTATTGTTACGTTTCTTAACGTAAATCTTGTGTTTTTCCCTGTTGTTACGTTACCCAACGTAAATCTTGTTTTTATATTATGTTGTTACGTTACCAAACGTATATCTTGTGTTTTTCCCTGTTGTTACGTTACCCAACGTAAATCTTGTGTTTTTCTCTGTTGTTACGTTTCTTATCGTAAATCTTGTTTTTTCTGTTATATGGTTATGTTACCCAACGTAAATCTTGTTTTTATATTATGTTGTTACGTTACCAAACGTAAATCTAGTGTTTTTCCTTGTTGCTACGTTACTTAACGTAAATCTTGTTTTTCTGTTATGTTGTTTCGTAACCCAACGTTAATCTTGTTTTTCTGTTATGTTGTTTCGTAACCCAACGTTAATCTTGTTTTTCCTGTTATGTCGTTTCGTTACCCAACGTAAATCTTGTTTGTCTGTTCGTTACTCAAGGTAAATCTTGTTGTTTCGTTATCCAACATCAATTTTGTTTTTCTGTTCTGTTGTTTCGTTACTCAAGGGAAATCTTGTTGTTTCTGTCCTGCCAAGTCGATACCCAATTAAAATATCGTGTTGCTATTCTGTCATTTCGATACCAAATAGAAGTTTGCTATTCTGCACTTGTCGAAATCCAATTAAAATCTTGTTTTGCTGTTCTGCAATTTCGATAACCAACGTAAATCTTGTTTTGCTGTTCTGTTATTTTGATATCCGTATACAAATCTTGTTTTGCTGTTCTGTTATTTTGAGGCTCCAAATGAAATCTTGTTTTGCTATTCTGCAGTTTCGATTTCTAAATCTTGTTCAGCTTTTTTTTCTATTTCGATTCCCCAACGATTTTTTTTTTTTGAAGTTATGTTATTTCGATACCTAAATTAAAATCTTATTTTGTTGTTCTGCCATTTTGAATAACGCTGTCAATCTTGTTTTGCTGTCTTGTCATATTTTCTTGAAATGTTAAAGTAGATATTAGCCGTTCCATGAGAAAACCAACATCATGGACGTCTGCGTAATGTATCGACCCAGATCAGCCTGCGCAGTCCGCGCAGACTGATCCGGACCGACGCATTCCGTATCAGGGGGATAAAGGTCTTTAAAGAGTAAAGATTCCTGAAACAGAAAATCCACAGTAGGCGAAACGAGTCTGTCCGGGTTAGCCTTCGCGCCATGCTTACTCAGATCCAGGTCGAAACTTTACGCAGAGTCCACAATGTTGGTTTTCTCGCGGGACGAATCATATTGTATCAGACTAGGTTCGCCGTGTCATTTTATTCAAAGGTTCGACTTCTAAAAAAAAACGTGCAATTTCTCCTTTTGCCACAATGTTTTCCACTTTTAGTCATAGGTTATCCATTCAATTATAGAGATTTTCCACTTTTTTACAAAATATATTCAAAGTCGTCTGCTGCAGAATTGTCGTATGAGGGAAAGGGTTTATCAAGACAATTTGTTTATTGTGAAGCGACGATGTTAGGAACCACTCCACCACTTAACCCTTTCCCCACGTACAGCAAATATGCAGCAGACGACTTTGAAAACAGGGTGACAAAAACCTGAAACAAATAATTGTTTTGTTTTTATATCAAGTATCAAGTATCAAAGTAAAAATACGTTACAACTGTTTGCGAAAATGCCACCCAAATGGCGTGGTCGCTTCATAAAAGCCGGGATCATCAGATGCCAAATCGATATGATGTGATCTAACAGGTCAAACATTATGCAAGTTTTAATTATCTAGTGTACCTGTATTTAACATATCTAGTGTACCTGTAATATTTGAATGGGAGTTTACCTACAATGATATACTGTTATGTATTGATTGTGTATGAATGCACTATATTTGGCCGAAAATGCCGATGTTTGAATAATGGGGGTAGGGTTGTACAATAACGCATATTTTTTTTAAACCCATGGAAACCTATGCTTTTTTGGCTCTTTTTACCTCAGTAAGATATGGAGAAATGTTTATAATTCATTTAGTTTGAATTAGAAACGGTCATTTTTTTTTATTACCCTAAAAGTAGAAACAATTGCTCCAAAAGGGCCCCCAAAATTGTGGCCGGTCTGTCTTTTTGGCCTCATAAATTTATATTTATATAGTATTCTGTACAATTATTGATGCCCTTCCAGCTGCACATACATAGAGCATAAAATTGAACAGGAATTAGCTCCAGAAAAAACTTGAAAGTATACATACAAGCCAATTTGTTATTATTTAGACTTCTTCCAATAAAATGCTCGAAAATTTGATTAAAGTTGACTAAATCGTCGTTTTTCGAAAGTACTTTACAAAAAATCTATCCCGGTGACCTATATATATTTTTTCATATTAGTTTTTGCATTTGGGAGAGGAATACATAGTCCAAAGTACAAGAGCTCATCAACGGTGTATCTATTTAGAAGCATATGCCTTTAATTGTTAAATAGAATTGAAAACATCATGAGCAATTTCACCTTGTCCAAAATGTTTTCAAAATTCGTCAGCAGGTGAGAAAGGGTTTAAGCAATCTCGAAGTATTCTATTTAAAATAATGCTTTTCTTGGAAAAGCTGTTTATATACTTTGATAATAACATCAAACACCTAAAGTTGTGTCATAAATGTCTGGTATAAATGTATGCTATGTATAGGTACTCTATTTAATAACTGAAATTACCAGAGACCAAAGTCAAATCTATCTTTAACAACTTCAAACAAATGCGGTAATGTTCGATTATCTTTAATCGTCTAGTGTTTGTTCCCACTTAAGATCTGTCGTTTTCATAAATACCAGATAACCCTTTCCCACTAACTACATATGTGCAGCAGACGACTTTGAAAACATCTAAAAAAAAAATATGAAAATTCTCTGTAAATGAAAGTTTAATTACTGACTAGAGTTGAAAACCGCGTGGCAAATATTTTGTCACAATGTTTTCCAAATTCGTCTGCCTTAGAAGCTCCAGAATACGTCTTTATGTGGGAAAGGGATAACAGACAGAAAAACAGACTATGAGCCCCGTCACCTCAAATAATGATTTTATTGCATACAGTGGACTCGTAATATCTCGAACATTTAACTCTTTCAGCGCCAAAGGCAATATTGAAGTTTTTGCAAACAATGCAGATTCAGGTGAGTCAGCTCGTAACGAGCTGTCTCACCTGAAATCAGCATTGTTTGCCGTTTAGTTACCAAAATAGTCCAACACTTTCATAAATTGAGATATGGACACACCCGATTTTGAACATGGAAGAGTATACTGTAAACAATTCGGCGTTGAAAGAGTTAATAATTCAAATATATAATTGCTGTTGTGCTGTTTCCTTGTTATGATTATAACGGTAAGGGCGTTTTGTTAAGAATGTTTCAGGTAACACATGTTTTATTTTGCATCCGTCCTACGTCTGATTTCAAGGAAGGGGCGTGATTAGCGGTTGCAACATTAAAATAGTTAAAATTCAAAATATACGGGATAGGTAGTGAATGGTAAAATATTAATATGTGTATTGGCTATAAATATGTTATATTTAATGCTGAATAAAGATAAAGATATGTAAAGAATGGTAATACTACCTGTATTAACATGATTCATTCAATTATGTGATTTTTTCATATTATAATATATCTATAGGTGCTACCTATTTACGAAAAAACACTTAAAATTAAACAGCATAATTTGGCATAATGTGGCAATTACAGTTGATTTTTAAAAGTATTTGACTACACTAGGGTCGTTGGGTAATTTCTTCTTTTCAGCCCTTTTCTGATGTCACCTGGCGACTACCTTTTAAAACCGGTCTGAAAGGCTGGTACAAATATTGTAGGGGGTCACATTTCTGTTTAATTCTATCCCTAAAACAGACGATTATTCCAGCCCTTTTCTGATGCCACTTGGTGACTACCCTTTCCATCCAATCAATATGTCTTGAACCATTTTGTAGAGGGTCACCCATAGAACATCTTGGAATTCGAAGAAGCGGATTCACAGGAGAACAATTTTTAACGTTTTGCAATTTCCAACCCATTCTGAAACCGCAGCAAACCAATTTATAGGTATAATATAAATTGTTGAACAATTTTTAATGAGGGTCACCAAAGTAACATTCATGTCAAGTTTGGTTAATATCGCATCAGCAGTTTCAGAGAATATTTGACCGTTTGACGTACGCCGTACAGTGAGTGATCACAATGGAACACCTTGAGCCTTTGGTTTGAAATTGATCTTTAAACAAGAGGGCCATTATGGCCCTAGATCGCTCACCTGAATGATTTCTAATGCCAAACACATCAAGACAATTATTCTGACAAAGATTTAACATGCAACCTCCAGTATTAACAAGATGTTCCTGTATTTGGCATCTTGACCTATTTTTTGTTTTACCTGATATGACCCATATTCGAACATGGACTTGATATCATCAAGTCAGAATGACAAAGTTTCACAACTTTTTCCTTCAATTTGGCCTAGTGACCTAGTTTTTGATCAGGCATGACTCATATTCGACCTTGACCTAGATATTATTCAGAGAAACATTCTGACAAAATTTGAAGATGCTGAAGCAAAATTCAGCTTCTACAGTGTTAACTCGATTTTCCTTCAATTTGTCCTAGTGACCTAGTTTTTAAAAAAGACATGACCAATATTTGAAATAGGGACTACATATCATCAAGACAAACATCTGAAAAGGTTTGAACATGCTCAAGTTAAAAATGCAGCATCCAGAGTGTTAACACGATTTCCTTTCAATTTGGCCTAGTGACCTAGTTTCTGACCCAATATGACTCATATTCTAACTTGTCCAAGATCTGATAGAGATAAATGTTCTGATATATTTTCATGAAGATATGATGCAAAACGTATCCTGTAGAGTGTTAACAAGGCAATTGTTGACGACGGACAGACGCAGGACAAAATGTGATCACAATTGCTCACATTGAGCACTTCGTGCACAAGTGAGCTGAAAAGTAAAAGTGTAACATTAAAGCTCAAATCTTAACTTTAATTGTTGTAGATATTGTGAAAGAAAATATTTTACACACAAAGCTTTGAAAAATAACCTAATATTTATGATAAAATGGCATAAGAGAAGCATTTATTAACCCATTTTCACATACAAGGAATTTGAAGGTGATTACTAAAATCTTAGTTGGAAAATAACAAATATTCATAATGAGAAATGTATGTGTTCATTTTATTGGATACATCAGAAGTAGTCTGTAAGTGGTTAAGCATTAATCCTTTTCGACATGTAGATGCTTTCTGCCACCTCTGCATAAGAACATTTTTGAAAAACATTGTGACAAAAGGACATATTGTTCATGATGAACAATTTCCCCCTATATCACAATTTGTTTACTCTATCAAATAATTACACTTTCCTATTAATACATTTTCCAAAATAAAACCAAAATGTTTTCAAAGTGGTTTGCTGCAGATTTGTTCCAGGTTGGAAAGGGTTAAGTAAAGAGAAAGTACTATATGGTATATATGTACATGTATAATTAACAAGAGGACCATAATGGTCCTATATTGCTCACATGATTTAATCAAACTTAAAAAGTTTTCAGTGTTTTTTCCCCTATATGAGTCTATGAAAAACAAGTGACCCCCGGGGAGGGCTCATTTTTTTACCCCAGTGCTATAATTTGAACAATCTTGGTAGAGGTCCACTAGATGATGCTACATACCAAATATCTTTTAGACAATAAATCTTTTAAAGTTTGTTCCCTATCTATATAAAACAAGTGACCAGAGGGAGGGGTCATTTTTTACCCCATGGCTATAATTTGAACAATCTTGGTAGAGGTCCACTAGATGATGCTACATACCAAATATCACAGGCCAGGGCCCTCTACTTTTAGACAAGAAGAGTTTTAAAGTTTTTCCCCTAAATGAGTCTATGTAAAACAAGGGACTCCGGGATGGGGTCATTTTTGAACCCAGGGCTATAATTTGAACAATCTTGGTAGAGGTCCACAATGATGCTACATACCAAATATCAAAGGCCTGGGCCTTCTACTTTTAGACAAGAACATTTTTAAAGTTTTTTCCGCATATGAATCTATGTAAAACAAGTGACCCCCGGAGAGAGGTCATTTTTTACCCCAGGGCTATTATATGAACAGGCTTGGTAGAGGTTCACTAGATGATGCTACATATCAAATATCTTTTAGACAAGAAGACTTTTTATGTTTTTTCCCTATATGAGTCTATGTAAAACAAGTGACCCCTGGGGAGGGGTCAATTTTGACCCCAGGGCTATAATTTGAACAATCTAGGTAGAAGTCCACTAGATGTAATGATGCTACATACCAAATATCAAAAGCCTGGGCCTTCTAGTTTGAGACAAGAAGATTTTTAAAGTTTTTCCCCTATCTATGTCAAACAAGTGACCCCCAGGGAGGGGTCATTTTTGACCCCAGGGCTATTATTTGAACAATCTTGGTAGAGGTCTACTTGATGATGCTACATACCAAATATCAAAGGCCTGAGGCCTCTACTTTTAGACAAAAAGATTTTTAAGTATATATGAGTCTATGTAAAACAATAGACCCCAGGGGAGGGGTCAGTTTGACCCCAGGGCTATAATTTGAACAATCTTGGTAGAAGTCCACTAGATGATGCTACATACCCAATATCAAAGGCCTGGGCCCTCTACTTTTAGACAAGAAGATTTTTTAAGTTTTTCCCCTTTATGAGTCTATGAAAAAGCAAGTGACCCCCCGGAAATTTGAACAATCTTGGTAGAGGTTCACTAGATGATGCTACATACCAAATATCAAAGGCATGGGCCTTCTACTTTCAGATAAGAATATTTTTTAAGTTTTGGTTAATTTCCCCTTTTTTTGAAGCCGTGGCAACCAAAGTTCTGCATGGAATAGAATTCTTTGAACAAGTCTGAAAGAGATCCACCCAAGGAACATTCCTGTAAAATTATTTTGAATTTGGTTAATTGGTTTAGGAGGAGAAGTCGTTTGTAGGAAAACGTAAACGGACGGACGACGGACGGTGAGCGATCACAAAAGCTCACCTTGCACTTCATGCATAGGTGGGCTAAAAATACTGAAAATCTCAATTAATTTAATAGAGATGAAAAAATTGTGGCAAAATGAGAAATTGCCAATTTTGAGCAATTTCTCCATTTGCAATAATGTTTTCAAAATTTGTCTGCTGCAGAGGCGTCAGAAAGCATCTACATGTAGAAAATGTTTAACCCTTTACCACTAACAGACTACTTCTGATGTAGTGTCTGTATGTGGGAAAGGATAACTAAGAAAGAATCTAAAAATAATTTACATGTACAAAATTTACTTTAAGGTAACAGGTTAAATTAAAATGCTCAAAACTTGTAATGCTTGGCTGTGGAAGAGTAGCAGACAACTTCTTGAATAATTGTAGGGAAAGAGAAATTTCTCCTATTAGAAAAAATTCTTCCATCCTTAAAAAGTTTTCTATGGACAGATATTATATTAGGAGATGCATTCTAATTTTTTCTCGATTTTTTTTGGAAAAGGAGAACATGCTGATAATGATGAATTTCTTCCTTTCCAAAATATTTTCTTTTCAGGATTAACATCAAATTTTCATTTGTCACAATATAAAATGTTTTTTCCCAAAGCTATATGTTCAAGCATGTATAAGTGTTTAACCCTGTCCCACATGCAGATGACTTAAAATGATGAAGTTATAACTTTAAATAACATTGTTGTAAAATCAGAAAATCCTGACAAGTAATTTCTCTTTTTGTCATAATGTTTTCTATTGTATACAATTATTACATGGCCTTTGACAGATGTTGCACAGGTTTTTGCAGAGTTGTTTTCAAATAGGTCTGCTGTAGTCTGATTTATGTGAGAAAATGCTAAATATGCTACATTTTTTTTAAGAATTTGCTTATTTTTCAGTTTATTTGCTTCATGTGTTAAATGATAACAGCTATGATTGGATTTATTTCATATGAGTCCATGAATAAAAAACGAAACACTTTCAGTGTTAATCAGAATTATCTTATCTAAAGTGTCCTCTTCAATCATTGATTCTCTGAATACTGCTGTCCTTAAACGAATAGTATTTATTCTTTCCAATGACTATATTGTCTTCAAATACTTTTCATTTGGTTTTTGCTTCTTAATGTACTGCTGTAGACTCACGCTATTTTGAACAATTGGTTAGCGGAATCTAGATTACTACCGCCTGTTCACGGACATTGACAAGGTACTTACTCGATGTTTTAATAAGCTTCTGGTGCATTTACCTTAAAAATTTACTAAGGCTTTAACCGTTTCCCTCATGTAGACGCTTTCTGACGCCTCTGTAGCAGACAACTTTTGAAATCATAGTGGCAAATGGAGAAATTGCTCATGATGAGCAATTTCTCCATTTGTCACAATGATTTAAACTCTATTCAATATTCATACTATCATTTTGAGATTTTCCATCTTTCGGACTTGATAACTTCAAAGTCGTCTGCTGCAGCTTTATTGTATGTGGGAAAGGGTAAATTATAAACAAAATAAACAACAGGCTGGGTATGCATTGTGAACAATGACCATATATGCATGTATCTGATTTAGTCCGGTTTCTGTACAAGGAATGCCATTTTTTATTTTGACTGTTCGAATGCAATATGTAACGGCGATATATTGAGACTAGTATCTGATTCTGAAAAATCTCAAGGCTTTAGTTTATAGGATATTTAAACCAGTACTAACCAGAATTAATTTTTCCTTTTTGTTGTTGACTTGTTTATACAAATGGATCCAATTAAACAAAGGGACACAACTTTGGTTAACTATAACAAGTCGGATTTGCCACAGTACCACGATTTAATTAAAATGTATCCCACTCTCTTTCGCTATATCTTATTGCATAATTCCCAACTGTAATGTAAATGTAGTGTAGTCCAGGTACAATTTTGTAATTTGTTGTCCGACAGATCTACAATATAATGTTAGGCCTACTTACCAACACTTTAGACGATACATTGGAGTTGTTTCTATTTAAATATTTCACCAGATACGTCTCAAGTCGTCATTATTTGGGATACAGTAAAATGTAAGGCTTCAAACGGCAATTTTTCGTTGTGTCTGTAAAGCGCTTTACTGTAAATGGCGTGTAAATGGCGTGCGTCTAGATCACCTTGATTAGTACGGTACTAGTCGGCTATTTTGACAAACTATTTTGACAAACTGAAACAAAATATTTCATTCTCAGTTCCACGCATTTTTCGCTTTTTCTTAAAATTGTTAGTTCACACGGAATTACGCAGTTCTTTTATTACCTTAAACATCGATTTAGAATTAATAATGATTGACTAGACGACAATATTTTTCAAACTGTGTTTATACGTCGGACCGGCCGCATTTTAAACATATCCAAAATGGCGGCCCCCATTGAATTTTTCCAGTTTCATTTTAGAAACGTTCATGGGTATTGAAAAAAAAAAAAATATCTCACACCTGTTACCTATGATTTATTTTTTAACACACATGTATTCTTGACTTTCATTAGTCTAAACATACACATAATGTTTTCATAAGGACTAATTCCAGGATTTTTAAAATTCCACATAGATCTACATATTTCAGGATTTCTTTTGGTCAGGATACGATGTTTTGTATTTGTCAATAAAACCACAACAAATTAATACATTTTGGGATTTAAATCTACATGCAATAAAAAGCTATTAAACCCTTTCCATGTCTGAAGCAACAATGAAAACCTTTAAACGCTTAAAACATTGAGAAAACGGTTAAATTGCTGAAGACATGAACTTCCTCCTTTTTAATAATAATTTTAATAAATATTTCACAGATGTTAAAATTTATCCTCATATGTTTAAAAAGTAGACCACACTTGAAACAACATATCAGCTAAATTGTTTATCTAAATCGTTGATGCATACAATATATGTTTGGCGCAAGATAAATGCCAGTTGCGAGTCCCATTACTATTTAATAGGTGGCAAGTATGAAATTAATTGGGTGCGAAAGAGCAGATTTTCTTTATTTCTAAATCTATTGTGTATCAGAGTTTGTTCTTCTCTTAATTTGTTTCAAGCCAAATAATCATTTAATATCACATATATTTAATAATTTAAGTGTGTAATATTAGCTATCTATCTGTAATAAGGTGTTTGAGCATAATTTCGAAATGTTGACCCTTAAGATCGAGTCGTAGTGTCAGACATCGAAGAAAGTGAATAAAAAATCAGGCAAAGTATGTTTTATTCCACTGCATTCGAGAGAAAAAAGCATTTCTATAGTATCTGTCTTTCTCCTATATTCGACCCATGCACTCGTTTCGTGACGTTTAAGAAATCAATTTGTCGTGCGACATTTTTTGTCTGCATAAACAAGGCACTTTTCTAAGTTTACATTTTACTTCCGGTTACTTCGCTTTGTTTACATTTTGGCAATATGAAACTAGGTCACGAACTGAGGAAAAGGCGTTTCGACATTCACGACCGATAAACAGGCTTATATTTGAGACATATTTTCACAAATAATTCTTATTTTTGTTTCTGTTACCAGTTTATGTTGATACTTATCTATTAAAAGGAGAATTTGACGTGATTTTCATATCGATAGTCTGCTGCGCAGGTGCGCGTATGTTAACAAATTAGACTGTGCGACGTAAAGGTTTGTAGATATCGCCTTTTGATTACATAGTTTATGAAAATAAAGTATCCCAGTCTAGCTAATAGGGACTGTTTTGTCTTCGTAAATAAAACACAAAAACGTAAATGCCAGTCAAAATAAAGAAACTGCACATACTTAAAACATCGGAAGATTTATTTCATTTTAGATGTGTCATAACTTAGTGTTTTTAAACAAACGCAATTGTAATATGTTCAAGACATTTAAAAAAAAAAATCTAATAATAACCCCCCCTCCCATGTCATTTCCGAAAACCTATTAAAAATAGAAGTCGCGGGCTTCTGCCCGGCGACTAATAAGCGAAAAAAAACATTTATGTGATTTTTTTCGTATTAGTGTACAATTGTGTTACACCGATTTCCTTTTGTAAATACATAAAATAATTGAGCGCTTATAGCACTGATGACCGTTATTGTATTTAGACTTATGTCAGTACCGTTACGGATAAGCGTTCAATTAAAATGCATCAGTAGAATCATTATATGTTAAAAAGCACGTTGCTTTCAAAAGTACACCATATCTCCAAACGTTCTAAGCAACTCTGAAATATTGATGTCTTCGATCGGGGATGCAATAACTGCATCTTGTACAAGCTGTAGCTTCGGCCTGCTCGAACGAGACCATCGATAGAAATATAGATGTGTATATATATATATGTATATATGAATAGAATAGAATAGAATATATTTTATTAACTTATACAACATATATGTATCTCGTCATACACAAACTATTTATTCATACATGAATTTACCCTTTTCCTCATACGACAATTCTGCAGCAGACGACTTTGAACGTATTTTGTCAGATGGATAACCTATGACTAAAAGTGGAAAACATTGTAACAAAAGGAGAAATTGCACGTTCTGTGCAATTTCTTCTTTTGTCACTATGTTTTCAAAACGACGTCTGCTTTAACCCTTTCCCTCATACGACAATTCTGCAGCAGACGACTTTGAACGTATTTTGTCAAAACATAGAAAATCTCCATAATTGAATGGATAACCTATGACAAAAAGTGGAAAACATTGTGGCAAAAGGAGAAATTGCACGTTTTGTGCAATTTCTTCTTTTGTCACTATGTTTTCAAAAAGCCGTCTGCTGCAGAGGCGTCAGAAAGCGTCTATATGAGGGAAAGTGTTAAAGAAGCTCAAACACGGTTACATCAATATATAAACATTTTTATTTTATTTATACCATATACTACATAGCGGATGAACAATTTGTATGCATGGTGACCATGTGTAGAATAATGGTTATATATTACTATTTCTACGTTTTGTTGACAAAGATATATCATCAGCTAGTTTATTCATTGCTTTTTTGTAGTTGATGAAAGAAGTTTGGTGAATTTAAACATATACGGGTGATATAGTACTTGTCGATACATTTTCTCGGATATCAGAATATAGAATTTACATTTCTACACGGAAATTACATAAGACAATTTTTTTTTTTTTTTTTTTTAATTTATTTATGCACAAACATTTATGATCAAGAAAAATAAATACATGTAGAATTTACCTGAGATGCGAAAACATTTGAGAAAAGTGTAACATAGGATCAGTCTGCACATACGTGCACGTTGATCTGTTGTTTCACTTGTCGCGTAACAGAACAGTTTATTTTTTGTTTTAAAGAAAATGAATTAAGAGACACAATTTGTTCAACAGAGAAGTAAGTAAGTAAGTAAATATTGTATTATAGTGACATGTGTATGTACATCAACAAAACAATGGTACACAAAGTAATAAATAACACCCGGTCCCATGGGCCTATAAGTCACTTTCAAAGGAAAACGTGTTGTGTTGGTATCGTTCTACTTCATAACGACAATATTAAATAGGCAGATGTGGGCAGTACCATTCGAAAACATCCATTCCAGAAACTTTGTCTACAAAAGAAAAATAAGGGAGATATAAAAAGTCAATATAATCTCGGATTAGTGATAGGTGTTAATCTTTACTAGTCGACGTATCGGGAATGTCCGTTCTCCACGGTACAGCGTATAGAGGAGAACAATTGTATAGAAAACTGGTTTGACCAGTTCGTGTCACGTGATTGAAGGCTATTTGTGATAAGAATAGTCAGATCCCCGTTATTCAGTATTTCGAGGAATAGTCAGAGCATAGCTACGGGAACACATATCCTCCTTTCTTTATTGAGAGGGGGTTGTTCGTGGGCGGCTCGTATAATGTTTGAGAAATACGCAATCAAAGTCGGTTTAAGAAGCTGTTGTCCGAAAACATTGTTTATCGTGTAATATGCATGTACTGTTTTTGTTCCGAAAGGACACCGACTTGATTGCTGCATGTTTGAATTGAATAAGAGATAGTACATTAATAAGATTCGTTTATTACCTATCATATTGCTGAAAATATTTTATTTCTGTATGTCAGCTTGTACGTTAACCGCAACAATTACATGGGTCGCACAATCAGCGGCAAAATAGGTGTTTGTTGTTTTGTGAAAATTCAGTTGAGACCACACCATAGTGACATATCGGCTCATCGACAAATGTCACTTTAATAAAAGATTTACTTGCTTACTTGTATGCTTAATTCATTTAAATCGAGGGATCCGTGGAACACGTCAATAACTCGAATTAATTTATTTGTCCCGTTCCACTTGACGAGTCCACTGCAATTGTTAAGTCTGCGACTTTTCAGATTTTTGTCATCATGTTTTCAAAGTCGTCTGCTGCATATTTGCTGTATGTGAGAAAGGGTTAAGTGGTGAGGTGGTTCCTTAACATCGTTGCTTGACAATAAACGAATTGTCTTGAGTTTCGGTAGACTTTGTGTTTTCAATGGTGATAGATCATGCAACAGTACATGAACCCTGCCTGTAATTCTATCACTTTCCAGTAAAATAAACATCTAAATCCTGATCTTTACTGAGTTAATATACCGATGCTCGAACATACTCGAAAAAAGATACACACGGAATCTTCGTGAAAGATACACAAATATTCTTCGTGAAAGATACACACGGAATCTTCGTGAAAGATACACACGGAATCTTCGCGAAAGATACACACGGAATCTTCGCAAAAGATACACATGGAATCTTCGGGAAAGATACACACGGAATCTTCGTGAAAGACACACACGGAATATTCGTGAAAGGTACACATGTAATCTTTGTGAAAGATACACACGGACTCTTCGTGAAAGATACACACGGAATCTTCGTGAAAGACACACACGGAATCTTCGTGAAAGATACACACGGACTCTTCGTGAAAGATACACACGGAATATTCGTGAAAAATACACACGGAATCTTCGTGAAAGATACACACGGAATATTCGTGAAAGATACACACGGAATATTCGTGAAAAATACACACGGAATCTTCGTGAAAGATACACACGGAATATTCGTGAAAGATACACACGGAATCTTCGTGAAAGATACACACGGAATATTCGTGAAAGATACACACGTAATCTTCGTGAAAGACACACACGGAATCTTCGTGAAAGATACACACGGACTCTTCGTGAAAGATACACACGGAATATTCGTGAAAAATACACACGGAATCTTCGTGAAAGATACACACGGAATCTTCGTGAAAGATACACACGGAATATTCGTGAAAAATACACACGGAATCTTCGTGAAAGATACACACGGAATATTCGTGAAAGATACACACGGAATCTTCGTGAAAGATACACACGGAATATTCGTGAAAGATACACACGTAATCTTCGTGAAAGACACACACGGACTCTTCGAGAAAGATACACACGGAATCTTCGTGAAAGATACACACGGAATCTTCGTGAAAGATACAAACGGAATCTTGTGAAAGACACACACGGAATCTTCGTGAAAAATACGTGTACGGAATCTTCGTGAAAGATACACACGGAATCTTCGTGAAAGATACACACGGAATCTTCGTGAAAGATACACATTCGCGCTAGATAGATTTGATATAAATGCAGCGATAAATCGAACCAATTAACCCTTTCCCACATATAGACGCTTTCTGACATCTCTGCAGCAGAGGACTTTCGAAAACACTGTGACAAAAGGAGAAATTGCTTAAAACGAGCAATTTCTCCTTTTGCCATAGTGTTTTTCAACTTTATTCAATTATAATAGTAGAATTCTTATACAGATTTTAACAGTTTTGCAAACACTTTTCAATGTCGCCTGCGGCAGATTTGCTGAATGTTGGAAAGGATTAATAAAGAGCCTCTTTAGACTTCGAGTGACTATCTGGTGTAGTGGTAGAGCGTCCGCCTCCGGTGTGGGAGGTCACAAGTTCGATCCCCGGCTGGGTCATACCAGAAACTACAAAATGGTAGTAATGGTTACCATCCATGGCGTTCTTGATTGCGGGGTTAGTATTACGACTGACTGACCGACTGGTGTCAGGATAAACGGACCGGTAGTACTGGTAACTTACGCTGGAAACGCCGTGATATATTTGAAAGATCGTTGAAAGCGGCGTCAAGCATTAAAACATATCTCAACTTCGAGTGTATCCTGAGTCCAGCTAGTTACTTTTACTTTATTTATACTTCATACTAAACACTATTTGGAATACTGTTCGTGGTTTGAACAATTTGAGCCGGAGTGTTTGAGTCTTAAATCTAATTAATTGTTCTCGTCTGAATTTATGCTACAGATGCTGCAGATAAGAGGATGAAGGGTGCAAAATCAATAAGTTCTCAAATCAAAGTTTTAAATCAACAATATTGAATTTTAATATATGATAAAAAGCATGCAATCAACATTTTAAATCTACGATACTGTCGTAATGAAATACAGGGTTTTCTTTACACTTTTCTACATTAAGATGTAGCAAACGTTATTTGAAAATATGGTGGCAGAATTTGCTTAAATGAGTAACGGCTACTTTTGCCACAATGCCCTAAACTCTGCAATGAGTATACTAACACTTTAATTAACCCTTTTCCACTTATATACGTTTGCTGACGCCCCTGCAGCAGACGACATTTGTAAACATTGTGGCAAAAGAAGAAATTTGCTCAAAACGAGTAATTTTTCCATTTGCCATAATGTTTTCTCTTCTATTTTAAGAGTAATATCTCATTTATGGAGATTTTTCACGTTTTGTCAATATGTTTTCAAAGTCGTCTGCTGCAGATTTGTTGTACGTGGGAAAGGATTAAGAGAGTTTTCATGAATTGTCAAAGTTGTCTGCCGCAGATTTGTTGTATGTTGGAAAGGGTAAAACGCAATAGGTTTATGCCCCCTCGGGCATTTCTGTTAATACGATTTGACGATTTGCTACTTTTACAAATACCGAAGGTGAATATAGGCATTAAAAGACATGGCATAGTGGACATATATATGCTCTGCTCGCGTCAGCCACGGTGGAGTGACATCGGACAAAGGAGCTTTCTTAGACAAGTACTGGGATGTCACCTACAACCCCATATGAACATTACACATATTACTTTAGTCATCTGCTTGGAAAAAACACACGAGAAAAAAAAATGGAATTTGTAAGCATTGTTATATTCTGAGCTGAAAATATATTTGAGGAAAAGGAAACATTGTTCATAAGGAGCTACGCAACAGGCAAAACTCCGATTCCTATAGTGTACGGAAGAAAATGTGTAGTTTCTCGCATTTATAAACGAGGCATTCACAGATATCTTTTTTTTGTTTTTGTTTTTTATTTCTGAAAATTCTATAATACAGCATTAATGTTCAATACAAAATCAGCTTAACCCTTTCTCTCATACGACAATTCTGCAGCAGACGACCTTGAAAATATTTTGTCAAAAATTAGAAAATCTTTATAATTGAATGGATAACCTATGACTAAAAGTGGAAAACATAGTGGCAAAAGGAGAAATTGCTCGTTTTGAGCAATTTCTTCTTTTGTCACTTTGTTTTCAAAAAGCCGTCTGCTGCAGAGGCGTCGTCAGAAGCGTCTACGTGAGGGAAAGGGTTAAGTCGTCTCTTCCGTGTTGAACATTGGACCAATCGATTTTTTGTCCAACGGGAAATTTGGTCAAAATTAATGTCTACGTGGAAAAAAACAATACAGATTTCAGGAGAGACGGCCAGCTCGTTACGAGTTGTCTCACCTGAATCTGCATTGTTTGCAAACGCTTTTAATTGCCTTTGGCAGGAAAAGGGTTAAAACGCGTAGAAAAGTATACGTTCGTACTCCGTACTTGAGTCGACAGGTCAAAGGTTACGGCATTGTTGGATGGATCCGAACGTTCGTCCGTCTACCTCTGTAGATCCAGCGTGTAATAACTTACTCAATGCGGTTAACATTGTTGAAGACACTGGGTACAGCGTTTGCCTCTCGTACCACAGGTTCAAGGTTCGAATCCCACGAACCTCGAGCGGTTCGTGCCTATGGATGGGATAGCTTTTCACACAAACGGCGCCAGTAGCCTACTGATTTCATAAAAGTCTCGAAGAAGCAATCATGTGGCGTGACTTATATATATCAACTGAAACTTCTTTCGTAATTGACGTTAAATATAGAAGTTTTAAACTAAATTATATATAGCTCATACATTTCGAAGAATTCCCTAAATTCCTGGGGATAAGAAAAAACATAATTTCCTAGTTAGAAATACTTCCAATAGGAAGTTATCAGTCGCAAAAATGATATGAAATGACGTCACGTATATTACGTCACCAGCGACGTCCCGAAAAATAAAATATTTTAATGACGAATCAAGGACTCTTTTGGGCCTGATATAATAGTAATACAAACACGTGATCAATTAGTGAGTAACAACATATTAAATGCCCACTCACTCGCTCGCTCATATGCATACATACGCATATACAAATTACAAACATATATATTTATAACCCTATATATTTTTTAAATGACGGTTGGCCAAGTAGTTTAAAACAACTTATATTAATAACTTACAATACTTGAAAGAGTAACCTTTGTTATGTTTATAAATAGCCTAAGAAAGCCTTATTAATTCCGTTTCCTTTTAGACAAACATGACTCTATAGTAAGGGCTAGATGACTCAAGAGTTCATGGATTATGTATTATGTAATACATGTATATGATTTATATACCATAGTATAGGACGTTTAATACTGGAAAAGCCACGTGATTTTACCCGCTAATAACGAACTCATGCCGACACACTCGTTTGTTACACTAAGGGACTAGGAGCGTAGCTTGGCACTTATCAATGTGTAGGCCGTCTCGTGAAAAAAAATCAACATAGTGGACTCTGCGTAAAGAGTATCGACCCGGATCAGCCTAAGCAAGCCACACAGGCGTTCCCGGATAGACACTTTTCGCCTCCTGTGGATTTTCTGTTTTAGAAATCACTACTCTATCTATTCCCCCCCCCCCCTTAGACGGAATGTGTCGGCCTGATCAGTCTGCGCGGACAGCGCAGGCTGATCTGGTCGATACATTACGCAGATGTGTATCTCCGCAGCTGGATTTTGGGGCATTTTAGAAAAAATGTGTAGGCACGTGCCTATACAGTGCCTAAAGGGAGCTACGCCCCCTGGGGACAGAAAACGTATCCAAAGTAAAACGGTGAATAAACTATATATCATATTGTCTACATCTATTTCAGAGGAGTCGTTTGCCTGTGTAAGCTGTTCCTACACCACGTCTGCCATTCCAACAACCGGATATGGTTGTATTAGAAACCCAAACACAGACATTACGATCGACTGTAAACCGCCGTCTGCCTGCAAAACAATTGCAATCATGAATAAAGGTAATACTCAGACACTATGAAGCTCACCCTGACCTTTGTGCAAATGGGATTATATTATATATGAGCTGTCCCACGATCAAACCAACATTGTGAACTATGCGTAAAGTATCTACCAGGAACAGGCTAACCCGGTCAGACACTTCGCCTCCTGTGTATTTTCTGTTTCAGGAATCATTACTTTATACCTCTATCCCCCTGAGACGGAATGTGTATGTCCGTGTTAGCCTGCGCAGACTGATCTGGGTCGATACATTTCTCAGTCCATAATGTTGGGTTCCCGTGGAACGGCTCATGTATATTCAACTCGGCGCGAGGGCGTTTTCATTAATTTTAAGTGTGCGCCAATTTTCTCATCACACCAAAATACTTCGCTGTGCGTCTATTGGTTTGGACGATACCGCAGAAAAGAATTGATCCTATATACATTTGTATTTAGATATTTATGAGTGGGTTCTCAAATTTCTGTCAATTGAAAATACACGATACAAACATCGCTCGGTCATAATTCTCTATCTTGTATATTTATATGAGTTATCTTCACAGTTGAAGGGCTCCAGATAAGGGGCGTTTTGCATGTTCTGAAATCCTTATTTGACCATTAAACCCTATGTTGTGGGTTTCTTTTGAGTACCCATAACATAGGGTTTGCTTTAATAATAAGAGAGAAATTGTGGGAAAAAGAGCTGAACACCCCTCCTTATCTGGACCTCTGCAGTTGATACCTAACGAGTTTGTAGGCGATGAGATTGTTTCATAAAATGCAGCATTGCACACCGGTTAGGATCAGGTCGATAGTGATATGTGATACCATCAGGGGTCGCACTTCAGAAAAGTTCGGCGTAGCTGTCTAATATGAATTTTGACCTTTTGATGCAGTTATTTAAGTTGTTTGACCGATTGCTTTGAAATCGTTCTTTCTCAACAATCGTCGATATACACATCAACTAATCATACATCACGCATTCCGATCTGGTACTACACTGTTTGCCAGTTTGTAACAGAAGGTTTCAATAAACTACTGAATATTTTTGTCCATTTAAATGAAATTAAACTGATGTACAGGCGGATTCTTATCTCAACGTGTTAAACTAACGTCCATGTTGTTATTTTTAGAACACCGCTAAAATAATCTCTTTTTTTAACAGAAAAGACCGTCATAACGTCGGCAGCCAGGAACTGCCTCCCGCAAACTACCATATGTCAATCCGATAATTGTTGCAACGAGAATGGTATCTATTCCACACAATGTGAAGAGACATGCAGGGAGCCGTCCTGCAACACATTTGATCCGGAACAATGGCTAAAGTTTATAGATGGTAATACATTACTGCCTCGTACGACGCCCTTCCGGAAAGTTACAACCACCGAAAAGTCTGAAAGTAACTCGGATGACAACGGTGACGGAAGTAATACGAACGGTGATGATGCGAGTAGTTCTGGTGACGTCATACTGATACATAAGGACCTGTTTTACGTTAACACTGGTACACGGTCTTACATTGCACACATGCAACTTGTTACCGTTATATGTACAGTAAAGCTCATTACAGACTTTTTGTATTAACCATGATCCCGCTGAATTGATCGAATCGTAATCAACACTTCTATTTATTTCAAGAAGTTCTGACATTGTATAGGCTTACTTTTTGATAAATGAGCCGTCCCGCCAGAAAACAAACATTGTGGACACTGCGTAAAGCATCGACCCGGATCAGCCTAAGCATGCCGTTCAGGCTGACCCGGACAGAAACGTTTCGCTTCTTGTGGAGTTTCTATTTCAGGAATCATTATACCTATACACCCATATAGACGGAATGTGTCGGCCTGGATTAGGCTGATCTGGGGCGATACATTACGCAGATACCCAAATGTTGGTTTTCTCGTGGAACGGCTCAAATGAGCTAGGCTCTTCGAAAACCGACCGTTCCAGTGTAGATTCAGATTGGCCAGCGCATCCGCGCGGTCTCCCCTGACTATGCACGGTTCGACAATTCTTCATAGAAAGTTTGAAAACAACGTCTTTAAAGAAGTATCCATTAAATCCAAGGCATGAATGCGCAGGGAAGTGTTTGTTCCACACGTGTAGTAATTACGTCCATGTTGGATTTCACAGAGCACCGCTCATAGGTTGACCATGATTAGATAGTACGAAAGTTTAGACTGATATTGGTCTATCTTGTTGGTACTTGTAGCTGAAACTTGTGCTAGAAGGTACCAGCAAATGCTGTCTCAATTTACGTAAAATGGAACAAGGTTTTTTTACACCGTTCTGTTGTTCGTTATCTAGTCTTCAAAAATAATAATACCATTGGATATATTTGTGTTTGTTTATCTTTAAACCCACATGAGCCGAACGTTCTCGGGTCGAGCCGCGATAGCTCAGTCAGTAACGACGAGGGCCATCAAGCCAGGGGACGTGAGTTCGAACTCCGGGTTGACTGTTCATTATGTCCAATAGTTGACAAAAGTCATTGTGGCAAGCGTCAGTCGTCTTTCACCAATTGGCTAACAAGTATGTGTGAGAAGGTAGCCAGTTGCATTTGAAGACTGTTGTGTGGGGCACTTGTGCGAGAAAGCCAGGAAAAACGTGTTAGGTGAACGGGCCACCGTGATATAACTGAACTACCGTTAAAAACGGCATTAAAATCAATCAACCCAAATGTCTCGAAGTGATCGTTGTCGATGATAGTCCCTCCGTCGAACGCTTCCTTGATTAAAAAATAAATATATACGGAATGTATAGACTACCATTCTTTATTAAAACATTCTTCTCTATCAAAAAATATACAGCCGACGAATTTGAAACCATAATGGCGAAAATATGGAAAATCTCTATAAATGGAACTAGACTTATTAAATACAGGTTAAAATACTGTGACAAAAGGAGGAATTGCTAATTATGAGCCACGAGATATTACGCTACAAATGTGTCAAATTGGGTATGCAAGTGAAAAGGACTTAACAAGATACGATTTTCAACGTGAACAAACACTCATGTGTCAAAAAGAAACGAATTTACTGCCTCCCATACACTTCTACAAAACGGAAGAAAATAGCATTACAATAACGTAGTCTGTCAGATATGACCTCGTCCGTGCATTATATACAAGTTAGCAAGCATGAACAGTTTAAATAGAGATTTACATATTACTTATATACGCTTGTGCGAAGCTTCTGTCATTGTGTGTAGATTCTAATAAGAAGGGGCAGATGTAGACTCTGATCTTAACATATATGCCGTCCCGGGATAAAACCAACATTGTGGACTCTGCGTAAAGTATCGACCGGATCAGCCTAAGCATGCCGCGCAGGCTTACCCGGATAGACACTTTCCGCCTCCTGTGGATTTTCTGTTACAGGAATCATTACTCTATACCTCTTTCCCCAGAGACGGAATGTGTCGGCCCGGATCAGTCTGCGCGGACTGCGCAGGCTGATCTGGGTCGATACATAACGCAGAGGCCATACTGTTGGTTTTCTCGCGGGACGGCTCTATTATATGCTCTGTTCAGAAAAGCCAACTTGTACCACTCATCATATCGGCTGTATAGTGCTTAGAGCGTCCGTCGCATCGACAGCAACAGGAGTCCAGGGTTCGATTCTTGGTCGGTCATTGCAAGGCTTTATACAATTGATAATGGATAAGTGTGTGAAGTCTGGCGAGATTGTACGTATGCATGCCTGGTTTGACTCATCATTGCTCACATAATACGCATTTTCGCAGGGTTTGGCTCACATATATGTATGTCAGTCACTTCAGTTTGTGTTAAAACGTACCGTGTTTTTTTGCATAATCGCTTTTGAATACATATACATAATGCGACCCCCCCCCCCCCCCCCCCCCCCCCCATCCCCCCCCCCCCGCCACAAACACACACTTGGCGAGTTTCGATATCCCCAGTGTGTTATTGTGTTATCTGTGAACGAAAAAAACACCTTCGATGTTGTTGTTTTATCGTATCCTACATACGATGACATCATTCTGCGGGTTCCACTTATACGTGTATGAAATACAAGCATACACATAAAAAGAGGATACCATCAACGACGTGTCTCACACACGATGACGTGGCCATGTACGATTTACTGATCATTGGACACACCGTTCTGTTCCAGCCGACATCTTGTCCAGTCCGTTTATTTTCTTTCTCTAACCAGTCCTTAAAAGAAACAAATTTCTCATTATTTCAACATAAGATAGCCCTTTACGTCAAATGGAAGCAACTTTGAATCGGCTTGCCGGGCAGACAATTTTGTCCAGGGGATTTCAGATGAATTCATAAGACTGACGTGGTCTCCCATTGCACAATAATGATGTTGTTGAAAGTTGAAAGTGTTTTAATAAAATTGAATACCCTCTGACTGATTTGTAATTAGAACATTGTTTGCTTTTAAAATTATTGACATCGAAGAAGCCTTTTCCAGACCAACATATATTTTCTGAAATTGAAAGTTAAATTCACTGCGGGATAAGGGTGACCTTTGATTTGACGTCATAGCTAAAAAAAATAGGAAGGTTAATATTTGAGTTTTTTGTGCTTTTTTGGTAGTTTTATTAATGAACTTCAATTAAATATAGGTTAAGCTAGTGCCACCCAGTATAGAGCCAGGTCAGCCGACACATCCGCTGGTCAACTCAACAGTTTTAAAACAATATACCTTACATTGGGCTTAAGTATTTTCCAAATAAAAATCTGGACAAGTCCATTTAAAAAGTTCAGCATTGAAATGGTTACATGGATTACAACTTTTAAAACAATGATATGAAATGACGTCACGTATAAATCAAGGAGCATAACCTTTTCTGGAATATCTTTTATTGATTCATTTTCAAACTTATTTGTATTTCCCTTTTACCAATAGCTCGTAATTTGACTTTGTTAAATAGTTATGTTATATTAACGTGGCATGTTGGGATTATCCGCCCTTTTCCCCCGAATAAAATCGATTTTTCAACTAATGAACTAATGAACGTGCCAATGGATAGCACGAGGATAAGTTAACCCTTTCCCTCATACGACAATTATGCAGCAGACGACTTTGAACATATTTTGTCAAATAATAGAAAATCTCTATAATTGAATGGATAACCTATGACTATAAGTGGAAAACATTGTGTCGAAAGGAGAAATTGCTCGCTTTGAGCAATTTCTTCTTTTGTCACTATGTTTTCAAAAAGCCGTCTGCTGTAGAGGCGTCAGAAAGCGTCTATATGAGGGAAATGGTTAATGTCCTGAATGTTCACAATATCACAAATATTTGCCCCTTTTTCCTCGATAAAATCGATTTATCAACCATATTTTACAAGAATGTTTAAGTGTATCCAAATATACTTTTTTGTTATCCATTCAAACACCTTCGTGTTACGTTTTAACTTAAACCGAAGTGACACACATACATATATGGGCCAATTTACAAAACAACTTGAAACACTCGGAATAAAATGTCTCCTGAATTATTTATATTCACAAAAAGCCAAACAAAATGACACGATACCTGAAGAGGTTTGAAATACTCCAGTAGCGCACTTGCACTAAGTTTGTCTGTCTCCGCAGAGGTTCCCCGTGTTAGTTCTTTCATCGCCTCACTCCACGGTTTGGACGAACCCATTCGTAACATGGACCTGTATGGCGGGTTTGTAAGAAAATAGGTAAATATTTATAGAGGGTAACACATTTTTGGTTATAGGCCTACCAGTATTCATTGACCTGATAGAGTCTAAAAGGAGACCTTATTAAATTGTTGCATCTGCGAACAGTAAAGACTCAAGCTAGCATGTGCCTAAGCCAAATTTCTCACCATACTCTTCACTGTCCGCGTTTGCGTATTATAGACATAGATGTAACTGGTGACAAAAACGCCAGAGGTCTCTCACTACTAAATTTACGCCAATGTATCTTAAATTCATATTCATTTTACACATTTTTAGTTTACATCAATTGTGAAATAAGCTTTAACTCGTGATGTCTGTTTCCTGGAGACCTGTCCAGTGGGCGAGCCGTTTACCTGGAGAAAATCTAATAATGCAGAACCCGATCATCACGGAATTCGAATACGGGACCTTTGGTACGAGAGGCCTCTTGTCAATTAGAACACACATTGGTAAATGTGCCTTTAATAGTATTTGGCAAATTGCACAAAGGTCAGGATCAGGTCAAGCAGATGCTCTGTTTGAACAGTTTTACAGTAATATCACACGGCCTTTCCTCAGTAAATGACCAGTACTTCTCGTATTATTTATCTCGACATCAATGCTGCCCCGCAATCCCGAGCTGGCAGGAGGGAAGCCATTGCTACCATTTTAAAGTCTTTGATATCACATGATCGGGGATCGAACCCTGATATCCCGTCCCCGAAGCGAACGTTTGAACCAGTTCTTCACGAAAACGGTATTATTATGTGAACAGTTGACGTAGAATAGGAATATATTACCTAAGTCTCAGGTGCACGGATGACGTGAAATAGGAATATATTACCCAAGTTTCAGGTGCACGGTTCACGGGAAAGAGGAATATATTATCCAAGTTTCAGGTGCACGGTTGACGTGGAATATGAATATATTACCCAAGTCTCAGGTGGATGGTTGACGTGAAATAGGAATATATTACCCAAGTCTCAGGTGTACGGTTGACGTGAAATAGGAATATATTACCCAAGTCTCAGGTGCATGGTTGACGTAGAATAGGAATATATTACCCAAGTCTCAGGTGCATGGTTGACGTGAAATAGGAATATATTACCCAAGTCTCAGGTGTACGGTTGACGTGAAATAGGAATATATTACCCAAGTCTCAGGTGCATAGTTGACGTAGAATAGGAATATATTATTGACGTAGAATAGGAATATATTACCCAAGTATCAGGTGAAAGAGGAATATATTACCCAAGTCTTGCTCCTGCTGCCTTTTGATTATATATACTACATCGATGTAGGGGTCCTCGGTGGCCGATAATTTCACACAGAGCTTTGTGCCACTGGAACTGGACAACATAACTGACAAAGTACCTGAAGTAGTGAAACAATATAACGGTTACACGTACTTTTGAAAGTACTGATGTGGAACAAAATATCGGTTACACATACTTTTGAAAGTATTGAGGTGAAACAATATAACGGTTACACGTACTTTTGAAAGTACTGATGTGGAACAAAATATCGGTTAAACATACTTTTGAAAGTATTGAGGTGAAACAATATAACGGTTACACGTGCTTTTGAAAGTACTGATGTGGAACAAAATATCGGTTACACATACTTTTGAAAGAATTGATGTAGAACAAAATAACATACATTTAAAAGTAATGTTGTGGATTAAAATAAAGTTTGTACTTAATTTACAAAGTACATTAATAAATGGAATAACATAACATTTACGCATAACTTACAAATTACTTTAATGATAAGAACACAATGTCGAGTTCACATAACTTACAAAACACGCGATTAAATGAACAAAATAACATTTACTCATAACTTATACGAACCTGAATAAATGAAGCAAAATAATAATTACACATATATTACGAAGTACCTGATATAGGGAGTATCCCCTGCTATATGGTATTTCGCCCCTGGGTCAAACATATCTTCTGTCCTCTGTACTGGTGGGGATATTCCTTGATAGAAACACCTATGCAATTCAAAGGGAAGGTAATACTGTAAACATATTTGACCTCTAACACGTCATTCATACATACATGATTTGGACTCGAAAATAAGTATACATGTATGGCGAGAATGGTTTAATCGTACATTAAGGAAGGTACCGTATACGAGAAACCCAACATCAGGGACTTTGCGTAAAGTATCGACCCGGATCAGCCTAAGCATGTCGCGCAGTCGAACCCGGACAGACACTGTTCCCCTCATGTGGATTTTCTGATTCAGGAATCATTGCTCTATACCTCTATCCCCCCGAGAAGGAATGTGTCGGCCCGGATTAGCCGGGCTCATCTTGGTCGATACATTACGCAGAGTTTATAAGGTAGGGTTTCTCTTGGAACGGCTCATATGTCTATATTGGAGTGCAGTGGTCTGAATTATATATGAGTCAGCGGTGAAAGGCGAAAGATAAGCAACTCTGATATTAAGAGATACGTGAAACAAAATACTTTATAAGTTATTTCCTTTATTTGAGTGTCCACCATTTACTAAAAAAAAATGAAAATATAATATGGGTGCCAGTAAATTAATTGAATTGTCCTTGCATCTTCAATTAATACTAATAGTAAATTTTATGCTAAGGAATCCAAAATGAAGACTGCTTTACAAAACAATCTGTAAACCTTCTACGGTTTCTTGGCATACATTGAAGACCCAGGTCATGTTTCGCGGATTCCATATTATTTATGACATATTCAGTGGGATATCCCAACACATTCGGTCTCAGTATTGGTTGAGTATGCGGGAAGCAGACATAGCGGGGAGTGACTAAAAACGTTGCAAGAACTTGGTTCAACATCGATGTGAAAGGTATATGAGTTGTATAATGGGTGAAAATGTCATCTTTTTGGGGTTCATAACACGCCTGCTATACTACTTTTATGATATAAACAAATACAATAAAGAATGTTAACAATTTCGACCGTACCTTAATTTCCACCATTCCGAGTTATAGTTATCGGGTGTTATATCACCCCTATACACACTCCAACGCCATTGGTCCATGAGATAACCAAAGGGAAGAAATGCGACTCGATCTAATGCGGTTTTAAACAGCAGATTGATATCTGCCTCCTCCCCGTGCGGTATATCGTCAATAAGGCCGATTTGTTTGAGGTATTCCGGTGTCTGGAAACTTATCAATGCAATATCAGCAACGCCCTCGTGAAAACCTGTAAAACATTGACGCGCCGTTTGGTGTCTTGCTACGTGTGAACGTACAACTGGTTAGCTCTTTCACTTCCGAATTTCACGAAAGTCGACTCTTCCATGTCGAAAATTGGACCAGTCAATGTTTCGTCCAACAGGACATTTTGTAAAGTTTAATGTCAAAGTTGCAAACAATACAGATTTCAGGAGAGACAGCTCGTTATGAACTGTCTCACCCGAATCTGCATAGTTTGAAAAAAACAACAACATTTATTTGCCCTTGGCAGCGAAAGGGTTACGACTCTTGCGGATCTAAGTATGCATATTGAGGGCTTGGTGTGAAACAGTCGTAACTAAAACCGGTATTTTTTTACCAAGTTTAATCACCTGGCCATATAGTCTTTATAAGCGTTAAATCATTTTTTCTTGGTAAACAATGGAAATTTAGGTGCCATTGCTCGTTCTGAGCAATGGCACCTAAATTTGCATTGTTTACAAAGGGGTCAAAATTGCCCCTAAACCAGGGTTTTCAAAATAGGTTTTAAGTTACAACCGTTTCACGCCAAGCCCTCGATATGAATCTATTGACCATTCCTTATCTTCGTACACATCATAACATACGAGAGTTATTCCTAACGTTCATAGTTTGTTTGTTTGAATGGTATTTTATGCCGTCGTCAACAGTTACTTCAGTTCTTCCGTACCGTGTCCCGGGTACCAGCACTTAAAGTATTTGGTATGACCTGACCGGGAATCAAACCATGGTCTCCCACTCCAAGGGTGGGCGCTATACTTACACGACAGAGGTGACCTTAAATTGCACAGCGATTGCTATTAGACCTACTTGTGAATCCGTCCAATGTTTGCCATCTAGTTAAAAAAGCATCACGGACGCCTTTGATGAATAGTTATGATCGAAAGCTGACGATACAAATATGCAAATTGCCAATATAGTTTACCTTCTCAAACCGGCATCTCTACAGAGCGGAAATGGCGAAAACTAATGCAAAAGAAATCATGAACAAAGTACACGTTTGGCTGTAAAACATTGTGGGAAAACAGGAAATTCTTCCTATGATGATTTCATACTTTGCCTGCATTTAGATGCGTTAACATTATTTCTATTCGGAGACAGTTTTAACCTCTAAAAAGCACACTTTATATGTTGTTCTTGAGAGGTTGCATTGTACAAAACAACAACAACACCGGATGTCGATGTTCGTGTACCGTGAAGTTAATAGTTTTGTATAAGTTGAATGAATATTTGCCGAAGTAGTTTAACCCGTTTCCACTTACAAACGCTTCCGGGCGCCTCTGCAGCGGACAACATTTGAAAACATTGTTACAAAAGGAGAACAAGACGAATTTTGAAACATGACTTAAAGTAGGGACGTATATCTTATCTACGTCCCTGCTTCAAGGAGATGCAGTTCAGTGCATGTAAATAACGTGTAAACAGATTTTTTTTAACAATAAACGGTTAAAATTCTGCTCTAATTAGATCAATTAGATGAAAAAAAAAAAAACACACATAGATGCTTAAATATTAACATATATTAAAGACGGGAGTATATAAACAAAAAATACGAAGTTATTTAAAACAGTTTAAAAAGTTTAAATGTAATTTTATATTCATGTATTAAAATGTTTTATGTGAGCTTGTAACCACTATCCTTTTTAAGATTTAGCAGATGTAGAGAATTATTAGAGTTCTTTGTTCGAATATGCCAATGGGATTAACTATCCGAGTCTAAGGGTCGAAATGTCCTATAGCTTTGTACTCGAGAGTTAACTCCCCTTTTAAATTCCATTCTAAAAATAGTCGATTGTATAAGCAAATTAAAGAAAATATAAAAATTGAGCATTTATGAAATTAAAAGAAAAAGTTCACATGTATAGTCAACACATAGCAAGAATACAATGGACAGAATGAACAAACTGTATGGGGAGGAAATTCAACAGATTTTTATAAATAGGCAAAAACGTCCCCCGAATTTAGGGGCAGTAAAAAGCGTAGCTTATGAGCTCGTCAGGGTCGTAAATCAAACTATTAAAAAAAGCGAAGCCTAGGAAGTTAAATACAAATTAAATGTGTCTAAAGATTTGAAATAACGGTAGAAATAATACATATTTTGCATCTTTTTGTTTCTTAAATCAGTCAATACAATTTATTGATTCATAAAGGTCGCTTTTTTCAAACATATAATGAATTTTTCTTAACAATAATAATGTTGGTTACTCCCTTTTCAATTACGTCACCCCATGGTACAAAATTAAAACCTATCCCATACTGACGACCCGCTTCCACGCGGCGTCAATAATGAGCAATGTTTCCGTTACCACTTAGGTTTATATGAAGTTTTCCCATAACGTTGTCTAGATGTTTAGAAATGTGTCTGCTTCAGAATTGTTGTCTATGGGAAATGGTTATCAATACCTGGATTGGCACCGTTTCTAAACAGGAACGGCTGTGTGGCGTACGCCATATAGTAGAACAGGTGACCGATCTCGTGGTGTACCGTCATCAACTGGTCTCCCGTCACGGTGGTGCATTGTTTGATCCTTTACATAATAAAACATGAAAATGGCAATGATAGTGTCAATGACAAATTTGTTTTTCGATTTAAAGCCATCGATAACACATATTTTTGTGTCAGTTTTACGTGATGTCATGTCGGAGTGTTAACTCTACATTGTACACGACATCGTGGCATCACATAAAAGTGACACGATTGCCAGTGGCGCTACACCTATAGATTTGTGTCAAAGTTGCATTTATGACGATATTACATATAGACGGACACCGAAGACTTTCGTGAGATCGTACAGACGAACAGGCTGGCCTCAGTCTTTACTGTGCGAATATGAATTTAAAATGAACTGTTCTTGAAGAATAATGTAGACCAAACTAAAACAGCACATTCGTGCAACTTAATCTTGTTCCTCATTGTTCACTTTTTATTGATTTATGTATCAGCATAAACAAGTTGAAACACATGGACTTGTATAACAATCGCAATAGTTCGGTGGGATAAGGGTTAAAACAATAGAGCGATGCTTAATGAAAAAACATTGTTTGGACTTTTACGCCGCTTTCAACAATTGTTTAGTTTTATCACCTACGTTTCATTGGTAAGTTACCAATACTACTGGTCCATTTATTCTGACCCCAGTCAGTCAGTACTAATAATAACCCCGCAACCCTAAGCGCCACGGCGGGCAGCCATTACTACTATTTTTAAAGTTGTTGGTATGACCTGGCCGGGATCGAACCCACGACCTTCCGCATCAAAGACGGACGCTCTACCATTGCACCACCGAGGCTGTCATCATGAAAAACAGCCATTACGTTTTTATCACACGTGTGGAAAAAAGCCCTGCCAGCTTCATGCTATAGGATCTATAGAAACTGATTTACGAAAGAATCTTGAAACCTTTTAACTAATTAAATGGCGACGGTACAGGACAAGATTATATATACTGTGTAGATGCGCAGATTGACCTTGATGTACTCTGTTTTTTTTGTGTGTTTTTTTTTGTATGGTGTTAAACGCAAATTTTAACAATATTTCAGTTATATCACGGATTTTCCTGGGTCACTTACCAGCACTTCCGGTCCAATTATCGTAATACTAACACCGCACACTTTGAGCTCCTGGGAGGAAAGTCATCACCACATATAGACGCTTTCTGACGCCGCTGCAGCAGACGGCTTTGTGAAAACATGGCGACAAAAGAAGAAATTGCTCAAAATGAGCAATTTCTCCTTTTGTCACCATGTTTTCAACTTTATTCAATTATTGTACTTTCATTTAAAGGGAGTTTTCAATATCTTTTGGGCATGTTTTCAAAGTTGTCTGCTGCGGATGTGTTGTATGTGGGAAAGAGTTAATCCTTGGATCTAGTCTGGTCGCAATTGCTTTACGGGTGGATTTCGCGGAGTGTCGCTCAAATTGTTCTTGATGGTAAACGTATAAACGTACCTGACGTCATCTCCGGTGTGAAGATCCCAGGCTGAAGCATGACACACGACTTTACGACCGTCCTCGGGCTTCACCAGCATGGACTTCTCCCAGAAAGACGGGGGTAAAGGCTCGAGCCCCAGTGATGTGTAAAAATCATGCGCTAACTTATACATGTAGGTTATATTATATCCCTGAAAACAAACCTTATAATTTATCGTCATGATTATGTGACTCCGAAAAGTAATGTTTGATAGGGATATATGGCATTTGATGTTAATTTTATCTGATGCGGTCGTGACAACTGCTGTTTATCGAGCATTTGGCGTTTATATTCTAAAACCTTGCCATTGCATGGTCTAATGCATATCTTCTAATGGGTTTGATCAATACATACTTAAATACTTAGCAATTTATGAAAAGCCATTAATCAGGTGGATTGACGTGCTTATGAAGTCCCAACATTACTTCAGTTCTAAAAATATCGACTTAACTCTTTCTAGCGCCGAATTGTTTAAAGTAAACTCTTCCATGTTAAACATCGGGCGTCTCCATGTCTCGTGTTATACAACATTTGGACTATTTTGATACTTAAAATGCAAACAATGCTGATTTTTTTCAGGTGAGACAGCTCGTTACGCGCTGACTCACCTGAATCAGTATTGTTTGCAAAAAACTCAATATTGCCTTTGGCGCTGAAAGAGTTAAAAAACATATTCTACAAAATATCAGACCAAAAAACCTTTAGTTTGTCATGCAGGCTTTATCAATAATCTGCTGTTAATAAGTATGATTACGATTTCCTTAGTAAAGCTAAAAACCAAAAAATGTTCAGAGATCCTCATCCAACACAGTCCTGATGTGTCCAACAAAACGAAAAAAATATTATATAAGCGATAGCTCAGTCGGTAACGAAGAGGGTTGACAGGCAAAGAGTCTTGAGTTCGAATGCCGGCTCGCGCAACATTCTTTTAATTGATTTTAAGTTATTTTGACTAGCTCCATTCGCCTTATCAATCCATACATACATAATTTTATTATATACCTGCACATTTCCCGGCGCAAATACATGTAAATGGTAAGCGAAGATCAAACACGACGGATATGAATTCCGTATTTGACTTAGTCAAATATGGTGATGGTACGTCACTGAAATATGATCAGTTATTCAACATAATGTACTGGGGCGTGGCTTACACGCCAAACATTAATTTGAGTTGATGAGTAAATTGTGTTATTTCATTATTAAAAATATAGAAATTTGTATATTTGTCTTTATTTTGTCTTAATAATTATAGAAGGCATATACTAAAAGAAACATTATGTTGCAGAAGCGATATCTGGCTTTGTATTGTCGTCTTGGGGCGTGGACAATTTGATATTTCTCTTGATCCTCGGTCTCGAGAGATGTGATTTTTCCACGCCCCTCGTAGAACAATAACAACCCCGATATCGCTACTGCAAGATGATATTCCATTATATGTACCGACATCTGTATACTTCTAAGTCTTCTGATCAGTTGTATATATGAAGATGTTTAGCTAATATTGTGTGTCTAGATTAAAGTAAATATTTGTCAAATATTCTAAGAAAATGCTGTTTGACCAGAAACTATGAAGTTGCACTCCTTTTCTTATATTATCTTTCGCAGACCCAACAGCCGTCATATTTTAATTGATCAACCAAATAACATGTCAAATTGATGATTTCTGTATGGCACTTTATATCTGCGGTGCCAAATAATTTCTTTTTTTTAAACAGATATTTTGAAATGGCGATGTTTGTCTTAACTTGGCAGGAATCACAATTTTAACAGATACACAATTAAATATGCTGCATTATTGACGCCGTGTGGAAGCGCGGCGTCAGTATGGGATAGATTTTAATTTTGTACCATGGGGTGACGTAATCGAAAAGGGAGCAACCAACTATTATTGTAAAGAAAAACTCTGTAATATGTTTGAAAAAACAGCCTTTATGATTGAATAAATTGTATTAACTGATTTAAGAAACAACAAGATGCAAAATATGTACATCTTTTACCGTTGTAACAAAACTTTAGACACATTTAAATTATTTTTAATAACTGTTCCCCAACTAACTAGGCTAAGCTTTTTTTATGACTTGATTTACGGAGTTCACTAGGCTATGCTTTTTAAAATGTTTGTTTTACTGCTCTGACGACTCAATTCATCAAAGCTCAGAAAAATAATTCTGGTGGTGTTTTTTCCTATTTATTTCTGTTGTATTACTAAACTTAAAACGTTCCTCCCCCATACAGTTGTTCATTCAAACCATTGTATTCTTACTATATGTTGACTATACATGAAAACTTTTTCTTTTAATGTCATAAATGCTTAATTTTGATATTAAATATCTTTAAACTTGTTAGAATTATTTGTACTTTTTGTTTATATACTCTCGTTTTTTGTTATCATACTTCTGCTCAACTGGAAGGAGAATAGACTTCCCTCTCTCCATCCAAGGATTGTGTCACACTTAACTTATAACTAGAGGCATTAACACTTAAGTTAATATCTGTTAATATTTTAGTATCTATGCTTTTTGTTTATCTAATTGATCTAGTTAGAGCAGATTTAAAATTAAGAAACTTCAGCTTGTATGACACTTTATTGTTGTAGTAAATTTTAAGCAAACGGTAAACCAAATGGTTTGAAGACTTAACTTGTCATTTCCCGACTTAACTTTACATGCTGAATATCACATAGATCGTAGCATATAAATTGTATAATCCCTATGTCAAAATGGACCCTTTTTGCTCTTGATAACATTTTATTATAGACTATGGTATCCAGGTGAGCAATAATGGAACATCTTGGCCTTCTTGTTTAAGATAAAGGTACATTTGGCCTTCTTGTTCAAAATATTTACATCCTGTCCGTTTGCACAGGTACTTTAAATGTATTGAACTGCATCTGCTTCCCTTTAAGTCATGCTTTAAAATCATGCGCGGCGTCTTTGATGCACACGTGTACAATTTCGAATGAGAAAGCTCAGACCATTCTTACCTGTTTAATCATCTTTTCTGTAAGCGTCTGCTCGCGCACTCCCGGATATGGCGTCATGATGTCATATATATTGGTCCATTTCTGAGCCCACATGTTACCTGTAGTGTGCATCGTTATACGTTAGATGTGTTACTTTGTGAACTTAGAATTAGAATAAGAATACCATGTACCATGTACAATTGTTGATAAATATGGGCCAACGTCTAAGCATATTTTGGCTAAGACAGTTAAAAATAAAAGTAACAAAACTAAATGTAAATGCATTGAATAATGTACGTATTTCCAATGTTATAGTATTTCTTTTGTTAATTATCGTATTTGCGATCCTATTATATGTATAATCTGGTGCCTCGTTGAACATGCATATATGACTAATCTCTCTCTGGTTTTGATTGGACGTGCTGCAGCCAATCGATTTTAACGGTACATATAACGTTTGACGTAATTTCAAACTGTCAACAATGTAAACCTACCGATTATTTGGCTAACGGATTTATGCACACGGAATGGAAAGTCTCGTTGTAAGTCTCGGAGAATTCTGTCCGTTACGATTAGCCTGTACCGATCCCTGTACATGCGATATTAGGTAACCGATCTTATTATATGAGCCGTTCCACGAGAAAACCAACATTATGGAGTCAAAATATCGAAGAGGATCAGCCTATTCATGCCGGGCAAGCTAACCCGGACCGACACTTTTCGCCACATGTGGATTTTCTGTTTCTATCCCCCAGTGACGGAAAATGTCGACCCGGATTAGCCTGCGCGGACTGTGCAGGCTGATCTGGGTCGATATATTACGCAGAGTCCATAATGTAGGTTTTCTCGTGGGACGGCTCAATTATGTACTTGTGCTTATTTTGAACCTCCGAATGGACTCGGTTAATTTCGCTCCACCGCTCCTTTTTTTGCTGAAATGTATGTACTTATCTAGATATCGAGGGCTTGGCGTGAAACGCTTCTAACTAAAAAACCTATTTTGAAAACCCTGGTTTAGGGGCATATTTGACCCCTTTGTAAACAATGCAAATTTAGGTGCCATTGCTCACAACGAGCAATGGCATCTAAATTTCCATTGTTTACCAAGTAAAATGATTTAACGCTTATAAAGACTTTATGGCGAGGTGATTAACCTTGGTAAAAAAATACCAATTTAAATTACAACCGTTTCACGCCAAGCCCTCGATATATATTAAGCTGGTGGTGTTCAGATTACCGACGCTCCCTGCAAGCCAAAATAAATTTCCGCAATTGATATCTCTCCGCAATTTTTTTTTTGGATACGATAGTATAGATGTGAAGGAGGATCTGTTTCTACACTAGCAAAACTTACACTAACGTTGGTGTTCCAGAAGCACCGATTAAATGTATCTAAAGAACTATGTAATTGTGAAAATTAATGGATCGAAGAATCGTATAGCATCAGTTGGTCCACAGTACACGCACGGTACTTTCGCTAATAATCTTGCATAATGTCTTGCCTAGAACTGACGTAAACACGTCAAAAACATCCTCTTTATAAAACCACAGCACGGCAAACACGTGCAATAACTTCCAGCTTATGACTCGAACATGTTACGACATAAGTTCTCTGCTATACTGCTCTAACACAGAGAACTTTAAACTACGCTCAAATGGCATACATAAACACGCACTAATGTCATTAACGCTTTCTGACGCCTCTGCAGCAGACGACTTTTTGAAAACATAGTGACAAAAGAAGAAATTGCACAAAACGTGCAATTTCTCCTTTTGCCACAATGTTTTCCACCTTTAGTCATAGGTTATTCATTCAATTGTGGAGATTTTCTATTTGTTGACAAAATACGTTTAAAGTCGTCTGCTATATAATTGTCGTATGAGGGAAAGGGTTAAACATGAAGTAGCTTATGTTGATGTGCCATCAGACCGTGATACAGGTATAGTCTACAGTCAATTAAATTTCACAATAACGTTCACTATTAACTTACCAAACAGATGTGCAGGAATATGACCACTATCTGGAAACTTATGCTCGCTGTAATACTCCTTCAAATGTCTACGCACGTACGTATGCAATTGGTCATACAAGGGACGCAACTCGACAAAGAGTTGTCGAAGGTCATCTTCGAAGGTTTCCGACTCGTACCAGGATCTCAAGTAAGCTCCCCTGTCTTCAAATTTACCTGGAAACATGGTTTGGTAGATTACTTATTAAAATTAGGTTGTTTTCATTTTGCTAACATTGACACGTGGTTTCTATTTTTAAATTAAGGTGTTTTTTGTCTGTCTTTTAGACGTAACCAAGTGGCTTTTCCATACTTAAATCAAGTTATTTTGGTATTGCGGACATAGGCAAGTGACTGTTCCATTGTTAAATGATTAAAACTGATTAGTAATGCTTATATTAATCATGCTCGATGTCTGCTTAACCAGTACTCGCACCGTTTATGTGGATAGTCTTAAAGGCAGAACCCGCTGATCACGGGATTCGAACCCGGGACCCGTGTACATTTGGTACGGGAGGCCGACGCTCTACCACTGCACCACTGCCTATCACCAGGTAATTGACAAATTGTCATTTTTATGGCTGTGCCATATTTGTAGAGAAGTGCCAGCCGACGCATCCGTGCCGTGTTTTCAGGTCTATACTGTTGGGTGTTCAGCATGTATACCTTTATATTCCTAAAAATGAGCTATGTACTCTTCCAATTGCATTCTGGACAAGACCTTTTTTTTTGTAAATAAAAATTGAGATGGTTACGCTTCTTGAATTGTTCTAGCTTAGTGGCGACGCATAATCATGCGATTCTTAAATACAATCAAGGGGGAATTATTTGAATAAAAGAAATTGTTAAATCGTTTTACTTCATTTATTTCATCTTTAATACAATTGGTCGGTAATTCAAAGGTCACAGTACTCGTCATGCACATATGGTCATTCTCTGAAAAAGCGGAGTCTATGAATTTGGAAAACTTCGTACACGGAGAACCGGATTGCTATGATATGGCCACATTCTTGCTTACAACGAGTAATTCGGCCAATACAAAGTTCATTAATTTAAACCCCTTTCCGCATACAGTAAATCAGCAATTGACAAGTTTCAAAATATCATGGAAAACTACGGATAACCTCTAAAAACGACAGTTTAATTATTGAATAGGCTTAACAACAGTGCGAAACAAGACAAGCTCATCCTGAGCAATTTCTTCCTTAACACCATCAAGTTCACGTCTCGTTTGCTGTTCATGTATATACGTAAAAATTCATTTGGGCAAGGTGTGATACGTTGAAACATTTGCTAGTAACATAATAAAATCAATCAACTGTCAGTACTTTAATTGTTTCTTACCTTCAGCTTTTACGGCCTGGTTGGATAAGTCTGCGAATGACTGATAGATGTCTCTCATTTTGTTACCACTAGCGTTCCGCCATCCTGTCCATATTCTTTGTAACTCGTCGTAATCACGAACTGTCGCCATCAAACCTTCCAGATCTGTGCGAAAAGACAACGTTTGGGAAAATGCATTTAACCATTATTTTGCTGTTCATGACTTTTAACCCTTTCCCACCTGCAGACACATTTTGACTTAATATCAGCAGACGAATTTTGAAAACATTGTGGCCAAAGGTGAAATTGCTCATGATGAGCAATTTCTCCTTTTGCCACAATGTTTTTAACTTTATTTAACAGTTAAGCTATCGTTTATGGAGATTGTTCAGGTTTTTGTCACTTTGTTTCCATAGTCATCTGCTGCAGATTTGTTGTATGTGGGAAAGGGTTAACAGCATTTGTAAATACATTAATGCACGAGTTTTATCAATTGCGAGCACGTGTACTAATTAGGCTAAATATTTTTTGTTTAACTGGAGCACAGCTAATTTAGCTGTTTGTTAACGTGTTTGTTTCTTTGTTTGGTGTTTTACATCGCTGTCAACAGTACGAGTATTTCAATCATATGACGGCATTTCATTGGTTTACCAGTTCATATGGTGAGTATATCTTATGATGGTGAGTATATATTGTGATGGTGAGTAAATCTTGTGATGGTGAGTATATCTTGTGATGGTGAGTATATATTGTGATGGTGAGTATATCTTGTGATGGTGAGTATATCTTGTGATGGTGAGTATATATTGTGATGGTGAGTATATCTTATGATGGTGAGTATATATTGTGATGGTGAGTATATTTTGTGATGGTGAGTATATCTTATGATGGTGAGTATATATTGTGATGGTGAGTATATATTGTGATGGTGAGTATATCTTATGATGGTGAGTATATATTGTGATGGTGAGTATATATTGTGATGGTGAGTATATATTGTGATGGTGAGTATATCTTATGATGGTGAGTATATATTGTGATGGTGAGTATATCTTATGATGGTGAGTATATATTGTGATGGTGAGTATATCTTATGATGGTGAGTATATATTGTGATGGTGAGTATATCTTATGATGGTGAGTATATATTGTGATGGTGAGTATATATTGTGATGGTGAGTATATATTGTGATGGTGAGTATATATTGTGATGGTGAGTATATCTTATGATGGTGAGTATATATTGTGATGGTGAGTATATCTTATGATGGTGAGTATATCTTGTGATGGTGAGTATATATTGTGATGGTGAGTATATATTGTGATGGTGAGTATATCTTATGATGGTAAGTATATCTTGTGATGGTGAGTATATCTTATGATGGTGAGTATATATTGTGATGGTGAGTATATCTTATGATGGTGAGTATATATTGTGATGGTGAGTATATATTGTGAAGGTGAGTATATCTTATGATGGTGAGTATATATTGTGATGGTGAGTATATCTTGTGATATTGAGTATATCTTGTGATGGTGAGTATATCTTGTGATGGTGAGTACATCTTGTGATGGTGAGTATATATTGTGATGGTGAGTATATATTGTGATGGTGAGTATATATTGTGATGGTGAGTATATCTTATGATGGTGAGTATATCTTGTGATGGTGAGTATATCTTATGATGGTGAGTATATATTGTGATGGTGAGTATATCTTATGATGGTGAGTATATATTGTGATGGTGAGTATATATTGTGAAGGTGAGTATATCTTATGATGGTGAGTATATATTGTGATGGTGAGTATATCTTGTGATGGTGAGTATATCTTGTGATGGTGAGTATATCTTGTGATGGTGAGTATATCTTATGATGGTGAGTATATCTTATGATGGTGGGTATATCTTGTGATGGTGAGTATATCTTATGATGGTGAGTATATATTGTGATGGTGAGTATATCTTATGATGGTGAGTATATCTTGTGATGGTGAGTATATCTTATGATGGTGAGTATATCTTATGATGGTGAGTATATCTTATGACGGTGAGTATATCTTGACATCAGCACATCAGTGGTAATCCGAGTATTACGAGTATTTTAATTATATTAATGCGTTTCATTGGTTTACATCATAATACTCCACGAGAAAACCAACAGTATGGACTATGTGTAATATATCGACCCAGAGCAGCCAGTTCAGTCCGCGCCGGCTGATCTGGGACGGCACATTCCGTCTCAGGGGGATAGAGGTAAAGAGTAATGACTCCCGAAACAGAAAATCCACAGGAGGTGAAAATGTTCTGTCCAGGTTAGACTGCGCGGCATGCTTAAGCTGATCCGTGTAGATTCTTTACGTAGAGTCCACAATGTTGGTTTTCTCGTGGGACGGCTCATATCTAGCTACTTACTGTTCCTTTCATATTTATTATTTTATAAGCAAAGAGAACGCCACACACGTATCAAGAAACACTGGCGATGAAACCATTTGAAACCGGAAGTTCACAGGATACGGGTACTTCGTAATGCGTGATTTGTTTATTGGAAAGGTGTTTAACGCATCTTTGAACAGTATTTCAGCTTGCCTTATGTGATTGATTGATTGATTGATTGATTGATTGAGGTTTAACGCCGTTTTTAACAATTTCTCAGTTATATCACGGCGGCCAGTTCACCTACTCATGCATTTCCTGGTTTTCTCACACCAGTACTCCACACAACAATCTTCCCAAAGCAACTGGCTGTTTTTCCACATATAATTAGCCCATTGGTTGCCTTATGTGTGAGCCACTACTAGCAATGTGGGATGTTATTACATCTGCGTACAGTGAACACTCGGGAAATATCAGAGTCTTAACCCTTTCCCAAATACAACACATCTTCAGCAGACGACTTCCAAAACATATTGGCAAAGACATAACAAATCTCCATAAATGAGCGCTTAATTATTAAAAAAGAGTTGAGAAAACATTAGACAAAATAAGAAATTGCTAGTTTTTGAACAATTTCTTCTTTGGTCACAATGTTTTCAAATGTCGTGTACCGCCAAGGCGTCTATATATGGGAAAGTGTTAATAGTCCGATTATCTATCATATAGACCTCAATGCATCGTCTGACATAACACAGTTATAATCGTAACCCTAGTTGTACGTAAATATCACTTTAAATGATGCCATATCGGAGAAGGTTTTGATTGGTTGGGGGCTTAACGCCATTTACAACAATTTTACATTCTTGTCACGGCGGCCAGTTCACCTACTAATGTTTTTCCTAGCTTTCTGACACCATTACTCCACACAACATATTTTCCAAGCAACTGGCTGCTTTTCCACATAGACTGTAAGCCAATTGGTGAAAGACGAATGACGATTGTCACAGTGACTCTTGTCAAACGTCGGAAAGAAAGTTGGCCGAGCTGGGATTCGAACTCACAACCCATGGATTGACAACCCGTGTCGCTACCAACTGAGTTACCGGTGCTCGGAAAAGCAGTAAGGCCCCAGATCGTCATAGCAACATACAAACAATTTAAATTTTGTTTTCAGAAGCTAAATCCTTTCCCAAATAATGACGCTGTTTGACGCTATGGATCAAACTTCTTTTGCAAACATTGTGTTATAGAAATAAATTCCTCAGTAATTTTCTCCCTTCGTCACAATGTTTTCAACCTTATTCAAGAAGTATACTTTCTTTTACAGACAGTTTTAATAAGTTTGCCAAGATGTTTCCAAAGTCTGCGACAGGTTTGTTGCATGCTGGAAAGAGTAAATAAATACAAAGGAATCTTTACTTTCCATACGGCACGAAACATTAAATTCTTGAAAAAGGCATTCTGGTATTTTATCATACCCTATTGAATTATGGGTACTCATCGTTTATTGGCAATTTTATGAATAGTAAATACCGACTATAGAAATATGTAACGTTTTGTCAAACATGATTAACCCTTTCCCTCATACGACAATTCTGCAGCAGACGACTTTGAACGTATTTTGTCAAAAAATTGAAAATCTCCATAATTAGATGGATAACCTATGACTAAAAGTGGAAAAACATTGTGGCAAAAGAAGAAATTGCACGTTTTGTGCAATTTCTTCTTTTGTCACTATGTTTTTAAATTGTCGTCTTCAGAAGGGGCGTCAGAAAGCGTAGAAGTATGAAGATATATGAGGGGAAGGGTTAAACATCAATGAGCCATACTACAGTTAACCCATTACTTCACATGACTTTTTTATATGTCGTCTGCTTTACAATAATCAGACGAACAATTTCACCAATCTAGACAACTAGATAAAGAGTTATATTGATTAAGTGTTGGAAATATTGAAATAAAAGGTGAAATTGCTCGTTTTGAGCAATTTAACCTTTTATTGCAATGTTTTCAAAGGTTATCTGCAAAAATAGGCGTCAAATGTCGTCTGTGGGAAGTATTGGGTTAAACGCCTTTAACCATTTCCCACATAATACAATTAGGCAACTGATGACTTCGAAGACATCCAGGTAGAAATATAAAGACATTTCTTTAAATGAAGTATATGACATTGTAACAGAGTTGAAAACATTATGGCAAAAGGAGAAATTGTTCATTTTCAGCAAATCCTTCTTTTGTCACATTGTTGTTTTAACATTCATCCGCTGCTTTAAATTCATATTTGCGTGAGAGAAAGTGTTAACGAGTTTGCGATACATTTCATGACGCATTCATATCAGATTAAATAGGCGCCCTTCCTTCTTGCGGTTACAAAGTCAATGCGACATGCGTCATTCGTCTTCCACCAATGGGCTAAGTCTATGTAGAAAAGCAGCCAGTTGCCTGGGAAGATTGTTGTGTGGAGTACTGGTGTGAGAAAACCAGGAAATGCATGAGTAGGTCCACCGGCCGCCGTGATATAACTGAGAAATTGTTAAAATCGGCGTTAAACCCCAATTAATCAATCAATCAATCAATCAATCTTGTGGTTACGTGTACTTAACCCATCCCAGAAGCAAATACATGTTCCAAAACCCGCCACCCACCATAACAACGGGTGATAAAATGTAACGGCCATTTTGGATATATCCCAACATCCGTCTACCGTACCTTTGTCGATTCAATACATTGACAATATCGAGGGATTGGCGTGAAACGGTTGTAACTAAAATCGGCATTTGTTTTACCAATCACCTCGCCATAAAGTCTTTATAAGCGTTAAATTATTTTTCTTGGTAAACAATGGAAATTAAGGTGTCATTGCTCGTTCTAAGCAATGGCACTTAAATTTGCATTGTTTTTAAACGGGTCAAAATTGCGCCTAAACCAGTGATTTCAAAATAGGTTTTTAGTTACATCCGATTCACGCCAAGCCCACGATATGCTTACCTGGATCCATGGATTTACAGTCGGTGCTTGTATTGCACCATTTAGCTTCACTGTAGATTTCAATCATCTTGGATTGTAAACCTGTAATCTGGAGTAGCATGAAACAGTTTTAACCCTTTAAACACATAGAGACGCTCTGTGACGCCTCTGCAGCAGACGACTTTTGACCTTGTGACAAAAGGAGAAATTGCTCAAAACGAGCAACTTCTCCATTTGCCACACATTTTTTCAATTCTATTCAATAATTATACTATCAATTATAGAAATATTCATTTTTTCATCGAGATGATTTCAAACTCATCTGCTACAGATTTGCTGTATGTGGGAAAGGCTGGGGCGTAGCTCCGTTTAGGCACTGAAGGCACGTGCCTACACATTTGTTCTCAAAATGCCCCCAAAATGCAGCAGCGGCGATAGACATCTGCGTAATGTATCGACCAGATCAGCCTGCGCTGTCCGCGCAGACTGATCCGGCCGACACATTCCGTCTTAGGGGGATAGATGTATAGAGTAGTTATTCCTGAAACAGAAAATCCACAGGAGGCGAAAAGTGTCTATCCGGGTAGGCCTGATATACTTAGGCTGATCCGGGTCGATACTTTACGCAGAGTCCACAATGTTGATTTTCTCACGAGACACATTGATTATTGCAAAGCTACGCCCCTGAAAGGGCTAAAGGAGGACAATGTCCTGATAATCTGACACGGCCGGTAAGGGCTTAATACGGATCTCTCCATATCGGGGGTTTAGGGGTATGTATCACTTTCCGACATACAACAAGTCGGCAGCAGACGTCATCACAAATATTGACAAAAACATCTTCATAAATAAAGGTTTTTTTTATTGAGAAGAGTTGAAAACAAAGGAGAAATTGCTCTTTTTGAGCAAAATTTCTCCTTTTGTCACAGTGTTTTCAAAAGTGGTCTGCAGCAGATGCGTCTGCACGTGGGAAAAGGGTACCGTATGACATTTGTTTTACATAGACAATCGGTTACAATCGTTGGATAATTATCCGTGCACGTTGCGCGATTACCGGCAATACACGGATGACTGGGATCAGTTATTGCGATTGCGTCCGTAAACAATCCTTCTTAACCAATAACCGAAATGTAAACATCCTCATCAAGCCCCGCCCTGCAGGTTCACATACGCGGTATTAATACATAAATCTACCCTTTCCAAGATACAACCAATCAGCAGCAGACAACCTTGAAACCACCGAGAAACGTTTATATAAATGCAAACTTAATTATTAAATGTATTTGAAAACATTATGACAAAAGCTGAACTTGTTCGTTATGAGCATTTTCTCTTTTTGCCACAGTGTTTTCAAAATTCATCTGTTGCAAATGCGTCAAAATCCTTCCGCAAGTGTTAAAGGTTTCTGAAAGGCAACGTTATACCGTATTCGTGGAGGTATGGTATTTTCTTTCAACATGCATGCATACACCAGAGAGTTCACGTTAAACTTGTCTACACTTTTCCACTTGCAGATGTATTTTGACGCATTAACACCGGGCGACTTTTGATGCGCAATTTCTTCTCTGGCAATAATGTTTTCATTTGTAATCAATTATCATTTGAAGATATTTTTTAATATTTTAGCCTATATTTTCAAAGTCGTCTCTGCAGATTTGTTGTATGGGGGAAGGGGTATCTGCACCAGTCACTTTTAAAAAGTAGTATTTGGAGAATAAAATAAAAACTGAGAAGAAATGTTAAACCTAGCAAACGTCGCCTGTTCCCACGTTTCTTAACACTTTAATTTAAAATGAGGAATCCGCTGAGGTCGAGTGGTTAGCGTTGAAGATTTCGAAACCGGGTGTCCCGGATTCGATCCCCGTCGCGGCACTACGGTCATGGTGGAGTGCCCTTGTGCAAGGCACGTTTTCTAGCCTAGTACTGGTTTGATTACCCAGGGATCATCATGAATAAGTGAACTGTCGCCGTGATATAACTGAAATAATGTTGAAAGCGGCGTAAAACCCAAATAAATAAATAATTAAATTCAAAATGACTATTCCAACGTTCAAACTACACCTTTTTTACGATGCACTATTGTAATAACATATTGGGTAAACATGATTGGTTAGCGATGAGGGGTTGTTTTCTCGTGGAGCGGCTCATATAGTGTGTTCATACCTACTTGCACCTACTGACACACTGCTGGAAGTGTAGCCCTACTAGTTTTATGTAAGCATGTTTTAAAATGATAACCGGCATCATGTGTGTTGTAAGACCTTATGAAAATTTATACACGACGTAATTACATGTGTTTTCAGACCTTATGAAAATTTATACACGACGTAATTACATGTGTTGCCAGACCTTATGAAAATACATACACGACGTAATTAGTCGCCGGGCAGAAGCCCGCGACTTCTATTTTTAATAGGTTTTCGGAAATCACATGGGAGGGGGGGTTATTATTAGATAAAAAAAATTTAAATGTCTTGAACATATATTACAATTGCGTTTGTTTAAAATCACTAAGTTATGACACATTTAAAATGAAATAAATATTCCGATGTTTTAAGTATGTGCAGTTTCTTTATTTTGACTTGCATTTACGTTTTTGTGTTTTATTTACGAAGACAAAACAGTCCCTATTAGCCAGACTGCGATACTTTATTTTCATAAACTATGTAATCAAAAGGCGATAACTACAAACCTTTACGTCGCACAGTCTAATTTTTTTACATACGCGCACCTGCTTGCAGAAGACTATCGATACGACAATCACTTCGAATTCTCCTTTTAATAGATAAGTATCAACATAAACTGGTAACAGAAACAAAAATAAGAAATATTTTGTGAAAATATGTCTCAAATATAAGCCTGTTTATCGGTCGTGAACGTCGAAACGCCTTTTCCTCAGTTTGTGACCTAGTTTCATAATGCCAAAATGTAAACAAAGCGAAGTAACCGGAAGTAAAATGTAAACTTAGAAAAGTGACTTGTTTATGCAGACAAAAAATGTCGCACGACGAATTGATTTCTTAAACGTCACGAAACGAGTGCATGGGTCGAATGTAGGAGAAAGAAAGATAATATAGAAATGCTTTTTTCACTCGAATGCAGTGGAATAAAACATGCACTAAAGCTTTGCCTGATTTTTTATTCACTGTCTTCGATGTCTGACACTACGCCTCGATTTGACACACGAGGGTCAACATTTCGAAAGAATGCTCAAACACCTTATAACAGATAGATAGCTAATATTACACACTTGAATGATTAAATATATGTGATTATAAATGTTTCTTTGGCTTGAAACAAATTAAGAGAAGAACAAACTCTGATAAACAATAGATTTAGAAATAAAGAAAATCTGCTCTTTCGCACCCAATTAATTTCATACTTGCCACCTATTAAATAGTAATGGGACTCGCAATTGGCATTTCTCTTGCGCCAAACATATATTGTATGCATCAACGATTTAGCTGATATGTTGTTTCAAGTGTGGTCTACTTTTTAAACATATGAGGATAAATTTTAACATCTGTGAAATATTTATTATAATTATTATTAAAAAGGAGGAAGTTCATGTCTTCAGCAATTTAACCGTTTTCTCAATGTTTTAAGCGTTTAAAGGTTTTCATTGTTGCTTCAGACGTGGAAAGGGTTTAATAGCTTTTTATTGCATGAAGATTTAAATCCCAAAATGTATTAATTTGTTGTGGTTTTATTGACAAATACAAAACATCAAAAATCCTGACCAAAAGAAATCCTGAAATTTGTAGATCTATGTGGAATTTCAAAAATCCTGGAATTAGTCCTTATGAAAACATTATGTGTATCTTTAGACTAATGAAAGTCAAGAATACATGTGTGTTTAAAAATAAATCAATGCAGTCTTTTCCGGCGACATTGATGCCTTGCATCAACTTTCTCTTGTTACATGTATTGCCAGATCGTGGGAAAGGGTACAGTGTAAGCTCAGATCAGCCTGTACCTCTTCTGAGTCTTACAACATGATCTACATAAGTTGACACAAGCTTCTACTAGTTATTTATTATAGTCCAAATAATGAAATAGTGGGATTCATCAGTGTAATATCCAGTCGGTTTCAATTGCGAACCACTTTAAAATGTTTTTTTCTGACAGCATAAACAGTATGCGCACTTTAAAATGGTTCACCAATTCTTATTGAATACTCAAAATAGGCGATACGCAGTTTCTATTGAAAACATGCCTCGCTTAAAACCCCAAACAAATCCAATTAACATTTATAGATTCTTTTTGTAATTGTGTATGCAGGCCAGTAAGTGTGTAAACATAACATAATATTGACTCTTATCATTTTTCGTAACCCTTCACAAACCTTTAACCATGTTTTCTTTGTACTTTCCACATCTTTGAATTTATTTTATATTGGCGTTTCATGTTTAATTTAAACTTAAACTTATTTATTTTACATCGATTGCGAAACAAGCTTTAAGCTTATATTAATCACGCTCGATGTCTGCTTCCTGGATGCTTAACCAGTACTCGCGCCGATTGTGTGGAAGAATCCCGAAGTCAGGACCCGCTCATCACGGGACTCGAACCAGGGACCTTTGATACGAGAGGCCGACGCTCTACCTCTGTACCACTGTCTTCCACAATAAGTTTCATGTGAATCCGACTTTCAATACTCCTCAGAACTTTGACTAAAACTGTTGTCAGGGTGTATCGTCATTAAAACTGTTGTCAGGGTGTATCGTCATTAAAACTGTTGTCAGGGTGTATCGTCATTACAACTGTTGTCAGGGTGTATCGTCATTACAACTGTTGTCAGGGTGTATCGTCATTAAAACTGTTGTCAGGGTGTATCGTCATTAAAACTGTTGTCAGGGTGTATCGTCATTAAAACTGTTGTCAGGGTGTATCGTCATTACAACTGTTGTCAGGGTGTATCGTCATTACAACTGTTGTCAGGGTGTATCGTCACTAAAACTGTTGTCAGGGTGTATCGTCATTAAAACTGTTGTCAGGGTGTATCGTCATTAAAACTGTTGTCAGGGTGTATCGTCACTAAAACTGTTGTCAGGGTGTATCGTCATTACAACTGTTGTCAGGGTGTATCGTCATTAAAACTGTTGTCAGGGTGTATCGTCATTACAACTGTTGTCAGGGTGTATCGTCATTAAAACTGTTGTCAGGGTGTATCGTCATTAAAACTGTTGTCAGGGTGTATCTTCACTAAAACTGTTGTCAGGGTGTATCGTCATTAAAAATGTTGTCAGGGTGTATCGTCATTAAAACTGTTGTCAGGGTGTATCGTCACTAAAACTGTTGTCAGGGTGTATCGTCATTACAACTGTTGTCAGGGTGTATCGTCATTAAAACTGTTGTCAGGGTGTATCGTCATTACAACTGTTGTCAGGGTGTATCGTCATTAAAACTGTTGTCAGGGTGTATCGTCATTAAAACTGTTGTCAGGGTGTATCGTCATTAAAACTGTTGTCAGGGTGTATCGTCATTAAAACTGTTGTCAGGGTGTATCGTCATTAAAACTGTTGTCAGGGTGTATCGTCATTACAACTGTTGTCAGGGTGTATCGTCATTAAAACTGTTGTCAGGGTGTATCGTCATTACAACTGTTGTCAGGGTGTATCGTCATTAAAACTGTTGTCAGGGTGTATCGTCATTAAAACTGTTGTCAGGGTGTATCGTCATTAAAACTGTTGTCAGGGTGTATCGTCATTAAAACTGTTGTCAGGGTGTATCGTCATTACAACTGTTGTCAGGGTGTATCGTCATTAAAACTGTTGTCAGGGTGTATCGTCATTAAAACTGTTGTCAGGGTGTATCGTCATTAAAACTGTTGTCAGGGTGTATCGTCATTAAAACTGTTGTCAGGGTGTATCGTCATTACAACTGTTGTCAGGGTGTATCGTCATTAAAACTGTTGTCAGGGTGTATCGTCATTAAAACTGTTGTCAGGGTGTATCGTCATTAAAACTGTTGTCAGGGTGTATCGTCATTACAACTGTTGTCAGGGTGTATCGTCATTAAAACTGTTGTCAGGGTGTATCGTCATTAAAACTGTTGTCAGGGTGTATCGTCATTAAAACTGTTGTCAGGGTGTATCGTTATTAAAACTGTTTTCAGGGTGTATCGTCATTAAAACTGTTGTCAGGGTGTATCGTCAGTTGTCAGGGTGTATCGTCATTAAAACTATTGTCAGGGTGTATCGTCACTAAAGATGTTGTCAGGGTGTATCGTCACTAAAGATGATATCGATTTTGGAGTGATGCCGGAACTATTTCTATTAGCGTTTTCTCAAAAACAGTTTTTCCAAAACTATATTTATCTTTTATTTCAGAATAGAATGCCTATTTCATAAATAGCTTAATATCAAAACATGTGAAAGTTTGTTCATATAAATCGAAGTATTTATATAAAGAATGCTTCAGGCTGGATATAGAAAATTTACACAGCGACAATTCCACAAGCCCTGTGGATCAATTTAAAATGAAACGCTGGTACTTCGAACCCGTTTTTAGACACCATACCATCCCATCCTCGTGACATATCTTCATCTCAATCGAGTACAGTTGAAAATCATCTATATATTTTTAACCCTTTCCCACATAACACGAACATTTTGCAGAAGACGACTTTGTAAACATATTGGCAAAATTGTGAAATATCTCCATAAATGAGAGTTTAATCATTAAATAAAATGAGGTAAATGTTGCCGAGTAATATACTTTAGTCCTGAAAACATCCCATCCTCGTGACATATTTTCATAGCTCTCGAACACAGTTGATAAGATTATCATCTATATATTCAAGAACAAAAGGTCAAGATGAGGTCAAAACTACCGTGTAACATAGCTTAGTCCGGATAACATACCATATTCGTGACATATTTGCATAGCACTCGAATACAGGTGATTTTGGTCATCTATATATATAAATAACAAGAGAAAGTTGATGCAAGGCATCAATGTCGCCGGAAAAGACTGCATTCATTTATTTTTTAACACACATGCATTCCCGACTTTCAATAGTCTTAACATGTACATAATGATAATGTCTAATTCCAGGATTTTTGAAATTCCATATACAAATTTCAGGATTTCTTTTGGGCAGGATTTTTTTAATTTTAATTTTAATTTTTAATACTTTTTGGGATTTAAATCTACATGCAGCAACAACGAAAAACCTTTAAACGTTTAAAACATGGAGAAAACGGTCAAATTGCTAACGACATGAATTTCCTCCTTTTCAATAATAACAGAGACATATAAACACATATATGTCTCTGATAATAATTATAATAAGTATTTCACAGATGTCAAACTTTCTCATATGTTTAAAAAGAAGATCACACTTGAAACACCATATCAGCTAAATTGTTCATTTAAATCATTGATGCATACAATATATGTATGGCGCAAGAGAAAGGCCAGTAGCGAGTCCCATTACTATTTAAAATGTGGTAAGTATGAAATTAATTGGATGCGAAAGACCAGATTTTCTTTTTTTCTAAAATTATTGTTAATCAGAGTTTGTTCTTCTCTTATTTTGTTCAAGCCAAATAAACATTTAATATCACATATATTTAATCATTTAAGTGTGTAAAATTAGCTCTTTATCTGTAATATTGGGAGTTTGAGCATTCTTTCGAAATGTTGACCTCGTGTCAAAACATCGAAGAAAGTGAAAACAATCAGGCAAAGCGTTAGTGCATGTTTTATTCCACTGCATTTCGGAAAAGGTTTATGTATATCCTTCTTTCTCCTACGTTCGGTCATTGCACTCGTTTCGTGACGTATAAGAAATCCATTTTTAGATCGACATTTTTTGTCTAATAACTCGTCAATTTGTCTAAATTTGCATTTTATTTCCGATTATTTTGTCAATATGAAACTAGCACAAACTGCGGAGACACGACCGAAACAGGCATATATTTGACATATGTTTTCAAAATATTTCTTATTTTTGTTTATGTTACTAGTTTATGTTGATAGTATCTAAAATAAAATGGTTATTGTCAAATGTTCATATCGAACTGCGCATGCGCGTAAATCGATGTTAAAGGTCACGAAACGACAACACAACAGCTGCTATATTTAGCATAGAAACAGTTCCTATTTTATATATACTTGGATTATTTAACATTATTAAATGAATTATATTCAAATCAGAAAATCTCTTTGAGCATACAAATAACATTCAGTAAGTTTAAATTGCAATTCAAAGGAAAATTCGACGTGATTTTGATCTCGATATTGACACATAACGGTGACATGCAGCTAAAACATCGGATTATTTATTTCATGTTAGATGTGTCATAACGTAGTGTTTTTAAACAACCACAATTGTAATATGTTCAAAACATTTAAATTGTTTCTGTCTAATAATAATTCATCCTCCCATGTGATTTCTGAAACGCTACTAAAAATATCAGTCGCGGGCTTCTGCCCGGCGACTAATAATTCAAGAACAACAGGTCAAAATGAGGTCAATATTGCCGAGTTACATACCTTAGTCCAGATAACATACCATATTCGAGCAATATTTTCATAGCAGTCGAATTCAGTTTATTTTTGTCATCTATATTTTTAACCCTTTCTCTCATATAGACGCTTTCTGACGCCTCTGCAGCAGACAACTATTTGAAAACATAGTGACAAAAGAAGAAATTGGTCAACACGAGCAGTTTCTCCTTTTGCCACAATGTTTTCCACTTTTAGTCATAGGTTATCCATTCAATTATAGAGATTTTCTATTTTTTGACAAAGTACGTTCAAAGTCGTCTGCTGCAGAATTGTCGTATGAGGGAAAGGGTTAAGAACAAAGTGTCAAAAGCATGTAAATATTGCCGTTAGCATACCTTAGACGATAGTTCTGCGTCATTGACGTAACCGACATCCGTTATTATGTTGAGCATGCGCTTTAACGTTGTATTCGTGATTGTGGATGGGTCGAACTGCTCGGCGATCTTCGCACTTTCTTGTTGTAATTTATAAACCACCCCATTTGCACCCCCCTGTTGAAATAAAAGATCAGACAACATATTTCAAAAATCTTATCCTGAAATAGATCTACATTTAACAATAGTAAAATATAAATACTAAAAATAAAAGGTGAATTTTCTCATTAAATTATGAAATACATTGAATAAAACTAAAATATTGATATTTTGTTTTATTGGTCAGATACTCAATTTCACTTAGATCGTAAAAAATAGATTGACCGAGTACACGTGACAACACCAGCCCGTACATCTGTGAGTATTCGTATTACCCGGTATCGCTGTTTACACCAACCCACCAACATTAGAGCTATCTGCGAGATATGAGCCGTCCCACTTGAAAACCAACAGTGTGGACTCTGCGTAATGTATCGACCAAGATCAGCCGGAGCAGTACGCGCATGCTAATCCGGGCCGACACATTCTGTCCCTGGGGAATAGAGGTATACAGTAATGATTCTTGAAACAGAAAATCAACAGGAGGCAAACAGTGTATGTCCGGGTTAGCCCGCGAGACACGCTGATCCTGGTCGATACTTTACGCACAGATTACAATGTTGGTTTTCTCGTGGGACGGCTTATATAGTTAATATGGGTATCATTATCATATTACACGATAGGACCGGGGAACTTGGTTCTTATTTACAAGGGAGGGGGGATTAGTGGTTGCTTATCCTATTTGGTTCTCAGGAGTGTGGGTTAGCATGACGTCTGACTCGCTGACCTGCCGGAAACGCCATCATATAACCAGGGACACTATATTAATATAGCGTCCCTGATATAACTGAACACTGACTGAAAGCGGCGTCAAACAAAAAAGCAAAGCTCAGATTTACCATGACCCATTTGTTATACTCTGTCATGTTGGTGTAATAATCCCAGGCCGTCCGTGAAGTTTTTATTTTCGCTTCTTGTAGCTTATCGCTGTAATCCAAGACAAATTCCCACGCCCCGGAGTCCTCACTAGCGTGAGCATTATACATCTGGCAGCATATAACAACACATAACAAATACACCGTTACAGTTTGTATTCCGCACTGCATGACTTTATAATCCAACAATATGGTTCAATCCTCGGAGAGAGATAACATGTATGTTGACGGAATTGTAAGTAACCGAGTCAACCACAATGTTAACATTCTAGTATATTTTAGCGTCGCTATGAGAAAACCAACCTGAAAACATTAGAGACGAATAAAGATCCAGATCAACCAGCGCATGCGCGTTGTGTCTGATAGGAATCTGCACTGTTCGTCAATTAGTCATATCGAGGGCTTGGCGTGAAACGGTTGTAACTAAAATTGGTATTTTTCTACCAAAGTTAATCACCTCGCCATGAAGTCTTTATGAGTGTTAAATCATTTTTCTTGGTAAACAATGAAAATTTAGGTGTCATTGCTCGTTTTGAGCAATGGCACCTAAATTTGTATTGTTTACAAAAGGGGTCAAAATTGCCCCTAAACCAGGGTTTTCAAAATAGGTTTTTAGTTACAACTGTTTCACGCCAAGCCCTCGATATAAGGTGTTCAGTAAAGCAGTAACAATATGTATCCTTAGCATGGATGCAGTGCTCCGCCCATTTATAGGTGCATTTTGTTTTCCTCAAAACGAATGGTATACTTTGCAATTCACAATTATAGTTCACTTTTCGAAACACAGTTACACTGATCACTCATTAGTTATTCTCAAGTCTTGAACTTACAATGAGCACGTACGTTATTTGGGAAATGAACAAGTTGGCACCCGCGCAGTCTGATCCAAGTCTGCCCTATTCATGTACAATTATCAGAAGCTTGCTATACACTTTTGTCAACTTGTGTAGTTTTAGATAAGACTGTTTATATGAACCAAAAATGTTCAGAAAAGCAAACGTGTACCTTTTTGCTCGCAGATGAATTAGTCATGCTCGAAGGAAATTCATTCAATTGATAAGTGTCTACCGAATCCGGAACAACATGTCCACGGACAAAATGCCACAATATGAAAAGATGACAAAATTCTACAGTTTATTTATAGAAACATTATATTGTGAATTATAATGTTAAAGCAGCACACCACAACTGAACAAAATGCCACACATGTGTTCTATATATGTTATGTGCATATGTGTACATATATAGCTGAGAGGATCACTCAAATACTGTTGCCACTTGTGGTGTGCTGCTTTAACATTATAATTTACAATAAAATGTTTTCGAAATAAACTGTGGCATTTTGTACGTGGACATTATGTCCGTGGACATTATGTCCTGTGGCACATTGTCCGTGGACATTATGTCCTGTGGCACATTGTCCGTGAACATTATGTCCTGTGGCACATTGTCCGTGGACATTATGTCCTGTGGCACATTGTCCGTGGACATTATGTCCTGTGGCACATTGTCCGTGGACATTATGTCCTGTGGCATATTGTCCTTGGACATTATGTCCTGTGGCACATTGTCCTTGGCCATTATGTCCTGTGGCATATTGTCCGTGGACATTATGTCCGGATACCGTGTCTACCAGTTCATTCATGCGATATGCTCTAAATGGACATTGGATGACAGGTGCTCCTGAAACGTTCTGTAAGACTTTTGCGAGCAATCACAACCATGAGCCGTGTGGACTCTGCGTAAAGTATCGACCCGGATAGGCCTAAGCATGCCGCGCAGGCTTATCCGGACAGACTCTTTTTCGCCTCATGTGGATTTTCTGTTTCATGAATCATTACTCCATACATCTGTCCCCCTGCGACGGAATGTGTAAGCCCGGTTTAGCCTGTGTGGATTGCACAGGCTGATCTGGGTCTATACATTACGCAGAGTCTGTACTGTTGGTGTTCTTGTGGAACGGCTCATATTGCACTGGTTGCAAATCACAAATGGCGGACTTTCGTATAGAGCACGACACCTGTCTTAACCCTTTCCCTCATATAGACGCTTTCTGACGCCTCTGCAGCAGATGGCTTTTTGAAAACATAGTAACAAAAGAAGAAATTGCACAAAACGTGCAATTTCTCCTTTGGTCACAATGTTTTCCACTTTTAGTCATAGGTTATCCATTCAATTATAGAGATTTTCCATTATTTGACAAAATATGTTCAAAGTCGTCTGCTGTAGCATTGTCGTATGAGGGAAAGGGTTAAGTAAATGAAATTAAAAAAATTAATCCAACGTTGAATATTATTTCTTATTCACAATATCCCTAAGTTTAGCTAAACGGAAAGAAATATATGAGGTTCCACACACTGTAAGAATGATAAAACCTGCTATAATGATCACGTAATAACTTGTACGTTAAACGTATGTATACTCCTACTCTCTGTTCCAAGTAAATTAAGAGTCTCACATGAAGTGAACTGACACCATGTGCTGAGTTACATTTCACAGCGCACCCACTCTTTGTGAGTGAGAAAGAATATAACGTGTGTGTCAAACATTTACTTTCTGAGATCGTCCAGGAATCTAGCATTGACTGATCTGAACCTACACTGGTTTACAAAAGTCCAATGGTTGTTTTCTGAAATAAAGTTTATTAAGATCACAAGGTATTGTCCCATTTGGTTAAAACTCTATAACTAGCATGTATAGTGTAGCTCTAGTTTAATCCTGTTCCATTAACAACTAATAGTTATTTTGAGAGCTAAGCATGGGAATATGATTCACTAACTCATTCTACGATATTAATGAGCAAGTGCATGAGCAAATGTACAACTTTGCAATTGTTTTAACATTGTAGGTTCAAATCATCTTATCCACCTGCTCTAGTCCCATCAGAATCTACACAAGCTGACAGATTCTTCTAACAAGCTTATGTACGTTATATGCTGTATGTGGAAAAGGGTCAAACGTACTAAGATTGTTTGAATGAATCTTGTGTCACGCCGTTTGGAACTGTAATTCAGTTATGTCACGGCTGTCCGTTCTACCGGTATGATTTATTTTTACACCGAACAACCTCGGTGTGGTAGTTGTAGAGTGTCCGTCTTGGGTGCGGGAGGTCGCGGGTTCGATCCCCGGCCGGGTCATTCGAAATACTTTGAACATGGATGTAATGCTACCCTCCTTAGCGCCCAGGTTTGCGGGGTTCTGGCTGGTGTCAGGATAAATTGACCAGAAGTACTGGTAATTTATGTGATATAACTGAAACATTGTTGAAAGCATCTGAGGTGAAGTAAGGACAATCTATATCAATGAACATTAAGTTTTAGAAAAAGAGTTGAACACATTGTGGCAAAGGGAGAAATTGCTCGTTATTTTCAAAAGTCGTCTGCTGCAGAGGCGTGAAATGCGTTTTTATTTTGGTTTGGGTTAGCATTTTCTGTTCTAGAACCGAAACATAGTTGAACCATCCATTTAAGATGATTCTATCATAGAGTTTTATTTGTTGTTGTCTTTATTTTCACACTAGGTATTATACCTGTCTACGTTGCATCATCGCCAGCAGGAAATTTGCACGTTTTACTCCGCAGACTAACATACCTTATGATGAGTATTAGCCACGCCACAGGAAAACCTACCTTCGAGACAACTAGCGAAGATCTAGACCAGCTTATGCTTCTCTCTGGAAAACGGTTGTGACAAGTATGTAATTTAACCCTTTTAACAATGTATCTTTTAAATGCCGTTGTCCTGTATTGTATTTGGAATAGTCCACATCCGAATATTTCCGGAAAATCAAGATAAAACTGTTGAGTTGATCAGCTAACAGTACGGAATCTGATCAGACGGTAACCCTTTCCCACATACAGCAAATATGAAGCAGACAACTTTGAAAATATCAAGGTAAAAACATGAAAAATCTCTATAAATAAAATTATTATTACTGAAAAAAGTTTAAAACATTGTTGCAAAAGGTGAAATTGCTCATTATGAGCAATTTCACCTTTTGCAACAATGTTTTCAAAAGTCTTCTGCTGCGGATGTGTGAAAATGCGTATTATAGGCGGAACAGGGTTTTTCACGTTGTTGCTCGTTGTAACCCACGTGGTTCAATACGATATTGAGATTCTCCTAACCAATGTAGAAACGTTCAATTTTCCTGAGCCACGACTGACTGATTTCAATTGATTTCATTTCACCCTTTTCCACACTTATTTTGACACAGCTGCATGTGGAGACATTCTGACCGATGTTACTCTAAATTCATTGCTCATGAACCGCAATTTAATCTTATGCAATAATGTTTTAAAACATTCTTTTGTTTAGATTTCAATAGTTTTGCCTAAATGTTTTCAAATACGTATGCTGGAGATGTGTTGTATGTGGGAAAAGGCTTACTTTCTTCCTGATATAGATGAAGGATCCTCTGCGACTGAATGGTTAGCATGAGCGGGAGTCCTGGGTTGTTTCCAGTTCTTGGTTGTCATTTCAATGTCTACTACCTCTTCCCCCAGAAAATGTGTAGTACGTTTGCACATTAACACATCACATATAGTGCTAGAGCGTCCGTCTAAGTTGCAGCAGCTCACGGGTACGATTCCCGACCGACTCATACCAAAGACCTAATACATTGGTAGTAATGGGTTTCCCTCCTTGGCGCTCAATGGTGCGGGGTTAACATTACGACTGACTCGCTTGTGTCAGATTAAATTGACCAGTAGTACAGGTAACTTATCAAGAAAACGCCGAGATATAAATGAATAAAATATTGAAAACCGTACAACGAAAACACATCAACATGTACTAATGACGAAGCCATGGGTCCTCTAAATAGGAAAGGATCAATACGATGGCTTTCATAATCTCCCCGATATAAGCCGTTCCACGAGAAAACCAACAGTGTGGACTCTGCGTAAGAAAACCAACAGTGTGGACTTTGCGTAAAGTATCGACCCGGATCAGGCTAAGCATGCCGCACAAGCTCACCCGGACATACACTTTTCACCTCCTGTGGATTTTCTGTTTCAGGAATTATTACTCAATACCTTTATTTCTCCCAGACGGAATGTGTCGGCCCGGATTAGCCTGCGCGGACTGCGCAGGCTGATCTGGGTCGATACATTACGCAGAGTCCATAATGGGTTGTATTTGTTCGTGGAACGGCTCATATGTTTCTGCGCTATTAACCGTCTGTTCGTTTGGAACGTAATGAATCAGCGACACTTTGTACGCTGTTACTCTTTCATGCCCGTTAATCTCATATAATAGCATCCGAATGAATATTTAGTGAACATCGATTAGGTAGACAAAGGCAGCTTCCCGGCTTAAACCCTTCTCCCCCATACAACATGACGACTTCGAAATCAACTAGTAAAGAAAACAATGTGGAATGTCTTTATCAGTAAAATCATATTTATTGAATAGAGCTGAAAACATTATGACAAAAGGATAAATAGCTCAAGATGACCAATATCTCCTTTTGCCATGATCATTTCAAAATTCGTCTACTGCAGATGCATGAAAGTGCGTCTGCATGTGGGAAAGGGTTGATATCAACAAAGCATGTTACCGCCTGTCTTAAATTTATAAATTTCCACTGATAACACGACTTTTGATGCCTCTACAACGGGCGAAAAACGGAACAAATTCTCATTTTCCTCAAATTGAGCATTTGTATTCCCTGTCCCTTTTCATTATGTGTCCATACTTTACTTGAATAGCATTGATTTCTTAAAAATATATATTATCAAAGATTAACTCATTTTTTTATATGATATTTCCAAATCGAACCTACCTGATATACATATTCACCACTCATTTCGAAGTGACATAAAACATTTTTGTAAAAGGAGGATTTGCTTTATGTGAGCAATTTCTACTTACCCCTAGTGTCTTCAATGATGCTGGTATAGTGAATTGTTTGGAAGATATAATATTGAATGTTGTGTAGTTTTGCATTTTAATGATATCAAATTCAGTTCACTGCACTCGAAAAAGTTCGACATGGCATTGTTCATGCATATAAAACTCAGATCACTGCACTCGAAAAGTGTCGACCTGTCATTGTTCATGTATATTCAACTCAGTTTACTTCACTCGAAAAAAAGGTCGACACGGCATTGTTCATGTATATCAAACTCAGTTTGCACTCGAAAATGGGATCGACCTGTCATTGTTCATGTATATTCAACTCAGTTTACTGCACTCGAAAGAAGGTCGACACGGCATTGTTCAAGTATTTTAAACTCAGTTCACAGCACTCGAAAATAGGGTCGACAGGGTATTTTTTATGTATATTAAATTCAGTTAACTGCACTCGAAAATAGGGTCGACACGGCATTACCCATGTATACCAAACTCAGTTCACTGCACTCGAAAAAAGGTTGACACGACATTGTCCATGTATATTAAACTCAGTTCACTGCACTCGAAAATAGGGTCGACACGGCATTGTTCGTTATATTAAACTCATTTCACTGCGCTCGAAATAGGGTCGACACGGCATTGTCTATGTATATTAAACCCAGTTCACTAGGTCGACACGGCTTTGTCCATCCATGTATACCAAACTGTCGAAGATGTATACATAACAATGTCAGTGTCTACAATTTGATCGATTCATTTCAAGCGGTTTTGAACACTTTTTCAGTCATAGCATGGCGGGGACCACCTACCACCCATGTGTTTCCTGTCTTTTTCACACCTGTCCACCTCGCAACAGTCTTTCCATGCAAAAAGCTGCGTTTCCAAATAGACTGTTAGCCGATTGTTGGAAGACGAATGATATTTGTCGCCTTGATTTTTGTCAAACGTCGGAATGAATGTTGCTGTTTAATTTTGAAACTTCGTATATAAAGAAACAGGTCGGTACATTCTGGCGTAACCCTTTCATTGCTGACTTTCTTAACTGGACTTGTCTAGCTTCTTCCATAGCAAATTCTAGGAATATCATGACACTACAGAGCCTGGTAAGACGGCGCGGGTACGCCGGCTAGCTTGTCGCTTGCACTGGCATCAATAACCTTCATAACACCATTTAAACGTTTTGATAAAAAGAAAGTACGTTGTGGACTGAATATAATGCTTTTGATAAGTTTATCAATGCATTAAGAATAATAATTAACCGCGGACGAACGCATGCGTTATTCGATCCAGTGCGCTCGAAAATAGGTAGACACGGTACTTACGCGAATCCTCGTGGGTTGGTGTACATGGCTGGACTTGTTTACGCCGCGAATATTCAAGAGGGTATTGATTCTACCTATAACACCCTTTTCCCATATACACCAAATCTGCAGCAGACGACTTTGAAACTCGTTAGAGTAAAGATTTGGATATCTACTCAAAAGAAAATACAATTGATGCAGAAGTTGAAAACATTGTGGCAAAAGGAGAAATTGCTCTTTCTGTTACAGTATTTTCAAAAGTCGTCTGTTATAGAGGCGTCAGAATGTGTCTGCATGTTGGAAAGGGTTAATAGTGCATGGCACGAGTGATGCGGTAAATAAAGTTTTCACAATATGTACACGTGATCAAGGTAACATGGCGTAAATATCATGTTATTTAGCCCTTTCCCTCATACGACAATTCTGCAGCAGACGACTTTGTACATATTTTGTCAAAAAATAGAACATCTCTATAATTGAATGGTTACCTATGACTTAAAGTGGAAAACGTTGTGGCAAAAGGAGAAATTACTCGTTTTGAGCAATTTCTTCTTTTGTCACTATGTTTTAAAAAACCCGTCTGCTGCAGAGGCGTCAGGAAGCGTCTATATGAGGTAAAGGGTTAAAATGGTAGGGTTCAAGAACAGACTTTACCATTGTCTAAAATTTATAGCGGTTGACGTGTTCGGATCTATCCAGTTATTGCTCAATAGATATGCCCTGTACAAGAATCGTGTGTTAAATGTGTAAAGTTATCGATTGACAAGGACGAAACACTGCGTTTGTACCGTTCTGCAGACATATCAAACACTTCAGGGTTATCTTCCCTGCGTTTTCCTCAGTTGAATAGCGAGGCTTGTGTAGCTCATCCAATCAAATCGCTGCAACCAGTTTGTAGAACAAGCACTGGTAGACAAGTTTGAATATTAAAATTACAATTAACCATACACGGCTGCGCATTTTTTAAAGAAGAAGAATAATTTAATTTCAATAGTGGTGTGAATAAATTGGTTGAACACTTTTGTACAATATTTACACAAGTGTACACGATTAGATGTTACAATTGTGTTTACAAGTATATAAAGAATATTCTGAATTTATGCTACTAACGCGGTTAGTGACATGATGTAATTATACCGTACAAGAGAAAGTTGATGCAATGCATCAATGTCGCCGGATATACATAGTGCAGTTATGCATAACACTAACATTATAGTAGTTGAATAAACAGTTATCAACTGAGGGGCATATTGGAACATCAGGGGTGGGGTCAAGTGAAAGTGTATCATAACTTGCATTGTTTTGTCAACGAAGTGAATGATAATTGAAGCCTTTCATTGTTTATGATCAATCTCCATTCCAAAGTAGGTTTACCACACAAACAACTAATTATTGATCATAAACAGTAATGGAAATGAGTAATCTTGCCAATCATTAGTCTTAGTATTTATTATATGCCTGTACATTTTCCGGTGGAAATACATGCAGATTGACATGCGCAAATACACCACGACAGATTAAAATTCCGTATCTACATGCGGTGTAAATACAAGATTGTGACGTCAGACAGTGCGCGGAATACTTTCAGCGAGGTATCCCCAATAAACAATGTATTGAATCTGTATATTTAATAGTTTTTTCGCTCTTTATAGATCGTAGGTATATAATAAAAGGAATATTACGTTGCGGGAGCGATAAATGGGTACGTATTGCACGACTCGTAGCGTGGGAAAATCCATATCTTACTCGACCTTCGGTCTCGTAAGATATCGACTTTTCCACGCTACTTGTCGTGCAATACAAACCCTTTTATCGCTCCCGCAACGTAATATTCCATATGTATACAGTGCTTTCATTAAGGAATGATTATAAGATTTGTGAATTCCACATACACTTTTCAAGATGTTTGTCAGAATATTTGAATTTTATTATTTTTCAATAAAACCACAAAACAAACAATTTAGGATTTGCATGCAATAGCACGTCATTTTACCTTTCCTCTATTAAAGTCAACAGTGGACACCTTTGCAGCAATCTACTTTTAAAACAATGAGATAAGGGTTAAATCGCTGAAGACATGAGTTTTCTCTTTTTCTCAAAATGATATTAGCTTGGCATCCTAATTATATCATACTTTAACAAATGTTAAAATGTAGTTTAATATTTATAAATTAGACCACCTTCGAAATATAATATCAACTAAACAGTTAAATCTCACTGAAATTGTTGTATCATTTAAACTTAATTTCGAACATAAACTGAGCCCTACAACATGTTAATTTATTTTAATTCTTTCCTTCCTTTTTTTATAATGAAAATAACAAACTAATCATGTTTTAAAATTATATTATGATGAGCGCCCTTGTTGTCAATGATGCATAACAATATGCAGATCGGAAGCAATATGCCTTTAGGGAATTAAATGACACATTTAAAATTGTCAAGGACGAAATAATTTTGTACGAAAGACCCGATTCTTTCTTATTCGCAGAGGTGTCGTTCTTGAAACTCTCTTTATAGGCAGAGAGTGTTCGTTCAAAGTAATTTTTCTATTAAAACCAGTTTTATCTCGGTTTGTTCTTTTCTTCATTTGTTTCGAACCAAATAAACATTTTAAATCACCTATGATTTACTATTTCTAAGTGAGTGTAAAGAGCGGCTCTCTGCAAAGGAGATTGATCTACGCAGTTGGTATTCGCGAGTCACGCGATCAACAGTTTTAGCTTAGAAACATTTCATATTTTCTTTACAAACCAAGACATATCTTTGAACATGAAAATAACATTCAGTAAGTTAAAATTGCCATTCGACGTCATTTTCATCACATAACAAACAGTCTGCAAGCAGGTGCGCGTATGTAAACAAATGACTGTGCGATGTAAAGGTTTGTAGTTATCGCCTTTTGATTACATGTAGTATATAGTGTAAGATAAAGTATACCAGTCTAGCTAATAGGGACTGTTTTGTCTTAGTAAATAAAAAACAGAAATGCGAGTCAAAATAAAGAAACTGAAAATACCTAAAACATCGGAATATTTATTTCATTTTAGATGTGTCATAACTTAGTGTTTTTAAACAAACACAATTGTAATATGTTCAAGACATCCAAATGTGTTTCTTTCCAATAATAATCCCCCCTCCCATGTGATTTCCGAAAACCTATTAAAAATAGAAGTCGCGGGCTTCTGCCCGGCGACTAATGAGAACAGCGGATTATAAAATTGAGTCTCTAACTCCATCAGTCCTGTTATAGACATCTATTGATTGTTCATCTAGTTTTCACACTTTAACTCTTTTTAACTTGTAGACGCATTTTGACTTATCTGCAGCAGACGACATACGAACACATTATGGCAAATGAAGAAACAATTCCTGATGAGCAATTTCTTCTTTTGCCACAAATGTTCAATGATTTTCCAAAAGTTTGCCTGGATGTTTTCAAAGTCGTCTACTGTAGATGTGTTGTAATTTGGAAAGAATTGTTGTAACAATAAACGTATTATTGCGTCCACATGAGTAAGACATTGGGACATGTTTATTGTACTCCGGCATATTCGGTAACCCTTTTCCACAAAAACAAGTCTGCAGACGGCTTTGAAAAACATCAGGGCAAACAACGTTCTATATATGAAAGTATGATTATACAATAGAGTTGAAAACATTGTGGTAAAGGTAGAAATTTCTCTCTTTGCCACAATGTTTTCCAAAGTAGTATGAAGCAGATGCATCAACATGCGTCTGTAACTGGATAAGTGATCATGGGGCCAACATCGATCTGCACTGAACGCATTTTGTTGACAGTTTCAGCGGTCCAGCTAAGGAGAGGTTTACAGCTCTTTTTCCCACAAGATCTCTCTAATTTTCCAACAAACCCTATGTTGTGGTTACCTAAAAGATACGTCTCATGGTTGCGATACTTTTGGGTACCCACAACATAGGGTTAGCTTATGAATTAAGGATTTTAGAACAAGCAAGCAAAACGCTCCTTATCCAGAGCTCTGGAAACTTGTTGACGACATTTTATATCTTCTGGACTAAATAACTTATTTTACCAATATCCTTACTTGTTTGTACTAATTAGTGTAATGCATTATAATGTAAATATTTATATAAACGCTATGGTGTTGTCCTTTTGTACAATCAAATGTTTTGATAAATAAGTGGCAGGGACGCCAATTGACGTTAATGTTGAAATAATGTCAAATATCGCGCTCTCACCTAATCTCGGATAACGTCACTCGCGTCTCACGGTCTCCTTTTACTGTTTGCTCGTACGGTGTTTGACGCCTCTTTCAAGAGTGTTTCAGTTATTTCTCGGTGATTCCGGGGTGAATCACCAGTACTACCGGTATTATTTATCCGTACACCAGCGAATCAGTCGTAATGCTCAGAACGAGCAATGGCACCTAAATTTCCATTGTTTACCAAGAAAAGTGATTTAACGCTTATAAAGACTTTATGGCGAGGTAAGTAACCTTGGGAAAAAAACCACCAATTTTAGTTACAACCGTTTCACGCCAAGCCCTCGATATTTACAGCACCGTGCACACACCTCAATCACCGAGTTATGGTTGATACATTTGCGTTTGATACACGCACTTATGGCTCCTATGACCCAAGACCAACCGCAGTGTAACCGCGGTAACATCTTCAGAGCGACAGGGCAATTTGTGCCATGTTTGGCGAAAGAAAATGCAATCTCTTGGGATTGAAAATAAAACATTGCAGATAAAAAGTGAAATTGTTTCTACGATAAGGTTTTAGCCCTCAAAGAACAACACCTCGTTATAACGACTGCACTATTATACCTCCACGAGATGTTGCTCTGGAAAGGTTGCATTGTAAACCCTTCTCGAACTCGAACTCGAACATAATACTATATCCGTTCGCCTAGGGTTGCAGACAGTGGTGCAGTGGTAGAGCGTCGGCCTCTCGTACCAACAGTTCTGGGTTCGAAACGGGTGATGGGCGGGTTCTTCCTTTGGGAGTTTTCCACACAAACGGTGGGAGTACAGGTAATGTCTAAAGGATGCAGATATCGAACGTGATTATATTAGCTTTCAGCTTGTTTTACAATCGATGTAATATACATAAGTTTAATTGGTACGTCCATAACAGATCTTTTTGCAGCTTGTTTCATACGGATGTCAACAGAAGTTCAGTGATACCACGGCGTTAACTGGGGCATTTAATGCTGGGAGTAGTGGCTTCCATGCTTGGGTTTTGTGGATAACATTACGACCAACCTTGAGTTGCAAGAATAACATTACACCTGCAGGTAGTAGTGTCTTCCATCCTTGGGTATTGAGGATAACATTACGACTACTGATAGTAGTGGCTTCCATCATTGAGTTGTGGGACAACATTACACCTGCAGGTAGTAGTTTCTTCCCATCCTTGAGTTATGGGGAGAACATTACGACACCTGGTACTATTGGCTTTAACCCTTGTGTTGTGGAGATACCATTACGACTGTTGGTAGTAGTATCTTCCATCCTTGGGTAGTTGGGATACCATTACGACTGTCGGTAGTAGTGAATTCCATTCTTCTGTTGTTGAGATACCATTACGACTGTTGGTAGTAGTATCTTACATCCTTGGGTAGTGGGGATACCATTACGACTGTTGGTGGTATTGAATTCCATTCTTCTGTTGTGGAGATACCATTACGACTGTTGGTAGTAGTGTATTCCAGCCTTGGGTTGTTGGAATAACATACTGACTGCTGGTTATAGTAGCTTCCAACCTTGGGTTTTGGAATAACATTACGACTGAAGGTAGTAATGGCTTCCATTCTTTGGATTATGGGATAACATCCCGATGATGGTTGTGATGGCTTCTATCCCTGGGTTGAAGGAATAATATCTCGACTGAGGGTATTATTGGCTTCCATCCTTGGGTTGTGGGGATAATATTACGACTCTTGGTAATAGTGGCTTTCATCCTTGGCTTGTTTGGTTATCGTTACGAATAAGGGTAGTAGTGGCTTTCATCCTTGGGTTGTAGAGATAACATTACGACTGCTGGTAGTAGTGGCTCCCATCCTTGCGTTTGGGGGATAACATTCCGACTTCTGGTATCAGAGTAATCATAACTTCTTATTTATTCAGGAAACGCCGGGATATTACTGAAATACTGTTGAAAAAGACATTAAACACCATGCAAACCAACACAAACAAACAAACAAATTGACATGCCTCGAGGGAGCCAGAGACGAGATATATAGTGTAATGGTTAAGCATGGTAGAATGATCTCTTAAGCGTCAGAGATTGTCGATCTAGTATAACGACTTATAATAGAGTGGTAGAATGATCTCCTTAGCGTCAGAGATTGTCGGTCTAGTATAACGACTGATAATAGAGCGAGCCATTAACGACAGTGTGTGTCATTAACACTGAAACTGGGGGGATATTTCTGGCCCAAACACTTTGACAGTTTGGTCAATGCTTAGAAGCAAAAGAATTAAGCTTGTCGCATTGACTTTTATCAAACGTCGGAAAGAATGCTGGCTGATCTGGGGTTTGAACTCACAAATCTTGGATTGGCAGCCGGCCGCATCTCTTCCGACTGAGCTTCAAACATTTTAAGACAAACATGTAAGCTGTCCCACTAGAAGACCAACAGTGTGGACTGTGCGTAAAGTATCGACCCGGATCAGCCTAAGCATGCCATATAGGCTAACCGGAAAGACACTTTTAGCCTCCTGTGGATTTTCTGTTTCATGAATCATTACGCTATACCTCTATCCAGTTGAGAGGAAATATGTCGGCCCAGATTAGCCTGTGCGGATTTCGCAGGCTAATCTGGGTCGATACATTACGCAGAGTCCATAATGTTGGTTTTCTCGTTGATCGGCTCATTTGTCAAACATTATGACATTTAAGGCATACATGTAACGTTAACACCTATCCTGATTTCACACGACCCTAAACTAAAGTCGCGAACAGTGAAGATCAAGATTGGCCTGGACATTCGTTAAGTCTGATGTTGGACGACATTGTTGTCTACTCATTTTTGTATTTCTTAGCATAGATTACTCAATAAAAATTACAAGGAAATACCAAAAATCAGAAATGACGACGTTTTAGGGAATGAGCGGAATAAGGTTTAAAACACAAAGACCTCTTATACTGTAAACCAGTACTGTCCTGTGTTCAATGAAATAATACGGTAGCGAACGCAAGCCAATCCACCAATCAAATTGCATCTGGTGCGAACCGTCACCCGTGAGCTACCAAACTGCTATACTGAACGCAAGACATATCTCAATTTGCTCGATTGGTTAATGTCATACAATGATACCGACAGTTTAACGGTAATGGCGACAGTGCTATTTCCGGTCACCTGTAAATGTGTGAGGGTTCATCCAGGATCATCTTGCCTCTCAAGAGACGACTTTTGACCTCTTTTCAGGGGACGACATTTTAAAACATTGTCAAAAGGTGTTATTGCTATTGCTACAGAGCTGAAAACATTGTGGCAAAAGAATAATTGTTCATTATGAGTAATATCTATTTTTGTCACAATATTTTAAAAAGTAGTCTGCTGTAGTGCCGTCAGAATGCATCTATGTGTGGTAAAGGGCTAATAATTTTCATAATTTCTAGGTAAAAGTAGGGGGGGTTTCCGTTAATTAACCTGACAGATTGATAATGGTTTCGTGGTTGCCTTCAATATATGCTGAGCTTTACCGTATGTACGAAAACTCACTTCATTCCAGCAACACAACATCGGATTTAACCCTTTCCCACATACAACATATCTGCAGCAGACGACTTTGAGAAAGGATAGCGCAGAGGGCTATGCTCAATAGACGTGTAACTTCGTCGGTATATTGAAAGCCTGTTTCGTTTGATGATTCGTGGAATATTAGTGAACAGACTGTGTATTATTATAAATAAACACCAGGCTGAATTCAGAGAAAGGACAGTGTAGATTGCTGTACTCAATAGACGTGTAACTTCGTCGCTAAATTGAAAGCCTGTTTCGGTTGATGAAACCTCGTTGGTTTTCATGGAAAATTAGTGAACAGACTGTGTCTTATTATAAATAAACACCAGGCTGAATTCAGAGAAAGGACAGTGTAGACGGACGGCTATGCTCAATAGACGTGTAACTTCGTCGCTAAATTGAAAGCCTGTTTCGTTTGACGATTCATGGAATATTAATGAACAGACTGTGCATTATTATAAATAAACACCAGGCTGAATTAAGAGAAAGGACAGTGTAGACGGACGGCTATGCCCAATAGACGTGTAACTTCGTCGCTAAACTGAAAGCCTGTTTCGTTTGACGATTCATGGAATATTAGTGAACAGACTGTGTCTTATTATAAATAAACACCAGGCTGAATTCAGAGAAAGGACAGTGTAGAGGGCTATGCTCAATAGACGTGTAACTTCGGCGCTAAATTGAAAGCCTGTTTCGTTTGACGATTCATGTAATATTAGTGAACAGACTGTGTCTTATTATAAATAAACACCAGGCTGAATTCAGAGAAAGGACAGTGTAGAGGGCTATGCTCAATAGACGTGTAACTTCGTCGTTAAATTGAAAGCCTGTTTCGTTCGACGATTCGTGGAATATTAGTGAACAGACTGTGTCTTATTATAAATAAACACCAGACTGAATTCAGAGAAAGGACAGTGTAGAGGGCTATGTTCAATAGACGTGTAACTTCGTCGGTATATTGAAAGCCTGTTTCGTTTGACGATTCATGGAATATTAGTGAACAGACTGTGTCTTATTATAAATTAACACCAGGCTGAATTCAGAGAAAGGACAGTGTAGAGGGCTATGCTCAATAGTCGTGTAACTTCGTAGCTATACTGAAAGCCTGTTTCGTTTGATGATTCGTGGAATATTAGTGAACAGACTGTATCTTATTATAAATAAACACCAGGCTGAATTCAGAGAAAGGACAGTGTAGAGGGCTATGTTCAATAGACGTGTAACTTCGTCGGTATATTGAAAGCCTGTTTCGTTTGACGATTCATGGAATATTAGTGAACAGACTGTGTCTTATTATAAATTAACACCAGGCTGAATTCAGAGAAAGGACAGTGTAGAGGGCTATGCTCAATAGTCGTGTAACTTCGTAGCTATACTGAAAGCCTGTTTCGTTTGATGATTCGTGGAATATTAGTGAACAGACTGTGTCTTATTATAAATAAACACCAGGCTGAATTCAGAGAAAGGACAGTGTAGAGGGCTATGCTCAATATACGTTTAACTTCAAATCTCGTTGGTTTTCATGGAAGATTAGTGAACACCAGGCTGGACAGGGACAGCACAGAGTACAGGGTTTATGTTCAATATACGCGTAACTACGTCGTTAAACGTGAAAGCCTGCTTTGTATGACAAATCGTAGTTGGTTTTCACGGGAAAAAACTGAAACATGTTTCTGTGTCAGTCTCCATTGAATGCATGATAGATATACCAGCTAAATCCGTTCAGTAGACATCATATATATATTAAACCGTAGGAAAAGTTAACTAAGGTTGACCTAACTTAATATTGTTTCCAATTCTTATCAACCAGCCCTGTGTTTAAAAGACATTGAATCTGAAGCACGTTTAACGAAAACCAGTTATGTTTCAGTTATTTTCCGTAAAAACGATTTCTTTTGGTCGAATTCGCCCGGCCCGATCACTATATGAACGTTGTTCTTAATGTTCAACAAACCAATGCATTTTATCATTGAAAGTAAAAACTCATATCGCTCGGGCTTATACGATGTCGATTACAATTCCTGAATCATAATTGGATTGCGTAAAACATGTTTTTGTTTCCGTGTCTTTAATATACGAGTAATGCGTTTAATAGACGCTTAACTTTATGTTACTGTTAAAAGTGGAAACCCATTTCGTTCAGGTAAAACGAAGTATTTAAGGCCCTGAAGAGTATAATATACTGTGTTTTAGCGGAACATGTAGATGGCGAAGTCTAAACATTCCAATAATCGAAGATGAGTTTCATTTTATTTTAGAATGTCCATTATATCAAGAATTAAGAACGACATTCATAAAACAGCAAAACACTGGAAGAGACCAAATATTTTGAAACGTACCGATCTCATGACATATGAGAGTCCTAAATTAATTAAATCATTTGAATTGTGAAAAACTTTGTATTTTGAATAAATGACATACATACCCTTTTAGGCTTTGACAATACTAATTGAAAATGTATTCAATGTTTATACTGTGCTTTGTATAATTTCATTTGATGGCAAATATGTTTATTTTTTTAGTAAATAACAGTAGAATCATAAGCTGGCTATGTTTAAAAATAAATGTATATGTAAGATAATATTTGTAATATTTGTATTATCTATGTTAAAATGTACATTGTTAAAAACTGTATACTCATGGGTATACACTGTCTACTGTATTTCTAAATAAACTTGTAAACTTGTAGACTTGTGTCTATGTAAGTATGTATTGAACGCAGGGCTGGCTGTTCTCATATTATATGAACAAAGTCACACTATTAGAGCGTATTGTTTTCGCCGTTCGCAGTCGCAGTTGGAAGCCATCATCCCAAACTGCAATTCGTCCACACAAAATAGTCCTGCAATATACAAATGAATGCACATAAATGATACAGGTTCATATACATGTATATTGAAACTGAAAGCACTGAATAAATCAAAATTTCCTCAGGGGCTTTTAATCTCAACGAAACAGTGCAGGAAAAGTGCTACTTGAAATTTCAAAAGGAACTACTTTTTTGTGGAATGACAGCGTATGTTGAATAACAAAACATTGATATTTGTCATGACATTGCACTTATGCTTTAAACAATTGACTGATTCAGTTAAACATCATTGTATCAACAAGAATAACACAAATAGTTAACGCCCCTTCCTGTAATGTTTTATTGGAGTATTCATTTCTAACGCCAAACGTATTTCGAAGCATTTTAAGGAAACGGCTTTTGAAAATATTTAGGAAAAATGAAGAATCACTATTTACGAGCAATCGCTCCTTTTTCACAATGTTTTCAACTACATAAACGAACAAACTCAATTTCAAACTTCATCATGTAACAAACAACCAAACGATGGAAAGATAAAGGCAGTTTACCTACCCAAGAACACGACGTCTAAGTTACAGCCGCTGGACCAGGGGATAATTGCGACCTATAAGCGTAACTACCGCGGTAATCTGACATCCGTTATGATTAACAGCAAAATGTCTGTTTCAGAATACCTGCGTCAGTTAAACATTAAGGAAGCGATTTATCTCTCGGGTTCAGCGTGGGAGAAGGTTTCACAGAGAAACATCGTTGGATGCTGGCGAAAAGGAGGACTCGGAATACAGGAAGAAGACAGCTCAGACGAAGAGTTTGAAGGTTTTGAAGAGCGAGATCTGTCAGATTCTGAAAACAGCGCAAAATTTTGTCTGGATGACTTGCGTAAAATGAAGCAAGCATTCGGACTTGATTTTGACGATGACGCTCTACAAAACTGGATAACTATGGACGATGATGAACCAACTTTCCAGAGAATGACAGACGAAGAAATAATTGAGAGTGTAAGACAGAAGACTGTCACCCCTACAGTCGAAGAAGAAGACGACGATATCGTGTATGAGCCCCCACCAGCGAGTTCTGAAGTGTTGAGATCTCTGGATACTGTGATGCGCTGGATTGAATCGTCTCAGCTTGGCACAGTATTCAAGGTCCAGCATGTCAGGAACCTCATACATGATGCCAGAACCGAAGCCAGAGAGAAGAGTGTTCAGAGAAAACTGACCGAATTTTTCGGCGGGGGATCTGCGCACTCCGAATGAACGGCCTTTTTAAAGGCCACAAACTGAACAGCCCTTGTTAGGGCTACCAATACACAGTTCTTTTCAGGACTACAAAACGGCCCTTTTTAAGGGCCACAAACTTATTAGGGTTACAAAAATTGGTCAGGAAAAAAATAAGCAACAAAATTAATTTCCAATTTTATTTCGCATACAATGATACTTACCGCATACCATCCTTTTTTTACGACGTGTAAATAATACTACAACACCGGTAATAACCCTATAGTAGAAAATGAAATAAGTTTTAACATTTGTTTTACGAAAATTCAGTAATATTTTCAAAGTTTGATTATACAAATACATCTATCAAATGTCAAAGAAACAGGTAATTATTACTTGCAAGCTTGTTTTAGCCAAAAACACTTTCTCTTTGCAATTGAATTAGTGCATGCATTATAGGTGGGTGGGTGGGGTAATTTTTTTTTTGGAACAGCGTTATAAATTTAACCCCGCATATAGCACTGTTAGAGACCATGGCTCCCAAGTACAGTGTTATAGCGGAGTGCCAGTGTAAAACTATTAGAGATTTACTTATAAACTTTTTCCTTAATTTTGTCTAGATGTTTTCAAGATGGTCTGCTGCAATTTAGTTTTTTTTAGGGAAACGACAATGGTAGACAAGTGGTACTGACACTCAAAGACTCAGACAAAACCCTTTCCCAATTGCAGAAGCATGTTGACGCATCTGCAGCAGACGACTATGAAAACATCGTGACAACATTGCTTTTGCAACAAGATGCTCAAGACTGTTTAAGACTTAAGAGATATTTCGTATATGAGAAAGGGTTAAGCCAGACATATCTTCCCATGTTATAAATACGCTAATGCTTATAGTCATGGAACACCCCTAAAATAAATCCGCGACTCCCTCGTGTATGGTCTGGCGCTATTATGTCAATTATGGAAGACAATCGATCATAACACTTTTTATCAACTTAATACTTAATTACTTAAAAGCATCCTTCTTTGGTTTTGTTTCACTATTACAAATGCGCCGAATTGTTTAAAGTAGACTCTTCCATGTTTAAACATGGGGGCGTCTCCATCTGTCTTGTAATAGGGGTTTGGCATATTTTTATAACTAAAACGCAAGCAATGCTGATTTCAGGTGAGACAGCTCGTTACGAGCTGACTCACCTGAATCTGCATTGTTTGCAAAAACATCAATATTGCCTTTGGCGCTGAAAGAGTTAACTTGTATTGTTAGTCAGAAAGGTAACTATTTATGCCAAATTAGCTTGTTACTTAAATATGTTACATCATTCATTTCTCAAAATATTATGGATACAAAAATTATGAAGTATGCTTGCTAGTATTTTAAGTATTACTTAGCGCTATGTATGGCTGGTGGAATTATTACCTGATCCATCTTCCCTCATACGACAATTCTGCAGCAGACGACTTTAAACATATGTTGTCAAAAAATAGAAAAATCTCTATAATTGAATGGATAACCTAAAAGTGAAAAACATTGTGGCAAAAGGAGAAATTGCTCAATTTGAGCAATTTCTCTATAATTGAATGGATACCCTATGACTAAAAGTGAAAAACATTGTGGTAAAAGGAGAAATTGCTCGTTTTGAGCAATTTCTCTATTATTGAATGGATAACCTATGACTAAAAATAAAACATGGTGGCAAAAGGAGAAATTGATCGTTTTGAGCAATTTCTCTATAATTGAATAGATAACCTATGACAAAAAGTGAAAAACATTGTGGCAAAAGGAGAAATTGCTCATTTTGAGCAATTTCTCTATAATTGAAAAGATAACCTATGACTAAAAGTGAAAAACATTGTGGCAAAAGGAGAAATTGCTCGTCTTGAGCAATTTCTTCTTGTGTCACTATGTTTTCAAAAAGCCGTCTGCTGCAGAGGCGTCTGAAAGCGTCTATATGAGGGAAAGAGTTAAGGCTAATTGACAATCATTTACTAGGGTATAATGGAGAATTGACACCAACTTCCAGCGAGAACTGAAATCCATTTAGCAAACACACGCGGGCATTCCGACTTGCACTTTCGGCTTTTAGTTCTATTTCCTATAAAGAATGGCTTAATTGCTGGAAAGTAGTACTGTTTCCGACCAAAGCTCATTACTAGTAAATACATACGCGTTCGACGTCACCTTATCCGGCGTGTCCTTTAAAGAGCAAATTAAGCGAACGCTAGAAAAACAATAAACTATGTAAAGACGGAACCTGGTTGAATAAATAAAACGCGGTCCGTGCAAATGAGCAATATGTTTCTGTAATTTATGCAAAGTTGAAATCATTTCACTCCACAGACTAGTAATAGAGGGGACTGCAAATAGAGTTATTCTAGTTCCGGAAGCAGTAAACACGTCGGACAAAACGGAAGTGGCTTTTAATACTCGGTATTTGTTGTTTTTTCTCACCCGTACGGTTGCTATGGAAGAAAGTCTGGAAATCGCCCACCACTCTATTTTACGTCACACTTGATTTAACCGGGTTGAGCATAAATTTGAAATTCATCGGTATCGAATCGGATAATTGGAATACAAATCGCCGAGATAATAGATACTTGAAGATAGGAGGACGTCCCTGCACGTTGTTTTTAGATTGTTTGTAAAATATCGTAGGACTAAACTAAAATTGTGTGGTCATATCTTTTCATTCGTTTTTAAACATTTAGTAACTTTATTTGAATATTTAATATCGTGTTTTCTCCAACTGACGTTTACAAGATGGATTACCAAAAGGTTTGATATAAATTTATACATATTTATTGTAGTGATTGTTGTCACGTATCCTATTTCGCTATATTATTTTTGTGTAAATGTACAGGTTCTTTTTTTTATCTAATCTTTCATGCTTTGATATTATTATTCCTTATTTTTACTATTATAATTATTATTATTATTATAATTATTATCATTAGTGTATTTTTTATAAATGTTCACATTGAATGCGGTGTATAAGAAAGTAGCATCAGAGTGCAAATTTTATTTCATCCCATCATACAAATTGATGATATGAAATTCAACAAGGAAAAGTGTGCATATTTCGGCTTCAAGTTGTTTTTGTTGAAATTTCTGACGAACGAATACAACGATTGAATACAGCCATTGTGTGTAAATGCACGTGGGTTGTTTCGAAACACAGTTCAATCGCGATAACACGCACATTTACAACAACTTGAATCATAACCTGCAAAGGATCTATCTTTTGAAAATAGTGTAGCTCATAACGAACAATCAGACATTATGCTGCACCTTTTTACTGATATGATTGTATATCTGGCTTGATTTTCATAATATTCACCTACGTATACAAGAATTATGAATCTGACAATGCATAAAGCATAAACCAAGCGGTCACTCGAACACTGGCGTCGATAATTCGAGTTATCGCAAGTCTACTATAATTGTGTTAAAGAATAAAATACGCTTTATCGTTTTACCAAAATTGTTTAAAGCATTCTTACCCGTTTCCACATACAACAGATCTGTAGCAAATGACAGTAAAAACACCAGGACAAAGCATTGACAATTCTCTAAAAATGAAATAATAATAATAATAAAATTGACCAATTTCTCCTTTTGCCACACTCCTTTCAAAAGTCGTTTTCTACAGAAGAGTAAAAAGGCGTCTGCATGTGAGGAAGCGGTAATGCTGCTGATGATAAATATATGTGTTGTTTGTATACAATGTACGTGTATATGCTTTGAAGACCGGTGCTTATATTACAACAAAAGCATAATGTATTGTATGTTTTTGTAATGTTTTGGATATGGGGATTTTGTACACATTGAACGTATGATTTAGTGATTTAAAAAGACTTAACAAATTTGTTATTATAATTTACAGCGATGTTCTTGCAATACAATTTACATCATGAATCGCTCTTTATTTATTTTTAAATTGATGATGCTCGTCACATTTCGTTTATTGTTAATGATTTCCACTGGGAAATGTTCGTTATTAAAATGAAAGATTAGAAATACTGAACCGAAATATGCCTGCCGTTGGAATCCTTAAATCCCCGTTCATCGGACATTTTGACGTTTAAAACCTACTTTTGTAATATTCAGATAAAAATACAAGTAATAATATCTTGAGAATTGGATGTAGGACTTCAAGTACAAAGTTAAAATGTAGGGAATTCATAAAATGCTCATTTTAGAAATGATATTTTTTTCATTCCACAATGTTAACAAACGGCGTTTGTTGTTTGCATGATGTTTGACCACGCTTTCAACAGTATTTCAGAAACATCTCGGCGTTACCTGATTGATTTACCCGTTCTACCGGTATCATTTATACTGACACCGATGCATCAGTTGTAATCATATCCCTCAAGCCTGAGCGATATATTATGCAGCCGTCACTAGCATTGTTTAAGTATTTGGAATGACTCGAACACTTCTCTCCCGCTGCAAAGGTGGATTCCTAAGTCACTCACTACATTACATGAGACGCTCGAACTGCAGCTGTCAAAGGGAGCCATTAATTATTAGCAAATGTGCACATATAAAACTGTCTTCTGCAGATGCGTCAACTGAATGCGTCTTACAGACGGGAAAGTGGTAAAAGCGTGACAGCTGAGCCCCGGTTTGCTCAGTCTATAGCGACTCGGGCTATCACTCCAGCGGTTTTGAGTTCGCAACCTAGCTCGGTCAACATTCTTTACGACGTTTATCAATAGTTAATGCGAGAGGCGTCATTTGTCTTCCAACAATCGGCTTACAGTATATGCCTCTTACATGGAAATACTAGTTTGTGGAGTACTTGTGTGAACTGGGAGCTTTGATATGACTGAAACATTGTTGACTACGGTAATACGTCTCAATCAATCATTTAACACATTTTCGTATTACAAACGACAGTAAACAAACAAGGAGTATGTATATGTCACAACCCATGAGTAGTATTACCTGGCAATATTGACCTGATCATGCCCTTTAGAAAATGTGTAGTAGAGTGGTCTGTCCCAAAGATAGGCAATATATAACTATGTGTTTGTATATTTGGATACTTATTCCGCCTTGCTACGGAGCTAGCTTTACTGGCGAATTGATATCGTCCCGTCTCCGGGACACGAGTTCCCGAGTTCGAGCTCTGAATGGGCCGGACGTTTTCAGATGGGTTACAAGGCCGCCCGACGTAAATAACCCCCAGCGATGTAAAATGTAGTAGTTGTTGTGGGTCGGGTCAGACGTTTTTCAGATGAGTGACAAATATGATATGAACTGTGTCTGGTACTGTGGGGGTTTTATGGTCTCTCCGGTGTGTATATTATAAGTATAGACACTTTCTGTTGCTTCTGCAGCAGACGACTTTTGAAAACAGTGTGGCAAAAGGAGAGAAAATGCTCATAATGAGCAATTTCTCGAATTGCCACAATATTTTCAATTTTATTCAATTATAGAGATTGTTCCTTTTTTACCAGTATTTTTTCAAAGTCGTGTGATGCAGATTATTTGGTGTATGCTGGAAAGGAATAAAACCCAGACCGCTGATGATACATATCATGATCCGCGGCTAGCGATTTTGGGGGTCTAAATAACACTCCGCTTTAACACCGTTTAACCCTTTTTGACGCATTTGCAGCAGACGACTTTTGAAAACATTGTGACAAAAGAAGAAATTGCTCATGATGATCAATTTCCCCCTTTGCCACAATGTTTTTAACTCTATTTAATGTTTAAACTCTCATTTATGGAGATACTAACTGTTTTGCCAATATCTTTTCAAAGTCGGCTGCTGCAGATTTATTGTATTTGGGAAAGGGTTAAAGTTATAAAACGAGTGATCCTACACTTCCACTGTTTTGTCGGGACATGCCTTACAACTATGCAATGTATAGGGGGCGATGAAGATTCTGTTGAGACTGACTGTGAACAGGCTCGTCCGAGTCTTCACTGTACGTGAACGCATTAAGACCCAGCATCGCTAGACTCGGCTCTCATATATTTAACAAAAGTTATTATTTAGATATATTATAATGTACAGAAACATAATCTGGGTCCAATTCCACCAACCTTTCTTAGCGCTAAGTAATATTTAAATACTTAAAAGCTTATTTCATCATTTTTGTTTCACTAAAATATTGTAAAACATGAATGGTGGAATGTATTCAAGTTAATGACTAAGTTGACATATATAGCTACCTTGCTGACTAACACTCATCGTTAAGAAATGTATATTGCTAAGTAAAACCACAAGAGAAAGTTGATGCACCGCATCAATGTCGCCGGAAATCCATAATGCAGTGATGCATAAACACTTACATTATAGTAGTTGATAAAACAGTTATCAACTGAGGGGCATATTGGAACATCAGGGGTGGGGTCAAGTGAAAATGTATCATAACTTGCATTTTTTTGTCAACGAAGTGAATGTCCTTCATTGAAATATAATTGAAGCATTTCAATATTATGGCCAATCTCCATTTTAAGGTAGGTTAACAATACACACAGCCAACTAATTATTGATCATAAACAGTAATGGAAATAATGAGTAATCTTGCCAATCATGAGTCTTAGTATGTTTACAGTGCTTTCATTAAGGAATAATTATAATTGTGAATACCACATACACTTTTCAAGATGTTTGTCAGAATATTTGAATTTTATTATTTGTCAATTAAACCACAAAACAGACAATTTGGGATTTGCATGCAATAGCAGGTCATTTAACCTTTCCCCTATTAAAGTCAACATTGGACACCTTTGCAGCAATCTACTTTTAAAACAATGAGAAAAGGGTTGAATCGCTGAAGACACGAGTTTTCTCTTTTTCTCAAAATGATATTAGGTTGGCATCCTAATTATATCATACTTTGACAAATGTTAAAATGTAGTCCAATATCAAAGTAGACCACCCTCGAAATATAATATCAGCTAAACAGTTATATTTAATTGAAATTGTTGTATAATTTCAAACTTAAATTCGAACATAAACTGAACCCTACATCGTGTTAATTTATTGTAATTCTCTCCTTCCTTTTTTATAATGAAAATAACAAACTACTCATGTTTTAAAATTATATTATGATGAGCGCACTTGTGTCAATGATGCATAACAATATGCAGAACGCAAGCAAAATGTATGTAGGGAAACTAATGACACATTTAAAAGTGCCAAGGACGAAATAATTTTGTATAAAATACCCGATTTGTGAACCATTCTTCTTCGCAGAATTGTCGTTCTTTACACTCTCTTTATAGGTAGAGAGTGTTCATTCAAACTCATTTTTCTATTAAAACCAGTTTCATCTCAGTTTGTTCTTTTCTTCTATTTGTTTCGAACCAAATAAACATCTTAAATCACCTATAATTAACTATTTGTAAGTGAGTGTAACGAACGGCTCTCTGCAAAGGAGATTGATCTACGCGGTCGGTATTCGCTAGTCACGTGATCAACAGTTTTACCTTAGAAACAGTTCATATTTTAGATATACATCGATAAACATTATTAAATGAATTCATCACAAATCAAGACATCTTATTGAACATGAAAATAACATTTCAAAATTACTGTTTAAAGGAGAATACGTCTTGATTTCATCTCGATATTGACACATTACAGTCTGCTGCAAGTCTAATAGGGACTCACTTGTCTTCGTAAATAAGACAAAAAAAATAAAATAATGCGAGTCAAAATAAAGAAATTGCAAATACTTAAAACAATGGAATGCTTATTTCATTTTAGATGTGTCATTTTTGGCCTGGTAGTAATACCATTTTTTTCGGAGTTGGCAGCATGCCAATTGCTGTTAGAACCAAACAACGCGAGAAAAATGCGCGAGAAAAATAGTTCATCATGGATTTAACAAAACTGCATTTAAAAGGTTAGGATCTCCCCCATAAATATCATTTGAATGTTGTTGGAACATCAATGAAAAGCCTAATAAAATATAAGTTTAAGATTTTTTTTTAGAAATTAATACGCCGAGAGGTCAAATATGGACGCTTGTTAACATTATTAACATTCGCGAAGAGGAACGGAAAAAAGAAAGAAGTCAGTGGCGGATTAACCGGGGGGGGGGGGGCCGTAGGTCCCGTGCGTCAAAAAATTAATGGTAAACAAATAAAAAGCGTGGCAAATGTAGTGGCGGATTTAGTGGGGGGTCCATAGTGCCCCCACCCCACGAAAAAAGTCACGTGAAATATACAGTGACGGATTAACCGGGGGCCGTAGGGCCCGTGCGTCGAAAAATTAATGGTAAACAAAGAAAAAGCGCGGCAAATGTAGTGGCGGATTTAGCGGGGGCCCTAGGGCCCGTGCCCGACTCCCCCACCCCACGACACCCCGACCCGGTCTGGCATCATACATATCAGCGCCGGACCAAATTCGCTGCTCAGAGCCCGGCCGGATATCGGGCAGACATTGACCGGTGAAAGGCGGCGTCTGGTCGACCATCCAATGTGTCTCGCAGGTTATACAAGCCGGGTGATCGCATCATTTATCAGATTCCAGGCGCGCTCTTCACAGAGGGTAGCAATTTAACACATAGTTTATCACAAAAGTGTCAGAGTAACAGTTCTACAAGATGCCCTATAAAAAAAGGGAAGACTGAAGGAGAAGGAGAGGGCAGTACCCAAAAGAGAGGGAGAGTGGCAGTAAAGGGAATGAAACCTCTCCCCTTCAGCCATCAATGCACCAATAACTAAGTTGTAGAGGTAGCGTGCAAACGCAAACCTCTCCATTAATCGTGCTGTGCAGGTGCCCGCAAGTGCTGTGGAGGTATCAACGGAATTTTCGTTAGAATGCTGGTCTTAATGATAATTAAGTCAAGTTCGAATATGGGTCATATTGGGCAAGAGACTAGGTCACTAGGCCAAATTGAAGGGAAATCTTGTTAACATAATGGAGGCTGCATTTTTAACTTGAGCATGTTGAAACTGTATCAGAATGTTTGTCTTGATGATATGTAGGCCAAGTTTGAATATTGGTCATGTCTTTTAAAAAACTAGTTCACTAGGCCAAATTGAAGGAAAATTCTTGTCAACACTGTAGAGGCCACACTTTTTAAAATTTGGTCAGACTGTTTATCTTAATGATATCTAGTCCATGTTCGAATAAGGGTCATATCGGTTAAACAAAAATAGGTCACTAGGCCAAATTATGGAAAATCTTGATAACACACTGGATGTTGCATTTTGAATCTTTGTCAGAATAATTGTCTTGATGAGTTTTGCATATTTCAAACACTTTCTTCCGCTCTAGTACATGGTTTAGAGAACTATTTCAACTTGATGGAATGTGATTTAACATTGACATATTTCTCAATATAATGATGCAGACACAATATTCTGCCTAAACCTGCTGTCAAATTTCCCGTTGATTCTTCATGTCTTAAATGTGTATACTTGTGAGCTCTCGATATAGTGCCAACAAGGGCCTACTGTTTTTAAATTGGCAGTTTAATAACATTTACTATTTTTTACATGATCTTTCAACTTCTTGACAATAAATACATAAAAACACAAGCTGCAATTGTTATTTCCTTTCACATTTCCCCTACTTCTCTAACCTTCCAGTAGCCCCCAGGCCGTCAGCACTGCAGTGCTTTGATTAAACAAACGCAATTGTAATATGTTCAAGACATTTAAATTTGGTTTTTTTTTCTAATAATAACTCGTCCGCCCATGTCATTTCCGAAAAGCTATCAAAAATATGAGTCGCGGGCTTCTGCCAGGCGACTAATTATGATGTACAGAAACATAATCAGGGTCCAATTCCACCAACCTTACTTAGCGCTTAAGTTATATTTAAATACTTAAAAGCTTACGTCATCATTTTTGTTTCACTAAACTTTTGTAAAATATGAATGGTGGAATGTATTCAAGTTAGTGGTGCGTGATTCACACGCCATTTATAAATTTAACTGTTTGTGTAAATTGTGTTATTACGTTATTGAAAATATCGATATTTGTATAATTGTTCTCTATTTTGTCTTAAAAGTTATATTTGGTATATGATTAAAGGAAAATGATGTAACGGTAGCGAGACAAGACCTTCGGTCTCGCGAGATATCAGTTTTCCACTCCCCTCGTAGTACAATACCGCAGACAGTAACACTACTGCGACATAATATTCCCCATTTATTTGAGCGCATCTAGTGATTTGGGGTATTAACGTGCCTGCGTACAGCGAAGACACAGTACAAATGTGTGCGACGTCTTGGATCAACTAGTATAAATTGAAAGGTACCGAAGCTTATAATGCTGTCTGCTAGTTAGACAGTAAATACAAAGACATGTGCACTGGTCGTCCTATCATGACTGAAACACTATTGAAAACGACGTTAATTCGCCCACCAAGCAGTAAATAAATTAATGCAAACAATCATTTTTAAAATTCAAGGGTACAAGCATTATCTTTTTTATAGAAAATCAGAGTTTCCACAGTAACTTTTGCTTTAGTTACAGTTTGCTTCAATATGTTCATAATCCCTTAGTTCAAAGTGGGACGAATAATTCAGCTATCACATAAATAATGAAACCAATAGTTTTAAATTGAGATAAAAAAAATACGATCGAAATTGACGATAGCATTTGTATTAACAATGCGATTACGTTAGGACAGAATGTCGTGTTTAAGGTTGGCGAGTAACTTTGTTATCCCTTAAAGATCAATACCATGCATACAATTGTATTAGGTTTCCTGTTTTATGTCATTACATGCTCGACTATTTGGCGTCGAAATAAAACGGGATTAAAATGAAGGACTGGGCTGAAAACTATTACACGACCAACAGTTGTGCTAACGTTATAGATGCATATGTTCTAGTACAACACCACCGATGCGAACGTTCTAGTACAACACCACCGAGGCTGACGTTCTGGTACAACACCTACGAGGCGGACGTTCTATTACAACACCACTGAGGCGGACGTTTTAGTACAACACCACCGAGGCGGACGTTCTATTACAACACCACCGAGGCGGACGTTTTAGTACAACACCACCGAGGAGGACGTTCTATTACCGGGTACAAGACCTATGCGAGATGTACTCCTTTACAAAAGTATTTCGGGTAAAAGAAACCAATCATGTTCGCCATGGTTTGTTCATGTCAGACCTCCTTATTTACCACAGTATGTTGGGTACCAAACTACAGCACCCAGCACATGTGAGGATGATACACAGGCCATACCCGTCACGCTATGGGCAACCGTCGTCTTTGAACATGCGACTAGGCCACAACACTCAGATCGAATTCGAAACCCGGCTGGATTCATTCCTTGCGAGGATCAACAAACGTCGTTGTCACTGGCGTCGTTCGTTTTCTACCAATGGCATAATTAAGTCGTTTTCTATGTATACCTGCTGGAGGGGTTCGACGGCACTTCAAACAATCAAACCTCTGATAGGCCTGGTCATAGGCACAGTCATACCAGTCAAGTGGTTAGCATGGGGGGATTTTGATCCGGGCTTCCCTGGTTCGATCCCCGGTCTCTGCGGTTATGTTGAAGCCCAATTTCCTAGCATTTTACTGTTTTTGTCACCAAGAGATCATGAATAATTTTTCTGTCGTCGTGATATCACTGAAATAATATTGAAAACGCCGTGAAACCCAATACAATAAATTCACCGGGATCATCATGATCTGCCTATATACAGACGTAAGTGCATCTTCTAAAACTAGAATTACAGCTTAAACAATTCAGCATAATAACGGTTAAACTGTATTTTACTGATAAACCTTTTCCCACATACAGAGGCATTTTGACGCAATAAGCAGGAGGCGAGATGTTTTTAAATATAGTGGCAAAAGGACATATGGCTTATTGAACGCAATGTCTCTTATTGCTAAAAAGAGATTTTCCATATTTTACCAAGATGTATTCAAACGAGTGTGCTGCAGATTTATTGCACGCTGGAAAACAACTTTAGCGTCATATTTTGACAATAGTTTCATTCCTGTCTGCGGTTTGAGTTTATCCAGCCATGCTTGATTTTAATAATTTGAAATATTCATGAAAAGGGGAATGGCGTCATATCGAGTCAGCCGCGTCTAGCGAGTTTGGGGTCTTAATTCATCTTCGTTCAGTAAAGAGTTAGACGAGCCTGAAAATGCACGAGTCTCATCGGAGTCTGTATCGTCCGCATATAGTATGTCAAACAAACCCCAATGCTCCTCCTGATAAAAACCTGGAAGTATGTCTCTACCAGTGATATGACAATATATGAGCTGTTCCACGAGAAAACCAACAGTGCCGACTCTGCGTAAAGTACCGACCCGGATCAGTCTAAGCATGCCGCGCAAGCTAACCCGGATAGGCATTTTCGCTTCCTGTGGATTTTCTGTTTCGCGCAGGTTAATCTGGGCCGACACATTCCGTCTAATTGGGATTGGTGTATAGTGTAATAATTCCTGTAACAGAAAATCCACAGGAGGCGAAAAATATCTGTCCGGGTTAGCTTGCGCGGCTTGCTCGGGCTCATCCGGGTCGATACTTTACGTTGAGTCCACAATGTTGGTTTTCTCCCGAGACGACTCTTAGACTTCACACGAATAGCGACCTTGGGGGTTGTTAAATTTTCATTTTATAATTGTAAAGCGACCATCGGAGGGTCGGTAAAAAATCGTTGTATACGATCAAAATATAAACTTGTATAGTGATTGGACTCCCGAAAACTCGAAGTGTGCTGTATTAGCCGAGAACCGGTTAAAAGATCATGACACATGTACAGCGACCTTCGGAGGGTCCGTATATAATCGTGTTATCCCTTTCCCACATACATCAAATCTGCAGCAGACGACTTTGAAAATATTTACTCAAGGCTTAGAAAATCTCTAGAAATGAAGGTAAACTTACTGAAAAAAGTTGAAAACAGTGTGGCAAAAGGAGAAATTGCACGTTCTGAGCAATTTTTCCTTTTGTCATAATGTTTTCAAAAGTCAACTGCTGTAGATGCGTCAAAATACGTCTATAGGTGGGAAAGGGTTACACGATCAAAATACAAATGTGTATACCGGGAGGGCTCCCGGTAACTCGAAGTCGACAGCGACCCATAACTCACTTCGACTTGAAGACGAGCTCGAGGTATCCCAATCAATGTGTGTAGTTTCAGCTTCGTAATTCGGTTATACTTAAATGTTATGAAGATGAATTTCATTTGTTGCTAATTTGTCCTCTGTATACTGATTTAAGGGTTGTTTATATTCCAAGATAATACAGATAACACATTTCACTAGAAATTTATTTTTTATTGCTTAATGTCTAGTTCAAACACAACTGTTATACGAAAGCTAGCAATGTATTTTTGTATTTTTCACTCGAAAAAAGAAAATGCACTATAGAAGTATTTTGCTAAAATTGTTACTTCATTATACAACTTTGTCATCTTCTGTCATGTTGTGTACCATATATGTATTGTCTCTGTGTCGACCGGAGGCCTTTGTAAAATAAACTTTGAACCTTTTTAAGAAAAAAAGACAGTGATAAAATCGTTTCAAGAAAACAGCGAGCCGAGCGATCAGAACTGCTGCTAAACCGTTTGCAGAAGACATATCCGTCCAAGAAACTGGTTCAGGTTGAATGATATATTCGAAGTGTCTCGTTCAAGATAACCAATGTATTTATATTTATATTTGTATATACAACCGTTGTCCCGATGTTTCAAGAATGTTCAATCGACAAATTCAAATAAATCGACAAATATAGTTTTAGAACAAGTCCCGAAGGTTGGTTTAACATGTGACATTTAAGCCGAATTACGAGAAAACCAACATTATGGACTCTGCGTAATGTATCGACCCAGATCAGCCTGCGCAGCCCGTCTAAGGAGGATAATGGTATAGATTTATGATTCCTGAAACAGAAAATCTACAGGAGGCGAAAAGTGTCTGTCTGCGTTAGCCTGCGCGGCATACTTAGGCTGATCCGGATCGATACTTTACGCAGAGTCCACAATGCAGCTGCGGCGATAGACATCTGCGTAATGTATCGACCAGATCAGCCTGCGCTGTCCGCGCAGACTGATCCGGCCGACACATTCCGTCTTAGGGGGATAGCTGTATAGAGTAGTTATTCCTGAAACAGAAAAGTCACAGAAGGCGAAAAGTGTTTATCCGGGTAAGCCTGCGGGGCATACTTAGGCTGAACCGGGTCGATACTTTACGCAGAGTCCACAATGTTGATTTTCTCGTGGGACGGCTCATTTCGTGTATTATGTTAAACCGATTCCTGAAACATAACAATTTATTTTATATCCCTGTTGTGTTATGTGTAGTTTCGTTATGCTTCTGAAAGTAAGATTTAAATGAAATTCTAGAACATGTAAATGTTTATGGGGTTTTATTTGAATTTGCATGGTGTTTTTTGCCCGCTTTCAACAGCTTTCCAGCTGTATCATGGTGGTTTCTGGTTTAAGTTACCAGTACAACATGTCCATTTATCAATTTGACACAAGCTAGTCAATGCTAAGCCCCAAATCCTGAGCGCAAAGTTGGGCACGCCATTAATACCATTTTCAATTGTTTAAATAAGTCATGTATTAGTGTTTGTGTTCCTATTGCCGTGCCCCGGTAGCTCAGTCGGTAGCGACGCGGGCTGGGAATCCAGGGGTGGTGCGTTCGAATCCCAGCTCGGCCAACATTCTTTCCGACGTTTGACAAAAGTCACTGTGACATGCGTCATTCGTCTTTCACCAATGTGCTAACAGTCTATCTGGAAAAGCAGCCAGTTGCTTGGAAAGTATGTTATGTTGAGTACTGGTATGAGAAAGCCAGGAAACGCATGCCTGGTCTGAACTGGTCGCCGTGATATTGATGAAAAAATGTAGAAAACGGCGTTAAACCTAAATCAATCAATCAGTTGTGTTCCTTTTGAATCCTTGTTTAACCCTTTCCTTTATATAGACGCTTTCTGACGCCTCTGCAGCAGACGGCTTTTTGAAAACATAGTGACGTAAGAAGAAATTGCTCAAAACGAGCAATTTCTCCTTTTGCCACAATGTTTTCCACTTTTAGTCATAGGTTATCCATTCAATTATAGAGATTTTCTATTTTTTGACATAATATGTTTAAAGTCGTCTGCTGCAGAATTGTCGTATGAGGGAAAGGGTTAAGCAAGATACATATGGATATCGGAGTTGAACCAGAGGAGCTTCCGAGGCAACCACGTTTTGTTTCAGACGATACATAATTAACTCTACTGAATGTCTGTGGACAGGGAATGCTCTGATGATCAGATTGCACATTCTTTGATAAGTATTAACCCTTTCCCACTTGTTGACGCAATTGGACGCATCCGCAGCAGACGACTTTTGAAACAAGATTGGCAAAGGGAGAAATTAATCATAACGAGAAATTTCTGCTTTTGCCACACTCTTTTCAACGCAATTCAATAATAATACTTTCATTTCGTTTTCAAAATCTTCTGTTACAGAATTGCTATATTGTAGGAAATGGTTAACTACAAACAGATGTAATATGGCCTAAACTCGCCTGAATGTAATTGTCTGAAAGTTTGTATAACATGTTTTTTATAAATTATTGAGTGCTCTGCGAAAACCAACACTGGGGACATTGCGATCAGTGAATATTGTTATCAGCATGAGATACTGTGAAGCTTGATCTGTATCTGCACTGTTGGCTAATGAGCCAATGGGGTGTTCAAGAACATTTTGATCTTTTAGCATGGCTGCGCAGGCAGATTGTTATTTACACATGTAATACTTACAATTAATTTAAGGTTGGTTTTCGCAGAGAACTGCTCAATTCCACAGTCAACAAATCTGCAGCAGACGACATGGAAAACATATATATTAAAATACAGATAATCCCTAGAAATTAATGTATCATCTAATAACCCTTTCCAACGTACATCACATATGCAGCAGACGACTTTGATAGAATCTAGGCAAAAATACGGAGAAGTTTTGAGCAATTTCTACTTTTGTCACAATGTTTTCAAAAGTCGTCTGCTGTAGAGGCATCATAAAGTGTCTGTATGTGGGGAAAGGGTTAAATAGAGTTGCAACGATGTGTTTTCAAAAGTCTATTGCTGAAGAGGCGTCAGAAAGCGTCTTAATGGGCGAACGGTTTATTTTCCGACGCCGTTGATCTCGGTGGACAGCAGCAACATATGTTCAACGGGAGGAACGGATAATGTATCTATTTTACATAAACTCGAACAGAATCACTTACTGACAATGGCTTGTTTAAAAGCTTCTAAGCACGAATTAAATATTTACTTACACACTTGCGCCTTTACAACCATGCAATGCCAGGAATAATCACCAAGAATATCTCTTTAATTCCTGACAGCTATTTATCCCTTTCCCTCATATAGACTCTTTCTGACGCCTCTGCAGCAGACGGCTTTTTTGAAAACATAGTAACAAAAGAAGAAATTGCACAAAACGTGCAATTTCTCCTTTTGTCACAATGTTTTCCACTTTTAGTCATAGGTTATCCATTCAATTATAGAGATTTTTCCATTATTTGATAAAATATGTTCAAAGTCGTCTGCTGCAGAATTGTCTTATGAGGGAAAGGGTCATATTATGTTTCAAAGATAATTGTTTATCAACAACGGGGGGAGGGGGGGGGGGGGGGGGAGGGGGGATTGGGGGGGGGGGGGGAAACAAGGGGTTACTGATGCTCAGATTACCAGTGAAGGCTCGGTTGACTATTAGCATTGTTACAGTATCACCGGAACCGTTATTCTACCCGTCTACATGAAATCCCAATCAACTATAGATAGTTCTAAAATATTTACCTCTCATTGTGCCCTTTTTTGATAGGCAAATTTCTCATATTTTGGAAAGAGATATACCAAGCAAAAATTTGATAAAACAACTTCATCTACGAAAAGTATTAAATTAATAATCTATCTACCCGGAGTTTTGGTTTCAGGACTCATTACTTTTATATCTCTATCCCCCCTGAGACGGAATTTGTAGGCCCGGATTAGCCTTCGCGGACTGCGCAGGCTGATGTGGGTCGATACCCCACAGTGTTGGCTTTCTCGCAGAACGGCTCATATGTTGTTTAAAGTCGTGTTTAAGGTTAGACTCGGACTAAAAGAGTACTTTTGTCTCGAAAGACATCTTACTGTAATATTTCCTCTGGGTTTCAGGGCCTGTCACTAGTTTTTGTGACGTACCGGTAAAGTCTCCAGGAAAGAGATGAACATGGGTCAAGTCATAATGCCATCCACTACATTGTGTGTTTAAAAGCTCTTAAATGCTATTTGCTACAAGAGTTGAAGCGCGTCTAACGAGTTTGGGTACTTATAGCATCTTAGTACTGCGAAGACTCAGATGAGCGCATGATTTTGAAGCATGGCTTAAAGGAAGCAGATGCAGTTCAGTACATTTAAATAATGTGTAAACAGACAGGATGTAAATATTTCGAAAAAGAAGGCCAAATGTTTCTTTATTTTAAGCAAGAAGACCAAGATTTGCCTACATTGCTCACCTGGCTACCATAGCCTATGATAAAAGGTTACTAAGAGTCAGGGTCAGTCTTGACGTTTTTTATGCTGCGATCTATGTGATATTCAGCATTAGTCGTAAAATGTCAAGTTTAGTCCTAAAATCATATGGTTTACAGTTTGCTTAACATTGACTGCAACTATAATGTGTCAAAGAAGCTGAAGTACCTTAATGTTGTACCAATTAATGGTTTAAAAATTCTACTCTTGCTAGATCAATTAGAGAAAAAAAAACCACATAGGTGCTTAAATATTAACATATATTAAGGTTTAATGCCTCTGGTTATAAGTTAAGTATGACTAAAGCTTTGGAAGGAGAGCGGGAAGCCTATTCTCCTTCCAGTTTATCAGAAGTATGATAACAAAGACGGGAGTATATAAACAAAAAATACGAAGTTATTTTAAAAAGTTTAAATATAATTTTATATTCATGTATTAAAATGTTTTATGTGAGCCTTTAACCACTATCCTTTTAAGATTAAGCAGATATAGCGAATTATTAGAGTTCCTTGTTCTAATATGCCAATGGTATTACCTACTCGAGTCTATCGGTCGAAATGTCCTATAGCCTTTGTACTCAAAAGTTAACTCCCTTCTTAAATTCCATTCTAAAAATAGTCGATTGTATAAGCAAATTAAAGAAGCATTTATGAAATTAAGAGAAAAAGTTCACATGTATAGTCAACATATAGCAAGAATACAATGGACAGAATGAACAAACTGTATGGGGAGGAACGTTTTAAGTTTAGAAATTGAACAGATTTTTATAAATAGGCAAAAACGTCCCCCGAATTTCGGGGCCGTAAACCAAACAATTAAATAAGCGTAGCCTAGGAGCTCGTCAGGGTAGAAAATCAAACTATTAAAAAAAGCGTAGCGTAATACAAATTAAATGTGTCTAAAGATTTGAAATAACGGTAGAAGATATACATATTTTGCGTCTTTTTGTTTCTTAAATCAGTCAATACAATTTATTGATTCATAAAGGTTGCTATTTTCGAACAAATGATAGAGTTTTTCTTACAACAACAATAATAATGTTGGATGCTCCCTGTTCGATTACGTCACCCGATGGTACAAAATTAAAACCTATCCCATACTGACGCCGCGATTCCACGCGGCGTCAATAGATCATGACTTACCGGAGAGGAAATAAAACCCCAACTCGCTAGACGCAGTCCTTTTTCTAACCATTTAACATTTAGCGCTTTCTCACCTGCAGACTTATTTGCAGCAAACAACTGTAAACAACATTGTGTCAGAAGAAGAAACATTTATATCACTGCGTTTCCTGGGTAAGTTACCAGTACTACTAGTCCATTTGTTCTGACATCAGCAAGATACACGATACAAGACACAACGTTTATTTGATAGAAAAGGCCACCGGCCCATTATAACAAAATATAATATTACAACAATTATAAAGACCTTTATCGTAGTATTGATAGGAATAAGATATCTTTCTTCTGTTTGTCATTCTTTGGTACTTATTCAAAAATGATTTGGAGTCATTTGAATTGTTAAAAAAGTATTTTCGTAAAAACGTCTTTTCTGTTTATCGCTTTGCAATTTAAACTTTCGTTTCGATTCTTTGTATAATAAGACCAAAGTATCCCCAGTTGTGTCCGGTCTGTAAAGCCTTCAAGCTTATTTTCGTCATGCTTCATCTGTCGACATGATATATCAAACCAACCGTGTTGAGCTGAGGTTGAATGTTTGTAACGTTTAAAAGCATATGACTCTGCTAAAGCAATGTATGTCATATTTGACAAGACCTAGTTAAACTTTATAAACGTTGTATTTGTATTTAATATCATTCGATAAGGATTAAAAATGCATTAGATCATTGACACGCTTTAAGAAAGGTTTGAACGTTCTGAACTTCACAAAGTCGAATTTCCAATGTTCAAATCGAAAACAATTCAGATTCTGGGAGAGATAACTCGTTGCGAACTGTCTAATCTGAATCTGAATTGTTTGCAAAAGCCTTTAATTGTCTTTGTCAGCAAAAAGCCTAAATGTGATAACAAAGATATCTTGAAAGGGCTGCACAGTTGTGCAAAATCTTCTTAAAACTACACAGGTCGCAAATTCGTCACAGTTGGTTGGTGTTCCAGGCTATTGATGTACTAACTGTACATATACACGTACAGTTTAGCCGTTCATGCATATCGAAGTTTAGAAGCTGTAATTACGCAACTTACTATTGAAAAACTGGTAGTGAAGCCCCGTATTTGTTTCGGCAGTTAGCACCTGTGTGTTAATCATGCGTTCTGCAATAGAAGAGAATGAAACGACCTTATAGATAAACTGTTTCCGCGGTATACATAATTCCAATATGACAAATATGGGACTAGCGATGATATAAGGGATGTAATCCACCTACCTAACTGGCACTATTCTGGTATCCGACGTTTTATAGTCAATAAGTACGTCTGCTGGCATAAACCAATACTTGCGACTAACCTCCCTTTGTCAATCGGAACGCCTCGGGTAATTCCGTCATCCATCGTGATGAGGATTCATCACCAAGGTATTCCGATAGCTCCCTTTGCATGTCGCTATCGCATATACATAGTAAACGAGTTCATTTCGTAAATTATACAGCGGACCATAGCATCTTGGTGTTTGGAATCAATAGATTAACCCTTTCTGACGTCTCTGCAGCAGCTGGCCTTTTGAAAACATGGCGACAAAGGAAGAAATTGCTCAAAACGAGCTAGTTCTCATTTTGTCTCCATGCTTTCTTAAAGGGAGTTTCAAAAATAGAATTGGGTATGTTTTCAAAGTCGTCTGCTGCAGATTTGTTGTATGTGGGAAAGGATTAATAACGAAACAAACTACTTTGAAAGCTCAACCTGTCGGTCCACAAAATGTCGTGTCTATAGCCCCTTGATTGCTACACTAATTCCAAAAGGGCGCCGCCATTATTTGTGTTTGTCTGACCCTGTAATGTAATGATAGGGGCGTGTTACTCCAGGGTCCGAAACCATGAAACTCTAAAAACGTTCTCCATGCTCAGAAATAAACACCATGCTCCAAATTTGCTTCTAACCAATCAGATACTTGAGCACAAATTCTGAGCACAGATTGAACTTTTATAGTTCTGGAGACCGACTAATCTGACACATCTTCCGAATATGCTGCCATAGCCAGTATTGCCAATGTTTACCGAATAACCTATGTGTCGTAAATGCACTAAATGAAGTACTAGTAACCCAAAGTATTTATGCGACCTTTTTCGTTTTCACATAACCAGATTAAAAACAGTGAACTCTTTGTTTGCTATTAAGCTACTGCTTCAATGGCGCATTGTCATAGAAAATTAGATAAGCCGTCCCGCGAGAAAACCATCATTATGGTCTCTCCGTAATGTATCGACCCAGGTCAGCCTGCACAGTTCGATGATTCCAGAAACATAAAATCAGCAGCGAAAAGTGTCTGTCCGGGTAGGCCTGCGCGGCATGCTTAGGCTGATATCCGGCTCGATACTTTCTCGTGGAACGGCTCATTAATAAAGTGTCAAGATTTGTGAGCTATAAGCCCGAGTCTATATTTTGAGAAATAAGTCATAGAAGGTTTCAATAAACTTTTATAAAGCATTATTCATTTGGATCCGTGGCATGAATGGGCAAGTTTCTAGAATTCAGCTAACATCTAAACGTGTTACAATTACACTTAGGTTGGTATTTGCATAGCATCGCTTATATATAGATTAACTGGTTTGTTTACCCAGGGATCGTGAATAAGTGAACTGTCGCCGTGATATAACTGAAATAATGTTTAAAACGGCGTACACTAACCACCTCAAAGAGTATAAAGATTCGCCTATGTTGGTTGCCGGACTTCATTTTTCTACTTTGTTTCTCATGACTTTATTTGTGTTTAATTAAATAATTAAACATAACAATAGTGGTCCCCTTTACAGAAGGCAACATTTCCCCTTCTAATGTGGAAATCATCGTGATTTATAATAAATAAAAAATTATTTCTCATTATTCCTTTTCCACGATGAATTTTAATGTTCTTTCCTTAATCATGGCTACGTCTCAGCGGACGATTTACAATGGGATATTATCTCGTATAGAGCGCGGGATTTAGCTAATTAATCAAGATGGTGCGGTCAAGGCATCAGCAAACCTATTTTTATGAAATTCCAATGAGCGGCGCTTTGAATAAACCATACGTACCTGGCCTTTGCGACCGGTGTATATTCGCATCAGAGAGAGCATCCTTGCAGTCTGTTCCGGCTCCGCCAATAAGTCTTAGGAGGTTTCAACAAGAAACGTATGTAAAGCAATATCCATTTGGATCATTAGCATGGATGGGCAGGCATATGCTTTTCCCTACATGTGATAATTACGTTTAGGTTTTTCCCGAAGCACCGGTCATCTATACGTGGAATAATTACGTAACGTTAATGTTGGTTTTCGTACAACACCGCTCAAGTGTAACAGTATAAGCCCCTTACAACTAATGATAAGCTCATTTTAAGCCCACCATTGGAGAGTCAAAGGTTGGTATGTTTGAACAGTGCAAGATCAGATCAGAGTTTACATTTGCTCCGTCTTATCAGAATATAAATATATTAACAGAAACTTCTAACAAACTAATGTTAATAATATGTGAAAAGTGTAGATCTTGATCAGACTGGGCGGATATTGACCTGGGTCTTCACTGTTCACAAAGTCAAACCTTTTCCCCTGGCTGGGCTCATATTATGACATTGCGGTTGGAAGTCATCTGGGACATGGCGAAGGCGACTCAATTAAACTCGGTCTGACTTTCATTACAGATCATGCGCTGAAACAAATAGGACCCTTCATCTCTGTAAGGAGACCACGCAGAGCGTAACACGTTATTTTCTTGATGTGTATTGTGTTTACGCTGTTTTCTTGATTTGTATTGTGTTTTCGCTGTTTTCTTGATGTGTACTGCATTAACGCTGCTTTCTACATTATTCCAATTATATCACGGTGACAGAACAGTTACTCATGATGATTCCTGGGCGATTAGCCAATATTAAGCTAGGGAGTGTGCGCCAAGAACGTGGATAACAATCGGGCCGCCGGTCCCAAATCTTCAAATGGTTATGGATTCTTCAAAATTAATTTCAAAGGCCGCACCAGTTAATTCTTGAATACCTCATTAAAAGGGTCAATGTAGTCCATGTACAAAACACTACCTAGCATGGCCATTACTGTAAAGGTAAATCATAAAACCTGAGTGGCAAATAAAACAAAGTCTAATCAGTTAATATACGTCAATAATACTGAATGCGATGGCGTTGATATCAGGGGCGTAGCTCCCTTTAGGCACTGTAGGCACGTGCTTACACATTTTTTCTCAAAATGCCCCCAAAATGCAGCTGCGGCGATAGACATCTGCGTAATGTATCGATCAGATCAGCCTGCGCTGTCCGCGCAGACTGATTCGGCCGACACGTTCCGTCTTAGGGGGATACATGTAGTTATTCCTGAAATAGAAAATCCACAGGAAGCGAAACGTGTCTATTCGGGTAGGCCTGTGTGGCATGCTTAGGCTGATCCGGGTCGATACTTTACGCAGAATCCACAATGTTGATTTTCTCATGAGACGGCCTACACATTGATTATTGCAAAGCTACGCACCTGGATATAAATGAGAAAATAATTTGGACCAAGCTGATTGATATATATCAGGGGCTACTGACTTTATCCCTTTTGAAGAAAGCAGCATGCCTCCTGGAATTGTGTACGACTAGATGCCGATAAGGGGCATCCCCTGATCTGACCTCAAATATAAGCATGTTTATCGGTCCTGAACGTCGAAACGCCTTTTCCTCAGTTCGTGACCTAGTTTCATATTGACACAATGTAAAGCGAAGTAACCGGAAGTAAAATGTAAACTTAAAAAAGTGACATGTCGCACGACAAATTGATTTCTTCAACGTCACGAAACGAGTGCATGGGTCGAATGTAGGAGAAATAAAGATAATATAGAAATGCTTTTTTTTCTCTCGAATGCAGTGGAAAAAATCATGCACTAAAGCTTTGCCTGATTTTATATTCACTTTCTTCGATGTCTGACACTACGACTCGATCTTGACACGAGGGTCAACATTTCGAAAGAATGCTCAAACACCTTATTACAGATAGATAGCTAATATTACACACTTAAATGATTAAATATATGTGATATTAAATGTTTATTTGGCTTGAAACAAATTAAGAGAAGAACAAACTCTGATAAACAATAGATTTAGAAATAACGAAAATCTGCTCTTTCTCACACAATTAATTACATACTTGCCATCTATTAAATAGTAATGGGACTCGCAACTTGCATTTCTCTTGCGCCAAACATATATTGTATGCATCAACGATTTAGATAAACAATTTAGCTGATATGTTGTTTCAAGTGTGGTCTACTCTTTAAACATATGAGGATAAATCTTAACATCTGTGAAATATTTATTATAATTATTATTAAAAAGGAGGAAGTTCATGTCTTCAGCAATTTAACCGTTTTCTCAATGTTTTAAGCGTTTAAAGGTTTTCATTGTTGCTTCAGACATGGAAAGGGTTTAATAGCTTTTTATTGAATGTAGATTTAAATCCCAAAATGTATTTGTTGTGGTTTTATTGACAAATACAAAACATCCAAAATCCTGACCAAAAGAAATCCTGAAATTTGTAGATCTATGTGGAATTTCAAAAATCCTGGAATTAGTCCTTATGAAAACATTATGTGTATGTTCAGACTAATGAAAGTCAAGAATACATGTGTGTTAAAAAATAAATCAATGCAGTCTTTTCCGACGCCATTGATGCCTTGCATCAACTTTCTCTTGTTATTACTGAAACAGAAAATCCACAGGAGGCGAACAGTGTCTTTCCGGGTTTGCCAGCGTGGCATGCTTAGGCTGATCGAAACTTTACGCAGAGACTACACTGTTGGTTTTCTCGCGGAACGGATCATATGTGAAAATCTGATAGTTGCGTGGAACCGACTGCTGTGTGAATAACTGGTGTGCAACATCCAGGAACATCCAGGAAATACGTGGGTAGGTCAGTAAACTGGTCGCCGTGATATGATTGCAAACAACAAGTCTTCAGCTTAAGTTCAAACATTGTGGCTATGCAGTCTAGACAGTATACAATTACTTCCGTTGAATTATTTGTCTGATTAAAATAAATTGAATGTTTTTGCATTACACTACTTTGTAAATGTTGGTAAAACTGAAGAAAGTGTTCCTATTTTTTTTTTTTTTTTTTTATTCTTTTCCTTCAATATTCTGCTTACTTAAAAAACATATTTTGTCGGAAATTAGTTAACATTTACACGCAATATGTAATCAGTATATAAAGCGTGAAGTATATTAAAAACAATTTTCTTTGTTCATTAATATTGACCCACCCACACTAACTTATTGCGTTATCAAATAATTGACTGAACTACGTCGGGCGAATTTGTGGTTTTGTTTCACCTGCGTACAGTGAAGACTCTGCAGGGCCTATGCATACGCACAGTCTCACCTTAGTCTTCACTATACGCTTACAGGTAGTGAAGACCCAGGTGTTATTTCCGGTCAAAGAATTATAAATTGTGTAATAACACATAAGGGTGTATTTCCATATATATTTGTGTGTGATTTCGTTACGGGAAGTCAGCCAGCCCTCGAATTTCAAGACGCGGATTTCTATTATAGGTGCAGTTTATATCCTTTCTGCCATACATAACATATGCAGCAGATGACTTTAAAAACATCCAACCAAAATGTTGGAAAATCTCTAGAAATTAAAGTATAATTATTAAATAAAGTTGAAAACATCGTGATCAATTTCACCTTTTGTCACAATATTTTCATTATGCGACCGCAGCAGATGCATCAAAATGTGGGATAGGGTTAAATCCTTAACACTTTATCACGTAATCAGTGGGTGTTAGGTTCAGTTGGCTTCCACTCATCTTACGCAGACGCTTGTAACGACATACATCTATGCGCCGCGATCGAACGCATATAACCAATCGACAATTTGACTAAATATACCAGTTTAACAATTTGACGGCACTATTGTACTATGTGTCGAACACCATTATCGTGCATTCGTGAAAAACTAAACGAAATGAAGGGAGAATATTATCACAATGTAGTTTGCTTTCTAAGACCGGTTCGAACAGTGTGTGTTGTTGTTTTCAAGCACGGTTGTTTAGGTCAACAAAGTAATTGTATGAACAAGGAGAAGTTTGAACCAAGACTGGATCGCATGCATCTGATCTTAACCCTTTTCCTAATACGACAATTATGCAGCAGACGACTTTGAACATATTTTGTCAAAAAATAGAAAATCTCTTGATTTGAATAGATAACCTATTAGTAAAAGTGGAAAAACATTGTGTCAAAAGGAGAAATTGCTCGTTTTGAGCAATTTCTTCTTTTGTTCCTATGTTTTCAAAAAGCCGTCTGCTGCAGATGCGTCAGAAAGCGTCTATATGAGGGAAAGGGTTAATTCAAATAGTTTCCTACATACAAAATGAATTGCAACAGACCATTCAGAAATCATACATGTGTTATTTTGAAAATGTCTTTAAATAAGTAAATTATTAGACAGAGTTGAAATATAATGGCAAAATGAGAAATTCATAATGAACACATTTTCCTTTTGCCACAATGTTTTAAAAGCTGTCTACTGTAGATGATTTAAAATACGTCTGCATGTAGGAAGGGGATACATCCAAGATTTTGTCACAGACAAAAGGAGTGAAGGTGTGCTCATCCTAGGTACGACAAGACGCGTTTCCCGCTGGGTACCATCGGTAATTATACGCACTCTGTGATGTTTATAATGAACATCATAAAACGTTAAAGGAGCGGAACCACTTTCTATCAGTATTTCTTATTGAAGGAACGACTCCTTCAATCAAGTGAATAAAAACAGCATCGCGCCGTGAGAGATGGATTCCCTGTCAATGTTATCAAGTGCGTCGATGTGGGTAGGTGAGTGATTGTGGTTTAACGCCGTTTTCAAAAGAAATTCAGTCATAACACGACGGCCGTTTCACCTACTCATGTATTGCCTGGCTTTCTTACGCCAGTACTCCACACATCACTCATTCCAAGCAACTGGCTAATTGTCCACTCAGACTGTAAGCCCATTGGTTGAAGACGAATGACGCTTGTCTCAGTGACTTTTGTCAAACGTCGAAAAGAATGTTGGTCGAGCTGGGGTTCGAACTCACAGCCCCTGGATTGACTGCCCGCGCCGCCACTGACTGAGCTACCGGGGCTCGATTTTGGTGGACTCAATCCGGCAAGTTTTGCTTCATGGCTATTCATTACATTGGTAATATATAGTATATATATCATATACCCATTATACCCGCGTATTTCTTCTTCTGAAATGCCTAACTCGACCTGCAATCCCCGTGTTGTGTGTACTCAAAAAGGATGAAAATGAGTAATTACAGAGAAATTGAGTAGCGAAGATCAGTTTACAAGTGCTATTTAGGAGTCTGAATCATTGCATTTATTCAAATTTTGAAAATACTGTAAGTGTAGACAAAAACTGAATCAAAAACACTGTTAACTTAGAGATAAAAAGAAGTTTCTTTTCCAAAAGTGGTATGGTTATAACACCTGTTAAACTGCAATTTTATTCTATTATTTTTTGTCGGAAAATACATTTGAGCCGTCCCATGAGAAAACCGACATTGTGGAGTCTGCGTAAAGTATCGATCCAGATCAGCCTAAGCCTGCCGCGCAGGCTAACTCGGACAGACACTTTTCGCCTCCTGTGGATTTTCTGTTTCAAGAATCATTACTCTATACTTCTATCCCCCTGACACAGAATGTGTCGGCCCGGATTAACCAGCGCGGACTGCTCAGGCTGATTTGATCTAGGTCGATACATTACGCAGAGTCCATATTGTTGGTTTTCTCGTGGAACGGCTCATTTATATGTGTACTTCGTGCAAGTGAAAAGGGAAGACGACTCTCCACGAGACAATCCATACGGATATCCACACCGGAATCTTTATTCATTGAAGGCAGATGCAATAAGACCGCCCACGTAGCTCGCTAGAACGTGGCTTGTGTTTGCTAGGCGCGACTTAGCCCTTTCCCACATACACTAAATCTGCAGCAGACGACTTTGAACATATTTTGACAACAAATAGAAAATCTCTATAATTGAATGGATAACCTATGAATAAAAGTGGAAAACATTGTGGCAAAAGGAGAAATTGCTCATTATGAGCAAATCCTTCTTTTGCCACACTGTTTTAAAAAAAAATCGTTCACAAAGACCGCGTTAATATGCGTCTAAAAGTGGCAAAGGGTAACCCGGTTTAAGCTCAAAGTTTACATACTATATAAGAGCAGAGACATTCCGATATCTTCCTTCTGTGCTAGACCAACGTCTCAGTCTACTTTCTCGTCTATTGGGCCACTGTTATTCTTCTTTTCGACGACGAATAATAGCTTAATTAAACTGGCTTTATCTTTAGTGAAAAACACGGTAAATCAGATATCTTAGAAATTTATAGTTCAACTAGCTCTGAGAACATCAATCAATCAGTTTAATTTAGTTTTTTTACAAGTTAAACTGACTTTAAAAACAGTGAGTGAAGACAATCAACAGTTATATATATAGACGTTGAGATTAAAGTAAAAACAAAATAATAAAAGAGACGAGAAACGAAACTAAATGTGCCCTTAATTATAAGTAGAAAAATAAACAAGACAACGATTATAAATTTAAACAAAATTTTAGGACGTTTGGAAACTTTGGAACGTGTCAGCATTAACATACGTCGTGAAGGAAGTCAACAGCAGTTTTAACGTGTATAGTGACAGGTATAGAAAACACCGAAGGTAAGCGCAGCTTTGTTTTCTAGTTTAAACCTTTCCCATTTGACGCAATGGTTGTGGATGACCTTTAGAAAGCAGAGTTGCACAATGTGTTCAGCTCTATTTGATAAATTATTTTTAGTCATTCAGATTGTTCCATATGTTTTGCCCAGAGGTTTTGGAATGTGTGTGATGCAACTTTGTTGTATGCGAGAAAGAGGTTAACTCTTTCAGCGCCAAAGGCAATATTGAGGTTTTTGCAAACAATGCAGATTCAAGTGAGTCAGCTCGTGACGAGCTGTCTCACTTGAAATCAGCATTATTTGCCTTTTATTCATCAAAATAATCCAAAAAATATATTACATGAGAAATGGAGACACTCGATTTTGAACATGGAAGAGTCTATTTTAAACAATTCGGCGCTGAAAGAGTTAACAATAACACACACACACCGGTTAACTAAATTCGAACATTGTGTTTTCTGTCATCTATCAACATTGGCTTATGAATTCAGTCTTTACGTGTATATAACATACTCGTTAGCTTGGTTGTAGGACGTTTCGGCCAACGGACGTTTCAGCCTAGGATGTTTCGGCCAGGTTAAAAGTCAGTAATAATAGGACAATTATTTATTATATTATAGATATGTTTCTATATCTAAATTAAGAAGTGTTTTCTTGATTTATTTAAATAATATCAAAATATTTACATAATATCAATCTTTTACTTTTTATGCAATTTTTCATTTTTCCTAATAGAAAAAAAGAATGATTGATTTTGTAAAACATTATATATTCCCATAACAGCAAGACTCAGTTATTCAAATTAAGATAATGGTCTTTGATCTTTCTTACCTTTTAGTCTTTCGCCTATTTTATTCTCCATATTTCTGAATGATATGCAGTCTCATATTGAAACTAATGTGGGTATAGGTATAGAGCTTTTTAATAGGGATCACGATATATTATGGCTTAAACTTTTGATATTGCTCTATGCTGATGACACCGTCATCCTTTCTGACTGCGGTATTGACTTCCAACAATGTCTAAATGCGTTCAACAGTTAGTGTAATGAATGGCACTTAAGTGTCAATCTCGAAAAAACTAAAGTTATAATATTTGGGGCGCGTAACATCAACAAGTTCAATTTTCTGACGGAACTCAACCGACTGAAATAACTAAAACATATGACAATGACAATTCTTTATTTAGCAATCTAGGCCTCCGGCCCATAATACAAAAAAAGTTTAACAAATGCGACATACATTATTCATTATATAATACAAAAGAGTTTGCCCATTATATCTCATGTGATATAAAACCAACAACAGATTCAGAATATTTTATTGACTCACACTTTACAAAGTTTATGGTCATTTACACATATAAAAGAAAAAAATATATATGTGTGTATCAAGGAAAGAATGGTCTCAATATAGTTTTGGAGGACAAACTGCTTTGTCATATTCGAAGCTTTAAAAAGGTAATAGCCAACTATACCATGCATATGAATATGTAGTGAAAGACATATGGCATCCCATATCACTTTATTTACATACACATACGCATGCTGCCACATATCGTATTATCATATCCAAACAATGTCAAAGACGTACAGAAACTAAAGTATACCATGTACATGCGTTTCTATATTTCATCGTGTATAGTTTGGTAAAGAAAGAAAATTAAACATATCAACGTACATACAATACATATATATTAAAGCACATCATTGTTGCGTTTATGAAAAGAAAATGTCATAAATTTACAAAGGTTGATAAGGACACCTCTATTATTGGTTTTTAAAAGGTCAACTGACTTTAACATATTTGGGTTTTTCCAATATTTCTTTTTTACAAATTTGAATATAATATCTAAATAGTATGGACATTGTAGGATAAAATGAATTCATCTTCCATTTCGCCAAATTTGGCAGTACGTACATAAACGTTCATGTCGATCTACCCTTTCACCTGCAAACCTACCGGTATCTATTCGTAATTTATGAATCTGAAAATATCTGTTGATATAAAACCATATATACACACGTATATTATTGAGTTAACAATAAGCAGTGTAAAGAGTTTGACGATCGCATGCCATGCGATACAACATTTTATCCCATCCGATATGCACTATGATAATGCATATCAAAAAACCTATTATACAATATATGTACACATAATACACTTTTAAAATGCATATCAAAGAATATGTTATACATTATTTTCATACAGATACATATTACACAATTTAAACTATACTTTCTCAATTAACCTTTAAATGTTGTTTGATCTAATTTTGATTGCGAAGTATATAAACTTTAATCATTTTAAGACTGTCGTTTTATTGCTGTTAAAAAGCTGATAGCATAATTGATATATGGGCGTAGATTTATTTAGCTGAGTAATATATTGCTTTCTTAAGTCACTATATAACGGGCAGATCATGATCAAATGATATTCATCTTCTACGATTTGAGTATTATAAAGAGGACATATTCTATTTTCATATGGTATGTTGTTATGTCTACCAGTTTCTACCATTAGGTTATGAGCAGAGCATCTAAATCTTGAAAGTAAAATTTTGACCTTAATTGGCAAATTAAAGTACAAGTATTTTGCAGCTTTTAATTCAGGCATAATATGTCTATAGAAATGACCCTTTCCAGATTCAGCCACGCTATCATCCCATACTGTTTAGAGCAATCAATTAATCTTTGCTTGGACATATGAATAAACAATTTATCATCACCAACGTCGTTATTTAACCCATATTTGAATATAAGATTTTTGGTAGACTTGCGCATGCGCAGAGGCTGCCATAGTCATAGTGAGTTTGAAGTCACGTGATGTATATGCCCTTCACCACCAACAATTAAGTGCAATTTTTGGTTTGACTAATTTACGAATGCTCACAAAAGCAAACATAGAGTAACGACAAAAAATCCGATTATTCAAGCTTATAATAGAAAATAACAAGTCTTGTAAGTGTAAATATCATATTTAAAGTGTACACAATTATTTAGATATCACTACGCCAATATAGCACTGCACCGCGCAATTACCCTTTGTAAATTGTAACCCTTTTTTCCCTCTCGGCAGAGATGTAAACATCCACTCGCCCGCTAGCATAAGCGAGTGGAATGAAGGATCGGCTAGTACGAAATTCTAGGCGCTAGTCCATACATATTCGTTCATGTCCTTATTCGTAAAGATAGTATGCATTGCTAAGCCTTTTCTTTCTCTTTCTCTCAGTCCATCTATTCCTTCGACAACGATTAACGATGACTTTTGCATTTTGGATAGGTGCTTTCGACAAGGTCCGCGTCTAAAGAAACAAATTTCATCAAATGATTTGAGCGCTTTAAATCACTTGTTTATAAAGCGTTTAGAATACTTTGATTATAATAGGCAGAACGAATAACGAATACATCTTGCAAGAAATCGATCATTTCTTTCGGCCAAAATCGGGTAAATGACCCGCGGATATTGGTTGTTACAACATAACTGATTCATCCTTTTATTCTAAATTTGTATTACACAGTTCAAAATTAGATTTTGACAGTTTGTTCGTTATGATTTTGACGCGATTCAAGATTTTGACGCGATTATTTCGTTCATAGAGTTGATTACTAACAGATGACTAAGTTGATGATGGAAAGAACATTAACAAGTTAAGTTAAGCTAAAACATGCACAGGCAGGCGAGTGTTTCATTAGGATAAGTGCAACACTCAATTCCCAATCCTGCTTGCCCTTTAACAAATCACAACCCACCCCCACAATATAAAAACTCTGCAGCAGACGAATTAAAAAAAATCTGAGCAAAGATACAGAAAATCACATTTATTGGAAGTGTAATCATTGAATATAGTTGAAAACATTGTTGCAAAAGGAGAAAGCTTGTTATGAGCAATTTCTTCTTCTGCATCAATGTTTTCAAAAGTCGTCGGCTGCAATTACGTATGCAAGTGGGAAAGGTTTAAATAAGAAACACTTTTTCAAATGATAGTCAGTTGGCTATTCTAGTATATAATGTCCGTCTTAAATAATAATGACAAAACTTTCAAAAAACAAGAAAAAGATTTTTTACAATTTAATTGAAAACATATTTAATCAAAGTTGGGAAAGTTGTCCCTTTCCGTGCTTTTTTTATGAGAGTTCAAATCACAAGCAAAACTTATGGGACAGAGTTGACAAATAACACATTGACACAATTTCAGATTTAGACTTTGTTTCTGTCAAACTGCTGAAGAAGACAACACTGAGACACACATTTTGATAAAAAGTTTATTTAAAAAAAGGAATAATTTTATTTATGATAAACAACATTACAATGATGGTGTAGAAAATACATGTCAACAATACATTTTTCAATTTGTACATTCATTGCACAGACCAAATCTTAGCAAGTTTGAAATTATGGACCTCTCAGCACAATTTTTTCTCAATTCATTACTTCTTGGCAGGATTTTACTTCTAAAATTGATGATTTTTTTTTTATTTTTGGCCGGGTTGCTCTAGCAATTCCGGTCTATAGATTGGCGATGTCTGTCTCTCCGTCTGTCTGTTTCAGGTTGAGGCAAAATCTCAGCACTGGAAAGGGTTACACACTTGAAACTTTGCCTGAAGGTAACCAGTAACAAGTTCTATTGATTTATATGGTTCATATATGCACTTCTGTATTTCTTCTTAAACGATCGCAATTCTACCTTCAGTACTTTCAGTACTTTGATTTAACTTGTGTGGCCCATGTAATGCGTCCAATGTCATCCAACTGCCTTAACATATTAATATATATAATATTATGCAAATGTTTGATATTTATTATTTATTTATTGATGATGTTAGGAATGCCAAAATAATTTCACGTGAAAATTATATGACTGACTTATAGGTCTTAGTATAGGTGACTTATATGTCCATTGGGCCGGGTGTTTTGTTTAAAATTCTATAATTGTATACCATTTTACATATACACATGTCACTTTAATAACATATTTACTTACTTACTTACTTATTATAACACTGATTTGGATATCTTGTTGAATTCATCTTAAATAATTTTAACCTGATGCAATTACAATGATACTCCACATATAATGGGTATCTACCACATTCTCCTGTAACAAAAATGTGAGCTACATTAGTTGGCAGTTTTAAATATTTCCTACAGAATTGTTCATGTATAGTTTCAATTGATTTTGAATATTCATATCCCCATATTTCCGATGCATAAAGTAAGATTGGCTTAACCATGGTGTCAAATAGTCTTAACAATTCGTTCATTTCAAAGTAACCAACATTTTTTTTTCAATTTGATCATTGATATAATTGCTTTCTTAGCTTGTGATGCTAAACATGTTTTTAGATGACCAAATCAATCTTAGGGTGATATATAAGCCAATATATTTATACATAGATACTGCTCCTAGCAAGATATCATTATAAAACCACCTTTCATTTTTTCATAGTGTACCTCCATTTCTGAAAACAATTATTTGTGTATTTTTATACGCCCGTTTTGAAAAAACGGATCGTATTATAGTTTTACCTGCTGCGTACGGGCGGGCGGGCGGCGTCCAGTATGTTGTCAGCTCAATAACTTTAGAAGCCTTTGTTCAATCGTCACTAAATTTGGTCAGAATGTGTATTGGGATAATATAACTAGCCATATCGCTTTAGTCAATCGAGAGTTATCGCCCTTTAATTATAGAAATTACCCAAAATTGGTCTTGTCAGCTCAATAACTTTAGAAGCCTTTGTCCAATCATTACCAAATTTATTCAAAATGTGTATTGGCATAATATCTCGGACAAGTTCGATAACTAGCCATATTGCTTTAGTCAATCAAGAGTTATCGCCCTTTTATTAAAGAAATTACCTAAAATTGGGATTATCAGCTCAATAACTTTAGAAGCCTTTGTTCAATCTTCACCAAATGTATTCAGAATGTGTATTGGCATAATATCTCGGACAAGTTCGATAACTAGCCATATTGCTTTAGTCAATTGAGAGTTATCGCCCTTTAATTATAGAAATTACCTAAAATTGGTCTTGTCAGCTCAATAACTTTAGAAGCCTTTGTCCAATCATCACCAAATTTGGTCAGAATGTGTATTGGCATAATATCTTGGACAAGTTCGATAACTTACCACGTTATCTTAGTCACTACACATTTATGTCCCTCGAAATGGCCAAAACTGTACTAACAGTGTCTGCTCTCTAAATTTGCCTGATGTACAACCAATTATCACTATACTTAATTGGTCTCAAAAAAACAGAACGGGCGTATTTTGTGACATTTGGCGCTCTTGTTTACATTGATTTTCATTCCAGTTCTATCATAGAATGAAGAAATTATATTGATATAGGACTGTAAGCCTGTAACAGTATCACTAACATTTGCAAAGTCATCTGCATACATAACTGCAGCGACCTATTCAGTTTCTGAGATTTGTATTTGATTAATGCCAGCTCCTTTAAATAAGATCATCAATAAATAATGTGAACAAAATCGTACTGAGTTTACATCCTTGCCTTGTTCCTATGTTGCAAGAAATATTTTTAGTATATTTAAAATCATCAACCTTGAATCACATTATCTGCCTCTAGATCATTCCTACAAGCACGAAAACATATTGTCAAACAAGCCAAGAAGGCCATGTACCTGCTATTTGTTAGAGCCAATAATGCCGAATTACCTGTTGATTTAACATTGAAGTTATTTGATCACACTGTACTCCCTATACTAACATATGGCTCTGAGATTTTTGGGTTTTGAAAGTCTTGACATTATTGAAACTGTACATAATGACTTCCTTCGAAAAATTCTAAAAGCTCGTAAAAGCACGCCTATGTACATGTGACACGGTGAAGTTGGTCGATATCCAGTTTCCAATGTTATTAAAAGTAAAATGATATCGGTCTGGAGTAAGCTAATAGGTAGATATTATGACAAACTTTCGTATAGAGCATATCGATGGCTTGGCGTGAAACGGTTGTAACTAAAATTGGTATTTTTTGTACCAAGGTTAATCACCTCGGCATAAAGTCTTTATAAGCGTTAACTCATTGTTCTTGGTAAACAATGGAAATTTAGGTGCCATTGCTCGTTCTGAGCAATGGCACCTAAATGTGCATTGTTTACAACCAGGTTTTTCAAAATAGGTTTTTAGTTACAACCGTTTCATGCCAAGCCCTCGATATGCATACATGCTTAATCAACAAAATATAAATTTTAAATGGATATCTAAAATTAAACAAATACTCGATTCAGTGGGATATACACAATGTTGGCTTTAACAACAAACTGGTCTCTTACCACTTAATCTACATAAGACAGTAAAACAAATTAGTATTGACCAATACAAACAAGAATGGTACGCACTTACTAACGTAAGGTCAATGCGACCCCACTTGAAAATCGAAATTGTGGTCTATGCGATCGCGACGAAATTGGGTTAGAAAGACACTATCTGCTCGCATGTACATGCATTAAGTGGTGTTCTTGAAGAATACTCGTGTTGTAATTTCTAACACCTTTACCTGTTATCCTTGTATACCCATTCAATGTGTTGGGCCTTAATATCTCCACAGGAAAATCTCTCCAATAACAATTTGAATTAACACTGAATAAGGTAATGACCAAATATTGATTGCCTTATTTTTTTCCATTTACGGTTTTAAACCTTTCCTACATGTATACCCTTTTTGAGCCTCTGAAGCAGACGACTTTTGAAATAATTGTGGCAAACGGTGAAATTGCTCATAATGAGAAATTTCTCCATATGCCGCAATAATTTAAAAAAAAATCAATTATCTTACTATCATTTTCATTTAGAGATTTTCTATATTTTATACTTGATAATTTCAAAGTCTATCAGGTTAAACATCTCTGAAACCATTGTTTCAAAAGGAGAAATGAACAATTTCTGCATTTGCCACAATAATTTCAACACTTTTCAATTATCAATCTATCATTTATAGAGATTTTCTATATTTTGTATTTGATCATTTCAAAGTCGTCTACTGCAAATTTGTGTAATGTGGGAAATGGTTAAACCCTATCTACTATCATGGCATACCGATACCAACGAAAACAGAAGTTCTGTGTGTCAGCATTATTTGACATACATTTAACATAACAGGGCGTGTGTACAATAAAAATAGTTGGTAGTCGAGTTTTTTGGGTACAAATTGAAATTAATCATGACCTCTTGTCCATTTATCTTTAGAATCACATATGTCCCTTTTCATGACCAGGTTAAATATCCTACATAATACTTAAATCTTCAAATACCGATATCTATAATACTAACTACAGATTTAAATGTTTTTTATTTCTTCATGTGCAACGAAATATTGCGGCTTCTTTGGTGCTTTGCGTCAATCATTCGTCTTGTTGTAACTTGGACATACCAGCCAAAAAAGTGAAATTCATCTTCAATAGCAAAGAAGTTGTCTGTTAAGAAATATTTTACAAAATCTCAAAATCAGGATATCAAGTCCAAGATATCTTATTATATTTCTAAAACTACAGAGGAAATACAATTAATAATATTTGGATAGATTTCAGTTTCATTAAATTTGTTAAACTTTGATCTGGGAATTGCTGAATAATGTAAAATGGATCAGATCAGTAAGTTACCAAAGCTTCAGTTTACCCTTTCCCACATGCAAACGCATTTCGACGAAATAGTAGCAGACGTCTTTTGAAACCCGTGTGGCCAAAGGTGATATTGCTCATGATGAGCAATTTTCTCTTTGGCCACACGGTTCTCAACTTTAGTCTATGTGGAAAAGCAACCAGTTGCTTAGGAAGATTGTTGTGTGGAGTACTGGTGTGAGAAAACCAGGAAACACATGAGTAGGTGAACTGGCCGCCGTGATATGACTGAAAAATTGTTAAAAACGGCGTTAAACCCCAATCAATCAATCAATCAATTGTCTAGTCCTCTGAGTAATTACTGTGTTCCCCACGAGTTCGAGTTATCGCGAGCCATGTGTACCATTTCAACCTTTATTTGAGCCGTCCCACGAGAAAACCAACATTGTGGACTCTGCGTAAAGTATCAACCCGGATCAGCCTAAGCATGCCGCGCAGGCTAACCCGGATGGACACCTTTCGCCTCCTGTGGATTTTCTGTTTCAGGAATCATTAACCCATACCTCTCCACCTGAGACATAATGTGTCGGCCCGGATAAGGCTGGGTCTGGGTCGATACATTACGCAGATACCATAATGTTGGTTTTCTCGTGGAACGACTCTTTTCAAGTTTTTAGCTAATCGATAAGGTAATGGTAGAATATATTTGTTCTAAAAGAAACTGCAGAAACAGGGGGAAATATTTAATAAATTGAAATTCTACTATTGTATACATGCGCTTCCATAGAAACCGTTTTGGATTCGCTGTTACCAGTATATTTCTATGAAAATAAAAGGCAGGGGAAAAATTTAAGTAAATGAAAATTGTATACTTGCGCTTCCATAGTAACCGGTTTTATTTCGCTGTTGCCAATATATTTGTATAAAAAGCAAAAAAAGGTAAATGCCTGATCACATTTATGTGTTGTTGTTTTTCTTTATCTTTTCTCATTTCTCATTTATAAAATAGATTAAACAACTGCGAACGCCACGTGTGACAGTCTCTTGTGTCTGCTCAAAAATGGGGAAACCCTTCCCATAGCTGAGAAACAGATAATTCCATTCATATCAATTCAACTACGGCTGAATAAATACAATTTGTAACGTTCTAGATAAGCACATACTTAACTGGGTCGTATTCATATGTAACCAACAGACTGTAAATGTTGAAAGTATGGCGTCATCAGGGAACATTTAATATATCAGAGGTCAAACGATTTATAAAATCGCTATCGACCGATCGAAAATCTTTATGTCGACATTTTTTCTTCTTCATGGTATCGGACAATGTAAAAGAAGAATTTCTGTACTTACAATTGACATGTTGAGATTTTAATTAAGTAACTTACTTATTATTTTTCTGTCTAAAAGTGTGTTGTGCATATATGAACATACATCCTTATTAAAAGAAAAAGTAGCATATATAAATAAAATATTAAATAAAGCTTTACCTAAGGACGCCTTGATGTTTACTGTATAGGACCCCTTCCTTCCTTTCGACCGTTTTGATGTCATTACAGAAGACACAGCTTGGCAGCGCCGGCAACAAAATGGTACAAGTCCAAATTTGTGTTCCTTTACCAAATCAACGATATTAAGTTCATTTTGACAATTTGTGCAGCCTTTCGCAAAATGTTGAACACAATGGTGAATGTCAATAACACGTCTTCTTGGTATTTGATTAATTTCTGTATTAGCTTGATCTTTCTCGGTAACTTTCTTCAAGTTCAGTGATCTCTGCTGCGTAGCCTTTGTTGCAAACCTTCCCTTTTTTACGCATTTCATAAGCTAGCTGTTGAAATTGGTAGATATACAAATATTGCGAGAAATGAAAGATACTGTGAATTATGCAACACACTTTCATTGGAAAGTGAATATCACTTTGTCTTGACATGTCCCTCATTAAGAGATATAAGAACAAAGTATTTTAAACCGTCTTTTCCAACATTGTTTAAATTTTCGCGATTAATGTCAACTAAAAATAAAAATTTACAAAGTAGTCTTGCTTTATTTATTAATGAAGCTTCAACTAGGAGGAGGGATCTTATATCGATACCTGCTATTTGAATCATAACCACAGAAAAACCTTATACTATTAATAATGATGTTATGATGTATATAGGAATAGTTTTGTTATGCATGTGATGATATTTTGTAGTCATGTTGTTTGCATATTCAACCATTTTGTATGTGTTTTGTATGGCCAATGGCACATTTAGTGCCGACTTGCCTAATAAAATTATTTGAGTTTGAGTTGAGTTGGTATAAGTTATACAAAGTTGGAATCCAAGGAAACTTACTGCGTATAATACGTGACATGTATACAACTGTCAAATTAAGGGTCATATGTTGTAGTGATTATTCAGACTTTTTCGAATGTGCAGTAGGATTGAAAAAAGGGGAGGTAATTTCACCTATAATGTTTTCCCCTTTTCTAGAAGACTTAGAACTTGTTCTTAATGACCGTGCTAACTCTGGACTTACTATTGACGACATTACTGTTATGTTAATCTTGTTTGCAGACGATATGGTAATCCTTAGTAACAGTCCTGAAGATCTTCAAAATAGCCTTAACTTGTTGGAAAGTTATTGTGATAATTGGGTTTGTCAGTAAATGTAGATAAGTCAAAAGTTATGGTATTTCGGAAAAGAGGTGGGGTAAGGGCGAACGAATCATGGTCTTTTAAGGGGAAAGATATTGAATTAGTGAATGACTTAAACTACCTTGGATGTGTTTTTAACTACACCGGTTCTTGTCTGTTACACAACGATTTTATTGTAGGAATTAAAGCATTAAATGCTCTAATGGTAAATATAAGGAAATATGATATGAAAGTAAATACGTTATGTCAGCTTTTCGATTCCTTTGTTTGAGCCACATTAAATTATGGATGTGAAATAACAGGCTTTTCAAACTCTTAAGCTAATAGAGCGAGTTTATCTTGAGAATGGGCGGCATACTAGCTACAACTTTTTAGAAACGGCAATTGGAATCGTACACAACGTTGTATAGCTCAGCATGCAGCATTTCCATTATATTCTTTGTTCATGGTCAATAACCAAATAGATTTACCTATATCACACAAGTTACAACTATTTGATTCTCTGGTATCACCAGTTCTGAACTACTCGGCCGAAATTTGGGGTCATCACCCTGCGCCCGACGTCGAATCCATACACTCACAAGTTGTGTAGAAAACCTCTGTGTGTACGTCGCTCTTCAAATCTAGACAGTCTATAAGTAAATCGTTTATTATTGTGACTTGTGCATATTTACAGATTTATATACAAATATATTTACAATCACAAAGAGCACCCAATTATGGGCCAATAAGTCACCAAACAATACAAAAATCATGAATGATTCCGGTATTTACGAAAAAAATGTTTTCTATTAGAATAAATAGTGAGATAAATGGGAAAGGGGGAATGCATATAAGTACTGTGCATGGAAATAAGTCTATTAACAAATGAGTATATGCAGTAAAATAAAAAGATGATTATAGTGAGTATAATAGTATTATATTTACAAGGAATCATTTAGCGTAGTCAATAGTTTGTCATTTACCTGGAATAGGTGAATATGAAGATAATAAATATGAAATTAAAAGGATACTTATACTGATTTACATGCCTTACATAAGTTACACATAATGGTAGCAGTAAATTTTACTGCAACAGATATGATATATGGTACATGTTATGCAGGCTTATCATTGCTGTATCTGGTCTATACGAAGAATTGGGGGGAATCCCTATGACTGGACATGGAAAAGTTTTAACTATTAGATATTGGATAAAGATACTCAATCAAAATGAAAATTCAATTTTATTCAAAAGTTACATGGTTATGAAATTACGTTTAGAAAACGATTTGTATTGCACAAACAATAATTGGGCATTAAACTTTAAACAAATTCTCGATGAATGTGGTCTTGCTTGTACCTGGCATAACCAGTTTAATGTAACATAATTATGAAATGATCAAACTGCGAATTTTAGATAATTACTACCAAAATTGGTACTCCTGTATCAATAATTTCGAATCGTTTAGAAACGTATTGCTTATTTAAACACGACTTCAAATTCGAAAGTTACCTAGAAAACATTACAGACTCTTATTTAAGAATAGCCTTCGCTCAGTTTAGAATATTCTCTCATGAATAAGCAATAGAACGAGGTCGTCATTTAAATTTACCGCGAAATAATAGAATTTGTCCAAATTGCTCAAATAACCAAATTAAAAATGAATTTCATTTCCTACTAGTTTCTTTAAAATATTCGGATCTTAGAACTAAATATATTAAACTATATTACTATACTTGGCCATCGGTACAAACATTCACACACTTACTCTCTCATAAGTCTATTATAATTGCTAAAAATATATCAAAATTCATATTTATGCTAATTTGAAAAGAGTCAAGTTTTCCCCATAATTTTCTACGTTGTTGAATATTTGTATGTTCTTTTGTAAAAAGATCCATATCTTTATTTGTATCTTTTTTGCTATACAAAATTTGTTTGTTTATATAATGCAATAAAATAGTTGTATTGTATTGTAATGTAATTGAACTAATTTCTTCTGACAGTAAATCTGATTTGTTGAATCTTGGAAAATACATATCATGCCATTCTAATCAGACAATCAAATGTCAACACTGTTATATGAATATACACTTATTTAGGAATTGAATTTTGAAGATTTGAGATAGAATACATCTAGATTTTGTTCCTAATTATGTATGATTTCAAACTGCTCCGTACCACGTAAACTGCATTATTGAATTTAAGTGCAAAAAGGATTTATAGCAATTAAATACTTGCACATTTTTCTATACATGACTATAAAACATAATATTTTAATATTTCCGAGTATTAAAACGATTTAATGAAAAATCCGTTTTTTATGAGAACAGTCCGGGAACTTTACGACTGACCCTCGTACTAGTATATGCACGATGTTTGGTTCATACTCCCTGTGAGTGCATTTACCTAATCAATAGATGTAGTTTCAGTTTATTGATTGGTTAAGCCGGGCTGTGAAGCGGGGATTCGCATCAGAGCTCAACTATCATACAACTTTACTTATTATGTAACAAGAAACATGTTTACGTTACGAAATAAAGAGTTTGAATATTTGAATCTTTGTATCTTAAAGATTAATAAAAGTAGAAAAATGTCAATTTTATCAAGTATACAGTCTTGAAAGTTATCAGGGGCTTAATTTCCTTATATGTACATGGACAACTATTTAAGTTTTGTTACACAAGTAAGCGAAATCGGACCAAAATGGTCCTCGTGTTTAAGAATAATTTTCAAGAAAACTACGTAAATTGTCTTTTACTACTTTAATGACCATCAATTATGTTATATCCTGCAGATTCTTCCCTTCTGTGATTATCAACCCAACCCTCACACGAGCATTACAAACTTGGCAGTGGCTATAATGGAATCTGGTCTGAATGTTGTTGATATAGTCAATTCAACTTTTTGTTTCGGCGGAGCTGTTTGTGTTATTAGGAACGTAGTAACTCAGAATAACCGTTTATTAATTATGTAGTTGTTGACTCTTGAACGGATGTCAGTCGACTACCGTCTCAAAATCACATGATTAAGTTGTTACACTCTTTGTTTCATTGATTTGGGTTTAAAGCCGCTTTCAACATCTTTAAAGTGATATCACCTACCCGTATGTTTCACGCCTTTCTCACACCGGTACTCCACACAGCGATCTTTAACCCATTCACACCTGCAGACGTACTTTGACGCAATAGCAGCAGACGACTGATGAAAACAGTGTGGCCAAATGTGAAATTGCTCATGGCAAGCAATTCCTCCTTTGGCCACAATATTTTCGACTTTGTTTAACAATTAAGCTTTCTTTTTTGGAGATTTTTCAGGTTATTGTCACAATGTTTTCAAAGTCGTCTGCTGCAGATTTGTTGTATGTGGGAAAGGGTTAAAGCAATTTACTGCGTTTTCACGTTCCAATATTTGAATAAATGAACACATTATAAATTTCTAATACCAACACTTTGTCAACAATGCTTAGTACTTTGAAAGCATTCAGTTTTAAAACCAAAGCTCGTAAAACCGTCTCTTTAAGATCGGCGCGTATAGATATAAGTTTTAAGTTCTGTATTGTGTCCCAGGTTTACGTCGTAAATGATTTTGTTGTGCGTATAAATTTAAATTCGTATTTTATGTATTTTCGAACATGGTAAAGAGACGGTCGCTAGGGAGATGTAAACGTTTTAATACATAGCATTGAGCCCGTCCAAGGGAAAATGTACGAAAGTACTCTTGTGAATAGTGCAGATCTAGTTTAGACCATCATGATCTACATTGTTCACATGCTACTTACAGACACTTATTAGAAGAGTGTGTCAACGCGTCAATTCTTATAAGACTAAGCAGATGGACAGTGTAGTCAGAGGGCTTGGCGTGAAACGGTTGTAACTAAAAACCTATTTTGAAAACCCTGGTTTAGGGGCAATTTTGACCCCTTTGTAAACAATGCAAATTAAAGTGACATTGCTCAGAACGAGCAATGGCACCTAAATTTCCATTGTTTACAAAGAATAATGGTCTAACGCTTTTAAAGACTTTATGGCGAGGTGATTAACCTTAGTAAAAAAAATACCAATTTTAGTTACAACCGTTTCACGCCAAGCCTTCGATGTACACTGTATATAAGTGCCAACTCGTACCGTTTTATACGGAACCGTTCGTTTAACGTGTTATGTATATACGCATATATGCGTGGATGCTGTAAATACTGGTATATGTTATGCTTGTCAATCTGAATGTGATCTGAACCAAGAGGGAAATGTTATTGTATCACATGTTGAGCTTCACACGAGGGCACATGCGCAATACCCAAGTTGGTTTTCATTTACACTTTTCCGAACACGAGTGTACACCGAAGACTGTATCCGCGTGATCTATCAAGACTCTTCATTGGCCAATTACATGTGATTTAGTCCTAGGCGCATATGCTAACAACAAGAACTCTAGCTTCATTAGTTTTTACACCAATTTACCTTTATAGGATCCCGTTATGGAGAGCCAGTAAAACCCAAAGTCGCTAGATGAAGCGTATATGTTTGGTGAGACTCGCGAGTGCATCTTGACTGTGGACAATTTCTATATAAAAAAGATATATTCTTAAAATCGTTATTCTTTAGCGATATAATGTTGGCCTCTCGTGTAAATGTCTTATCGTGCTGCCTGTGTGACAACACCCCAGAACGACCAAACGACGCGCAACCATATCGACACATGTGGCATTTGGTTTGAGTTTGCGGGATTGCCAATACGACGAAGGAGGGATTTTTAATTGAGGCAAGATAGTTTAAATTTGCCTCCACATTTTATCAACACCAATTGCTGCTCATTGTACGCCTTTCCTTTTCAATCCGCCGTGATCTAGTGGTTGAAATTGGGAATTAGAAAATAGGTTTAATCCATGCTAATGGCGGTCATGGTGGAGTACCCTTGGGCATGGCAAATGTCCTAGCCTATTATTGGTTTGATTATCCAGGAATCATTAATACGAAAAAACAAAACATAAATGGGGTTTTTCGCTCATAGGTAACAGGTGTGAGACATTTAAGGTCATAAAAGTGCTGTGTTATTTTCGTGTGATCTAACTTTTGTACAAATATTGTTGAAACAGGATAACTTTCACATATTGAGCAATTGTACCTTTGGTGACAATCTTTTCCTAAGTCGACTGCTCTCTATTAGGGAAAGGGTTAAGCAGAAATGTGACCCCTTACATGATTTGTTCCAGTCATATTGACTGGTTGAAAAGGGTAGTTGTCAGGTGGCATCAGAAAAGGGCTGTTACACATTTGCTTCTTTACCATAATATAGGTAATTGATTAAGGACCTTAAACATCTTGGCCCTCATGTTTAAACCTCGTTCATTATAAATATTCTTCATTGATTTTCTGAAATTCTTTACTTTATTATTTTCTGTTCGTAATAAAAGACGACAGCAAAACGAACTCCGAACATTTTGTGATCATCCAAAAAACATGATATTAACATTATTATCGTCTAATCAATTACTTATAAATATTTTGTTATTTCCAAAGTATGCTCTTTAATTTTTGTTTACAATCATCTTACTGTTTTTTCGTAAATAGGTAGCACCTAGTGATATATTACGATATAAATATGTATCCTGTCACCGTCATAAAACTGAAACAATGTTAAAGCGGCATAAAGCTCCATTAAAACAAACTTGAATAATCTATTGCGTTTAACTATTTCAAGGAATCAGTTTCGTTACCCATATTCAACAAGCATACTGTTAGCCGTTCATGGCATACATTGTCATGAGTTTTCGTTGATTTATAAGTTTTCAAAGTCGTCTGCAGCAGATATAACGGGTTACGTAAATGTTGTTTCGGTATAGTTGGGTAACGGTTGACCCGTATGCTCTTTTAAATATTTATCTTATTTTCTCTGAAACAGAAGAATCTTGTTTATTCTTCTGCGTTTAACACTTTCCCTCATATAGACGCTTTCTGACGCCTCTACAGCAGACGGCTTTTTTGAAAACATAGCCACAATGTTTTCCACTTTTTGTCATAGGTTATCCATTCAATTATGGAGATTTTCTATTTTTTGACAAAATACGTTCAAAGTCGTCTGCTGCAGAATTGTCGTATGAGGGATTAAAAGAGATTGACGGAAAAAGTAAAAATTCAACTCCATATAAAACAAAACACATGCGTTTATTTCAAATATTCCGGTGTTAATTCACTTTTTAAGTCGCTTTGAGAGTAAGCACCTTTCAAAATAATCACAACATGTAGCATGAAAACGTTTTTTTACCCCGGACTTAGTGTTATTGTGGGTTAGAGCGTGTACCGAATGTTTTGAATTGTTTTTACTTTCTAAGCCGCTTTGAGAGTAAGCAACTTTCAAAGTAATCACAACTTGTAGCAACGTGTTTTCCCCCACACCCAGTGTTATGGTGGGTTAGAGCGTGCACCGAAGGTTTTGAATTGTTTGCAATGAGTGCAAAAATGAATTGGTGAATGCGTCATTCGTTCCCCTATAATCATAAATAGTATTTTATAAGTCTTCGTGCGTAAGGTGTATGTAGCGAGACTAGCTTATACGAAACTCACCAACTGTCCGTCAGTATTTTCGAGTGCAATGGTCTGAATGAATTCAAATACCTTTCTTTTTTTCCTCTAAGCGAAATGTCAATGTACTTTTAACGTATGTATCTTTTGATCTTTTTCCAGATCAGCAGAAGCCCTAGTAATTTTTTTCAAATACCTTTCATTTTTTCCTCTAAGCGAAATGTCAATGTACTTTTAACGTATGTATCTTTTGATCTTTTTCCAGAACAGCAGAAGCCCTAGTAATTTTTGTCACCATTTTCCTCATCGCATTTTCAAGCTTATACGAAACTCACCAAATGTCCGTCAGTATTTTCGAGTGCAATGGTCTGAATGAATTCAAATACCTTTATTTTCGGCGATAGCTGATTGACGTGGGTTTTGACCTAGGTGTTAAAACAAATGATCTAGATTGTAGACCAATCAAATGTTGTATTTAATGAATAATGTCGAAGAAATAAATGAAATGAAACGTTTTGATTGGTTCATAGTTAAGTTGGCGATCATACGAGAGGCACCAATACGGTGAAGTTTTAAAATGAAATCTTCTGCATACCTTTAATTGTTTTCCTTAAAAAATAAATTTCAGTGAAAAAAAATCAGTGAAAACGTATGAAATGCAATATTTAAGAGCAAAATATTAATTATTTTTGAAACCTGATAAGTTTTCAGTTATTTATCTATACTGTGTTACATAATACACCTCTTGGGAGCCTCGCGTAATCGCATCTTTTTTAAAGATATTTCTTGTTTCCTCTGAGAGAAATGTCAATGGACTTTTCACGTTTGTATCTTTTGATCTTTTTCCAGATAATGGAAACAGCAGAAGCCCTAGTAATTTTTGTCACCTTTTCCTCATCACATTTTCAAGCTTATACGAAACTCACCAACTGTCCGTCAGTATTTTCGAATGCAATGGTCTGAATGAATTCAAATACCTTTATTTTTTCCTCTAAGAGATATGTCAATGTACTTTTCACGTATGTATCTTTTGATCTATTTCCAGATAATGAAATTAGCGGAAGCCCTAGTAATTTTTGTCACCATTTTCCTCATCACATTTTCAAGTGGTAACGGAGCTCCCCAGTGGCGACCCCAAGGACGTTTTGGAAAACGATTTACAAATAGTAGAAATTCGGATATAATGGCAGCCCTACAAACAGGTACATATTGTTCTTATAAAGTGTCACGTCAGAGTGGGGCGGGGCTTGATGAAGATTTATTTATTTATTGGGGTTTTACGCCGCTTTCAACAATATTTCAGTTATATTACGGCGGCAGTTCACTAATTCATGATCCCTGGGTAAACAAACCAGTACTAGGCTAGAAAATGTGCCTTGCCCAAGGGCACTCCACCATGACCGTAGTGCCGCGACTAGGGATCGGCTTGATGAAGATATCTAAGCATCGGTTTGGGGTTAGATATGTTTTACGGGGGTAATATTTAGTAATCATTTTTATATTTTCGGTATTCTGTGAACACCAACAGTAACGTTATTATTACAGGTATGGGTATGAATCTTCCTACGCATCCATGCATTGAAATTTAAATGTACAATGTTCCCGAGACCTCTTGTGACTAATAAGCTAAACATGCAGTCATATCAGACTACGCGGTTTAGCTGGCTGATCTGGGTCTACACTTCTCGCAATGCCTAGCGATTGGTTTTTGTAGAGCGCCTCTCCTATATATGAGCCGTTCCACGAAGAAACCAACAGTATGAAATCTGCGTCATTTATCGACCCAGGTCAGCCTGCGCAATCCGCGCGTGCTAATCCAGGCAGACACATTCCGTTACAGGGGGAAAGAGGTATAGCGAGTAATGATTCCTGAAACAGAAAATCCACAGGAGGCGAAATGTGTATGTCCGGTTTAGCCTGACCAGGCTGCTCTGGGTCGATACATTACGCAGGGACCATAATGTTGGTTTTCTCGTGGAACGGCTCATATATTTAATTTAAGTTAATGAGTGATGCAATCAAAATGTTGTTACAACGTCGTGGTAAGAAACGAGGAATTGGAGTAACATGGTTCGAATTTAAGTGTGGTGCGTAGGCCTACTTGCAAAATGCTGATAGAGTGGAAAGTGCAAATAGCAAGTGTAGTGTTTGTGAACAGGCGATAATTTGCCAGTCAAAACTTCACGAGCTCCGATGGCTCAGTCGATAGCGATCCAGGGGTTGTGAGTTCGAACCCAGCTCTGTCAAAAGTCTTTCCGTCGTTTGACATAAGTCATTCGTCTTCCAACAGTAGAGTTACAGTCTATGTGGAAAAGCTGCCAGTTATTTGGTATTAGCATTCTAGGAAAGAGAAGGTGAACTGGCCGCCGTGAAATGACTGATTTTTTTCTTTTTTTGAAAATGGCGTAAATCCCCAATCAAGAAAACATCATGAAGTCAATATTATTTTAAAAAATGTGAAAACCACGTTGTTTGATCATCTAGCAAATGGAATAAAACTGCAGTTTCAAAAACTATGTGCATCGATATTTCTATTTTCTATTTCAGTTGCAGACGATAATGAGAACTTGGAGCCCTTATTTATTGAAGGCCCGGATGTAAATTCCAACCCTGACAACATTAATGAGTTTTACTCTGGCTTATCGTCCGACATTCTCTCACTACCCACTCGACAACCATTAGTTGGTGGACGAATATGTTTAGAAACTAAAGTACCGGGAGTATTTAGGTGTCATAGGTAAATCTATCCCATTGCACTTTTCGAACCCCCGTATCGATTAATCCTTTCCCACTTGCAGACGCACTTCGCCGCAGACGACATGATGACAAACGATTTTCAACTCGGTCCAAATATTATAGAGAATTTCATATTTTGGCTTAGATGTTTTCACATTCGTCTGCCGCAGAATTGTTGTATGTGAGAACGGATTGAATATTAACCCTTTTCCCTCATATAGACGCTTTCTGACGCCTCTGGAGCAGACGGCTTTTTGAAAACATAAGGACAGAAGAAGAAATTGCTGCCACAATGTTTTCCACTTTTAGTCATAGGTCATCCATTCAATTATAGAGATTTTTCCATTTTTTGACAAAATATGTTCAAAGTCGTCTGCTGCAGAATTGTCGTATGAGGGAAAGGGTTAAGTACTATGTAAACTCATGGTTATCGGGGTCCAGTGTGTTTAAAACTTGGAATAATACTTTTTGGTAAAAGCTTTAGCCTTTTCCCACATACAACAATTCTGCTGCCAGACGACTTTGAAAACATCTAAGCAAAAACCCGGAAAAGCTCTATTAATGTTGGTATAATTACGGAGAAGAGTTGAAAACATTGTGACTAAAGAAGAAATTGCTCGTTTTGAGCAATTTCTTCTTTTGTCACAGTGTTTTCAAAAATCGTATGCTGCAGATGCGTCAGAAAGCGTCTATATGTGATAAAGCGTTAAAGATAATCTGGAAAAATACTGTTAGATTAGCAATAGAAATTGGTTCGGTTGAACACGTTGTTGGAAACGGACACATTGTTCATTTTGGGAACCCCCCACACACCCTCTAATCTAACAATGTTTCCAACATGCACTGCTTTGGTTATAAAGATAGGATTATTCGTACGTTCTAGACATGTAACCGTTCGGCAAAGACGTTGAGTCAAAACATATGAGCCGTCCCAAGAGGAAACCACCATTGTGGACTCTGCGTAAAGTAGCTACCCAGATCAGCCCAAGCATGCCGCCCAGGTCAACCCGGACAGACACTATTCGCCTCCTGTGCTTTTTCTGTTTCAGGAATCATTACTCTATACCTCTATCCCCCTGTGTCGGCCCGGAATAGCCAGCGCATGCTGATCTAGGTCGATACAATACGCAGAGACCATACTGTTGGTTTTTCTCGTGGAACGGCTCATATATGGATATTACCATTTCGGACGACAGCCAGGTTAAAACCCGACAGGCGTCATCATCTGTACGGAAAAAGCCGTGACAGGAATGGTCTTAACCCATTCCCTCATATAGACACTTTCTGACGCCTCTGCAGCAGAGGGATATTTGAAAACATAGTGACAAAAGAAGAAATTGCTCAAAACGAGCAATTTCTCCCTTTGCCAGAATGTTTTCTACTTTTAGTCATAGGTTATCCATTCAATTATAGAGATTTTCTATTTTTTGACAAAATATGTTTAAAGTCGTCTGCTGCAGAATTGTAGTATGAGGGAAAGGGTTAAGTACTATGTAAACTCATGGTTATCGGGGTCCAGTGTGTTTGAAACTTGGAATAATAATTTTTAGTGAAAGCTTTAGCCTTTTCCCACATACAACAATTCTGCTGCAGACGACTTTGAAAACATCTAAGCAAAAACCCGGAAAAGCTCTATTAATGTTGGTATAATTACGGAGAAGAGTTGAAAACATTGTGACTAAAGAAGAAATTGCTCGTTTTGAGCAATTTCTTCTTTTGTCACAGTGTTTTCAAAAATCGTATGCTGCAGATGCGTCAGAAAGCGTCTATATGTGATAAAGCGTTAAAGATAATCTGGAAAAAATACTGTTAGATTAGCAATAGAAATTGGTTCGGTTGAATACGTTGTTGGAAACGGACACATTGTTCATTTTGGGAAAACCCCACACACCCTCTAATCTAACAATGTTTCCAACATGCACTGCTTTGGTTATAAAGATAGGATTATTCGTACGTTCTAGACATGTAACCGTTCGGCAAAGACGTTGAGTCAAAGCATATGAGCCGTCCCGCGAGGAAACCACCATTGTGGACTCTGCGTAAAGTAGCGACCCAGATCAGCCTAAGCATGCCGCCCAGGTCAACCCGGACAGACACTATTCGCCTCCTGTGCTTTTTCTGTTTCAGGAATCATTACTCTATACCTCTATCCCCCCTGTGTCGGCCCGGAATAGCCAGCGCATGCTGATCTAGGTCGATACAATACGCAGAGACCATACTGTTGGTTTTTCTCGTGGAACGGCTCATATATAGATATTACCATTTCGGACGACAGCCAGGTTAAAACCCGACAGGCGTCATCATTTGTACGGGAAAAGCCGTAACAGGAATGGTCTTAACCCATTCCCTCATATTGACACTTTCTGACGCCTCTGCAGCAGAGGGAGTTTTGAAAACATAGTGACAAAAGAAGAAATTGTTTAAAACGAGCAATTTCTCCCTTTGCCACAATATTTTCCACTTTTAGTCATAGGTTATCCATTCAATTATAGAGATTTTCTATTTTTTGACAAAATATGTTCAATGTCGTCTGCTGCAGAATTGTCGTATGTGGGCAACAGATTTCCGTCCCCGTGTTTTAACTCTCTCCAATGTACAGACAATCTGCAGTAAACGACTTTGAAAACGTCATAGCGAAAATATCGAAAATATCAATCATTGAGGGCATAATAACTGAAAAATGTTGAAAAACATTATGGCAAAAGGAGAAATCGCTCGTTTTGAGCAATTTCTCCTAATACCATAATGGTTTTAAAAGTTGTCTTCTGTAGAGGCGTCAAAACGCGTTTCTGAAATGGTTAACCCTTTCCCTCATATGGACGCGTTCTGACGCCTCTACAGCAGACGGCTATTTGAAAACATAGTGACAAAAGAAGAAATTGCACAAAACGTGCAATTTCTCCTTTTGCCACAATGTTTTCCACTTTTAGTCATAGGTTATCCATTCAATTATAGAGATTTTCCATTATTTGACAAAATATGTTCAAAGTCGTCTGCTGCAGAATTGTCGTATGAGGGAAAGGGTTAATTGAAACCGAATACGGACCGTCATGATGGAATTCTAACCTGTTTCGGGAATTCCCGGCTAATCTAAATTCATTTGCTAATTAATTCCTGTGTTCCTTTTCCAGGGGTCGCCGATCAACGGACGCCGTGTTAACGTTACAGGACCAGTGAGGAAATCCAAAATGTCGATAATGCTATTGCGTAGTAAATAGCATTGTCGCATCTTTTTTTGATGATCCGTGCATTCAACTTCTTCTTCTAATGGACACATGTCTTCGGGCGTATTTAGGTCACAATACACCAAATAAATTCCTTCTTTGTTTACATGTAAATCAACCAGCTTCAACCCTCGTTTGTCACACTTTCTAAGCATTTCCCAGATGGAACACCATATATCATTGAAAAGAGATACTTCTTACCTTTAAAATAATCCATAGAAAATGTGGGGTCATGTATTATGCAAGAAAGAACTCGCTCTGTGAAGATAGGGACCGTCCTTTTTACCACAATCCAGCTAGGCTTAAAATGGATTTACCCATACTCTACTTTCACTTTCACACAAGGTCAAAATACCTAAAATGATCAAATCAAACAGTTCCAGTTCATCCTCCACATATTTACAAAGAATTTACACCCATTGTCACATATCCAATGCAGTCTGGGCCAGATGTACAACCATTTCTAGGCAAACAAAGTTTTGTTTACGCACTACTTGGCTACTCTACTACGTAGATCAAAGGGGCCCGCGGATGTATTTAGCGTAATTTGACCTATGACACGGTTATCGAGGCACACTGGTGTTTTTTTCAACGTTATGCAGCCGACGAACTTTTAAAACATTTTGAAAACTGAGAATAACAACATCGTATTTTTTTTCTGTGAAATAAGATGGTTTCAAATTGAGACACTCAATCTGAAACGACAAATCGTAAATATTGACCATCGAAAATTCAAATTGACCATATAGCAGTTGACCCTTTCCCACATACCACAAATAAGCAGCAGACGAATTTGAAACTGTCGGCATACACATATGGGAAGTCTCTTTAAATGAAGGTTTAATTATAGAATAGAGTTGAAAACATAGCGAAAAAAGGAGAATTTGCTAATAATTTTGTATGACATCTTAACGCTGATCATAACGTAAGTTGACATTTTCAAGACCTATGAAAAAACCCTTATATATTTCATGTTTTTAAATAAAAAATGCACATTTTTTTTGTTGTGTGGCTTTTATGGGAAAAACGCATTTTTATGTATATTGTTCATTTTTATGGCATAATCATAAGTTAGAGTATTAAGCACTTAAAACTTCGCTTAATTGATAATACGACTTGGGGGCGTTGAAGTTCACATTTTTAGACCTAACAATTATTTGAATAAAACCGGGCAATATATCGAAATTTAAATAAAAAACATGCCAGCTTATCCATTTTAAAAAAACCGCAATTTTTAAGCAGGAGAACAATTAGAATTATAAAATCTTAAATTTGAGAAAACGAGAGAGAAAAAAATAAATGCGTGTAAGTGTCACTAAATCTTTCTTTCTTTGTATCGGCCATATTATTTGATTTCGACTGAAAACAGTTCAAAATGTCGCCTAATGTTTCCAGTAGTCTGCTGAAGTATCAGACGTATTTTCCCGCGAAATCAAAGATAATTCACGTTTTTAAGGCTTTTTGTGTCGTTTCCGTAGCAAACTTTTGTTACACGTCATATTCATTTGTAATGGAAAGTGGGTTTTCCAAATAATTGTATCTGAAACATAGGGACAGATGCACATTTATTTCTGAATTTTAGGATATGAAATGTATTGTTTTTGAGTAATTAGGAACATATGCAAACAAAAATGTTAAGCATGTGTGACGATTTTCGAGTTTGCCTGACCTTTTGACGTTACAACTCTTATTTGGCCTTCGCAGTTCACGTCGTTTGCGATCAATGTGTTAATTGACAGAATTTACAGACAGACAGACAGACAGACAGACATTTTATTGTTGACGTATACACAGTACATTGTCTAAAAAACATACATATTACATACAATATACATGACAGGAACATACAAACAAACATGATTTATTTGGAATTTATAGGATGATTGAATTAAACATGAATTTAACATGAGAGTGATATAAACATGAATTTAACATGAGAATGATATAAAAGTTGTGAGGATGAGCAATGTATAAATATGAGAGTGTTATTTGGAAGCAAAACACATTGAACAATTGTTCCTAAATTTAAATGGCGAAGTGGATAATGTACAACGGAAGAATCAATCATGAAGTAAATAATGAGCGACGTATGAATGAAGGATTGAATGAGTGTACGAATTAATGTTCAATCAAGTTACAGTTTTCGAAGAAGAAATCATGATACATTTAATGTGTCAAGTTCTCAGTAGAGTTGTAGAGCAAGACTAAGGATTGTCTTTATATTACTGTTGGTTAGTAGTTCAGCAAATTTATAGACGCTTGGACGAATGAAATAATACTTTTTCAAGTGCTTTTTCTTAAGTTCAGTAAAACATGGACATGCAATAATAAAATGAAATTCATCTTTGATTAACCCGGTCCCGACCTTTTTGTAATGATGTATATCATTATGGCGTACATCATTTTGGTATCAAACTCGCGATTCGTTTTATGGGGGGGAAACAACCATTACATTTGAAAAAAAAAAATATAAATATTACACGTCGTTTTAGTTTTTTCACAACGAATAAGGGGATTAAAATAGCAAACTATCACATGCGAGGGATGATCCAGAAATAATATTATTTTTGTTTTAATTTTGACACACATCGAACTTGTAGAAAGTAAACCTGATTTTTATCCAACATCTACATTTCTCTTACATACATGACAAATGTTTGAACAAAATAAAATGTCTGTGAACTTATGAAAATTGCAGGTCCATAGAGGTCACAGTAGTGACATAATTCTTACGTCTCCGTTTGAAGCGAAACAATTTGGTTTGAAAACGTGAATGAATCTTTTAATAACAGTTATATCAACAGACAGTTTGCATCAACTTCACCAGTAGCCATTGCTAAAAGACATTCCATAACCACCGCTCACCGAAATGCGTAACATATCGAGGGCTTGGCGTGAAACGGTTGTAACTAAAATCGGTATTTTTTTACCAAGGTTAATGACCTCGCCATAAAGTCTTTATGAGCGTTAAATCATTTTTCTTGGTAAACAATGCAAATTTAGGTGCCATTGCTCGTTGTTTACAAAGGGGTCAAAATTGTCCCTAAACAAGGGTTTTCAAAATAGGTTTTTAGTTACAACCGTTTCACGCCAAGCCCTCGATATGATGTGTAACAAATGACAAATCCTATGGTGAAAAAAACGACACTGGCACTGTTCCTTTTAACGTCAGAACTGGCTCTCTTGCAAGTGCCATTAGCTTCCCACTGATTTCACTCCTCCAACTATGAACAAAGTGTAGTTTTACATCGCTAGTGACTGATTGACTTCTTATGAACTCTACTGTAATATCATTTTCCAACGTTTATTTTGGTTTTTTGTCTACGTTGTGATATAATTTTAATATCATAGCAATTTTTCAATGTGTCATTTGACGTCAATTTGTCCGTGGGTTACTTGCACGTCACGTCGCTAAGCAACGTAACTGTTATCGTGGTAATCAAGGAAGAGCAACATTATACTTTTGTAATTAGAACAACATAACAACAAATGAAAGTCATGCAAATATTCATTATCTTCTGTATATTTAGAATCTACAGTTTAAACTGGTTCTTTCTTGTAGAATTCACACCCAGGTTAATGTGGTCAAATATCTGCGGAAGACAACACATTTTCAAAATAGTGTGACAAATTAAATAATATTGGTCATAACGAACACCTCTCCACTTGCTACTATGCTATATAACTTTATTCAATAATTGTACGCGGGAAAGAGCTAACTCATTCCACGATACAGTGTTTTTTAAAGTCGTCTGCTTTGAAACTATGTGTACACTATGGGAACATCTGGAAATTTGGAATACTATTTGTTTATTTAATTTTGAAAATTGTGTGGGAAAAAGTCAAATTGCTCGATGAATATTCCGATATTGAAATAAAATAAGTTTATGCTCTTTTACCCGTTCTTCTCATGTTAAAGACTTGGGCTTGGATCAACAAAAATCTAGTTTAAAAAAATAAAAGTTAAAAATTATAATATGTTCTGTTATCATTCATCCATAGATTAGTTTCCACTTCGTTAACCCTTTCCAACCGGCAGCCGACGACTTTGGAAACAATTGTGGCAAAAGGAGAAATTGTTCATAGTTAGTCATTTCTCATCTTGCCACGTTTTCAACTCTGTAAAATAAATGATTATCTCTATAAATACATTCTGTTATAGAGATGATCAATAGTTTTACAAATTTGTTTTCATAAACGTCTAACAGATGTGTCGTGTTTGGGAAAGGGTTAACAGCAGTATTTCAGTATAACACGAGCCATGTGCTTCATTGCATTCTCGCCGAGCTCCGGTAGGTACTGGCGCGGGCTGTCAATACAGGGGTTGTGAATTCGAATCCCAGCTCGGCATACATTCTTTCCGACGTTTGACAAAAGTCACTGGTCTTTCACCAATAGAGTGACAGACTATGTGGAAAATCAGCCAGTTGCTTGGAAGGTATATTGTGTGGAGTACTGGTGTGAGAAAGCTAGGAAACACATGTGTAGGTGAACTGGCCTCCGTGGTATGACTGAACGATTGAGACGTATCGCGAGAAAACCAACATTATGGTCTCTGCGTAATGCATCGACCCGGATCAGCTTAAGCATGCCGCACAGGCTTACCCGGACAGACACTTTTCGCCTCCTGTGAATTTTCTGTTTCGGGAATCATTACTATATACCTCTATCCCCCTGAGACGGAATGTGTTGGCCCGAATCAGTCTGCGCGGACTGCCCAGGCTGATCCGGGTCGACACATTACGCAGAGGCCATGATGTTGGTTTTCTCGCGGGACGGCTCAATTGTTGGAAACGGCGTTAAACCCAATCAACATCATTGCTTTCTCGCATCAGAGAAGGGGCGTTTTCAGACGGTCCGAACACACCGAGCCCTCGGACAGGTGCTTGCCGATTCAACCAATCAAATTACATCATTTGATTAACACTCAATGTATCTGAACGCTCTTAATACACCCCTGCACCTAGTCCAGGTTATGCGATTTTATATTTTCACTGTTCGCATCCTAGACGAACACTAGTTTTCTATTTTTTTCCCACCCATTTCTCACACAAAAACCACGATGGACGTGAGACGTTACAATGCGATATATTGAGACTCTACCCTGCACCCAACACAACATTTTCCCGAGGTTACTGGTTTCTTTTAATTAAAACAGTTTACTTCATAGGAGGAAAACGATTGACGGTACAAAATGGTATTTCACCGTGTTTGTTTTCGGGGTAAAAATAAACGACCGAACTGGGATTCGAACTCACGGTCGATTGACCAACAACACTCGTAGTCTGTATTACCTGCCCCATATTAAAACCCTTTCCCACATACAGAAAAAATGTGCAGCAGACGACTTTGAAAACATCTTGGAAATAATTTGAAAATAATAATTGAATAAAGTTGAAAACACTGTGGACAAAGGAGAAATTACTCATCATGAGCAATTTAACCTTTGGCCATAACGTTTTCAAAAGTCGTCTGCTGCTATTGCGTCAAAACGCCTCTGCGTGCGGGAATGGATTAAGGCATACACCACAATAAAGGCGGTGCCAAATTGGACATCGTATAGTTAGAAAAAGGATAAAGTGGCAACCTTTTCAATCCGACAGTAGTTTGCTTCAGTATGCATGTGTCGATGTCATACTTCAAGTTGTATTGGTCCGCTGTAAAATGTATGTAAATATGAGCCGTCCCGCGAGAAAACCAACATTGTGGACTCTGCGTAAAGTATCGACCCGGACCAGCATAAGCATGCCGTGTAGACTTACCCGGACAGACACTTTTCGCCTCTTTTGGATTTTCTGTTTCAGGAATCATTAATCTATACCTCTATCTCCATGAGACAGAATGTGTTGGCCCGGATCAGTCTGCGCGATCTGGTCGATACATTACGCAGAGGCCACACTGTTGATTTTCTCGCGGGACGGCTTATATATATATACACTGGAATTTATATCTTTGAACACATTTGAAAACCCCCACCAAAGTAACATTTCTATCAAGTATATCATTGAAGCTAACAGTTAATTTTACCCCTTTTCTGATACCACATGTATGCTACATTTTTCAATAAAGCAGTATTGCTTGTAACAGGTATTTAGAGGCTTACTAAATGAACATTTCTCTTGAAATCAGACAATCACTTTCATATAAATCTTTTTTTTTTTTTTTTAAATAAAATGTAATTTTGACCCTTTTCTGATGCCGCCTCGCAGTATGGCTTGATTTTTTTTGTTGAGTGTCACCAAAGGAACATTACTATAAAGTATAATTGGAATGTGATAAGCGGATTCAGAGGAAAAGATTTTTCAAAATTGGAAGTCTCCCCCTTTCTGATTTCGAGCAACAAAAGTTCTACATATAATTTAAATCTTTGAACAATTCTAAAATAGTATTCCAGTGAATTTTGGTCCAGTTTGACATTGTGACCTCACATGACCCGTATTCGAACTTGGTCCTGGATTTGACCAAAACACACATTCTGACAGTTGCAATATGCTCGAGATAACTTGATGCCCACTTTAAGCCCGCTCCTATGATGCATGGTTTCTCTGACACACCGCCTCACCATGGTGAACGTTTATGCCAAGTGTCTGGGAAATCCTATGATGAATGGTTAAGACAAGGTATTCCTATCAAACAGTACTCATTTGGATCTTTGACCTCCAAGACCTTGACATTTGAGGTACAGGCGTTGGTCTTTTGCGCAACACGCCACATCATCATGATGTACGTTTGTGCAAAGTTTCTTTGAAATCCTATAATGCATGGTTAAAATGCAGGCCGGACAAGGTTCGGACAGACTGACTTACGGACGCACATACATACACCCAACCGCAATTGTGACAGCTATATCGAGCTCATCGCAAGCGGGCTTTAAAACAAAATAGCCTCCAGTGTTAATTTGACCTTTCCATCCTAGTTTTTGACCTTTACATTAACCAGTTTCGAACTTAGACCTTTAAATCATCAGACAAACATTCTGACATAGTTTCAAGCTGCTGGAGCAAAATATATGGTCTCAAGAATGTTAACAAGATTCTCTTTCAATTTCGCCTAGTGACCACGTTATGTGTATGACCGGACATGACCTACATTTGAACTTGGCCTAGATATCAAGACAATTATTCGGACAAAGTTTCAACATGCATGAGATATAAATGCAGCTTCCAGAGTTGAAAGGTTTTCCTTCAATTTTACCTTGTAAACTAGATTTTGTCCTCACATGAAACAGAACTTGGCCTAGATATCATCAACACACTCATTCTGACAAAGTTTCATTAAAGGTTGAATGTAAAATGATGCATGAAGAGCAATAACAAGGCAAATGTTGACGACGCACAACAGACAAAATGTGATCATGATAGCCACAGCGAGCTAAATAAAAAAGATGACATGCCAGGACGGGGGATATGCTAATTTCTCACTCAACATTGACAAATAATCATTACAAACAAAAATATTGGAAGATTTATTTTGACGTTTCCGCATCGGCAAATTTTGAAAACATTGTGGAATACAACAGGGCCATGATGGCCCTGGATCGCTCACTAAAGGAACACTTGTGCCAAGTTATTTCAAAATCAGGCCTATACTTTTGACAATAAGTTTTCACTATATATTCATACAAGATATCAAACCCCAGCCATGTTTTTTAACGGATCGTAATAATTTGAACAATCTTGGTAGAGGGTCACTCAAGGAACATTTGTGCCAAATTATTTTCAAATCTGTCCAGGACTTTTGGACAAAAAGATTTTCTTATTGTTCACTATACACATAAAGGAAAAACAAGCTCCGTCCCCTGGTTGTCATGTTTTTCAACGGATCAAAATAATTTGAAAAATCCTGAAAAGGGTCACCCAAGGAACATGTGCAAAGTTAATTTCAAATCGGGCCAGTACTTATGGACAAGAATATTTTTTAAGTTTTCTCCATTTATACAGGAATCCGCTGTGGTCGAGTGGTTAGCGTCGGGGATTTCGAAACCGGGTGTCCCGGGTTCGATCCCCAGTCGCGGCACTACGGTCATGGTGGAGTGCCCTTGGGCAAGGCACATTTTCTAGCCTAGTACTGGTTTGTTTATCCAGGGATCATGAATAATTAAATTTAATTGCGCGCTAAATGACCTTAGCTGTCGATGCGCCATAAAACAATATACATTCATTCATTCATTCCATTTATACATATAGGGAAAACAAGCCCCCCCCCCCCCCCCCCCCCCAAAAAAAACAAGCTCCGTCCCCTGGTTGTCATGTTTTTCAACGGATCAAAATAATTTGAAAAATCCTGAAAAGGGTCACCCAAGGAACATGTGCAAAGTTAATTTCAAATCGGGCCAGTACTTATGGACAAGAATATTTTTTAAGTTTTCTCCATTTATACAGGAATCCGCTGTGGTCGAGTGGTTAGCGTCGGGGATTTCGAAACCGGGTGTCCCGGGTTCGATCCCCAGTCGCGGCACTACGGTCATGGTGGAGTGCCCTTGGGCAAGGCACATTTTCTAGCCTAGTACTGGTTTGTTTATCCAGGGATCATGAATAATTAAATTTAATTGCGCGCTAAATGACCTTAGCTGTCGATGCGCCATAAAACAATATACATTCATTCATTCATTCCATTTATACATATAGGGAAAACAAGCCCTCCCCCCCCCCCCCCCCCCCCCCCCCCCCAAACAAGAGTTGTAGGTCTTGTTAATATGACTTAAGAAGGTCACCATAGAAATGTTTATGTACCAGTTAGTATCTAACAAGAAGATTTCCAAGTTTTCCCCTATATTCTCCATGTAAAACAGGTGTTCCCCGGACAGAGCCAATTTTGAGCCCAGGCGTATACATAATTCGAAACATCTTGGTAGAAGACCACTAGACCATTGTACTCAACACATATCTAAGCTTTAGGCCTTTCGGCTTCACACAATAAGATTCTCAAAGTTGTTCACTATATATCTCGTTATAAAACAGGTGAGCCCCGGGGTGGGGCCAATTTTGACCCAAGAGGCATAATTTGAATAGGACCAGTAGACAATCCTACACAACGAATATCTAAGGTCTAGACCTTTTGGTTTCAGACAAGAAGATTTTCAAAGTTTTTTCCTATATATCTCTACGTAAAATAGGTGACCCCCGGGAGGAGCCAATTCTGACCCCAGGGGCATAGTTTGAACAATCTGTGTAGAGTTGTAGAGGATCATTAGACAATGGTATACATTAATATCTATACTCTATGCCTTTCACTTTCAGACAAGAAGATTTTCAAAGGTTTTCCCTTTATATCTCAATGTAAAACAGGTGATCCAAAGGGCGGGTTAATTTTGACCCAAGAGGCATAATCTGAACAATCTTTGTAAAAGACAAATAGACAATACTACACACAACAAATATCTAAGCACTAGTCCTTTCGGTTTTAGACAAGAAGATTTTCACTATATATAACTCTATGTAAAACAGATGACCCCAATTTTACCACAAGGGGCATAATTTGGACAATCTTTGTAGAAGACTACTTGACAATGCTACCCACCAAATATCTAAGCTCTACGCCTTTCAGTTTCAGGCAAGAAGATTTTCAAAGTATTCCCTATATATCTATGTAAAACAAGTGACCCCAAGGACGGGGCCAATATTTACCCCAGGGGCATAATTTGAATTATTTTTGTTGAAGACCACAAGAAAATGCTACACACCAAATATTGGTTCTAGGCCATTCGGTTTCAGACAAGAAGATTTTCAGTCTTTTTTTAAAAACCCTTTAGGTTGACATGGCAACTCGAGTTCTGCACGGAATTAATTTCTTCAAACAAATTTAAAAGAGGATCACCCAAGGGTTTAGCCAAACTTCATACAGTGGTTAAAGAGATGTTGTTTAAAGAAAGTGTTGATGACGCACGCCCGACAACGGACAAAAGACAACCCAATAGCTCACCTTGAGCATTTCATGCACAGGTGAGCTAAAACAATATGGTGAATCTCTATAAATGAATGAATATAAGAAAATGCTCATTGTTAGCAAGTTCTCAGCTCGTTTTCAGTGGCATTGTAGGTATATCACAGCAGTCAGTTCTCCTACTGGGTTTCCTCGACACAATTGAGTGGATGCTTCACAGGAACAATGGTTACTTACTGAGGAATTTATTAGAACTGAATAATAAATGCACAAATGGAAATTCGCATGAAGGACAATTCATCACACTTTTAGCTACACTGGCTCTCAGTGAACGTAACCCCTCGCAAACTGCTTGAACAGTATAAAACTGGAAAACATCTGTAAGCCATGAATACCCTGCTCCTTCTAAAGTGTCATAAAGATTTAGGTTAGGCTATTTATAGCAACTGTGACATTGACAACTGTATGCATTATCAAGTACTCAGGTGATAATTTGTCCAAATTCTCTTGATACTAAACTCTGAATTAAGAAGTCTAAAGTGGTTGTTGAAAAGCGAACTAGGACAAGCTCTGTATAATATTTTAAGGAATTCTACCCACAAACTGAAGTGCATGCATGACGATTTCGTTGCATACAAATGTATTATAGCCACTGCGACCTTGATCCTTGGCCTAGGGCAGTGAAATGCAAACTTGTACAAGGTCCCTAGACATTTAACCTTTTTATGATGTATGAAGAAATACTGATCATTAATGACTTTCACATGGACATAATAATGGTCAGGGGTTACCCAATATGCCCATCTCCTCCACTTTTCATGGTGGCAGGCATAAAAAGTCAGAGGTCAATGGGAGAAAACTGCCCATGCATTGACCCCAAATTATGCATTGCATATCTTTACTTCATAATGATCATGTGAACCATGTTCATTTAAGTATTTTAGAAGTTTAAAAGAAGTAGTTAGCCCAACAAAGTTTTAAAATATGTAACACCGAGGGACCAACCAACCAAAGCAGTGATTCCACGTCTTTTTCACAGCTTTCAAAGGTTTTCAGTCATAGCACGATGTTTCCATTGTAAATTACCTCTACAGACGGCATGATTATCCTGACATTAGTGCATCAGTCGTAATAATATCCCCGCAACCTGAAGCCACTGAAACCAGTTTTAACGTCTTTGACAAACTTTTGTTTGCGAGGGTATAATTTAGATGCCAACTGAAGCAAACTAGAACTATCACTGAAGATGATAAATAACCCCAAAACAATATCTTGACCTACACCATAACTTAATTAGTAAAAGGACCATAACTCTGTAAAATAACATGCAATTGAAACTCCTTTAGGATATGCACATCTCCTCTTGGTATAGAAGCTTCATGTAAAATTGTTATGGAATTCCACCCAGTAGTTTGTAAGAAATAGGCCAGACAAAATATGGCTTCGGACCGACCGACACAGCGACTCCTATACGGCTTCCGACTGACCGACACAGTGACTCCAAATACCCCCTCTTTTTCGAATGGGGTATTATTATAGAAACACCATCCATTATAGACCAGTATTGTCACTATGAAACAAGAGGGCCAAGATGGCCCTAAATCGATCACCTAATTGATAGTAAATTAGTAGCAAATATTTAACTGCAAATATCTGGGAAAATATGATCAAGGAGTGCAAATGAAACTGCAAGGAGTGGACACTTCTCAAGAAACAGCTTATCAGTAAAGGCCATTTATATCTTGAAATCTAACAAGAACTTTAATAAGAATGGAATTATAAAGTTTTTGTCATTTTGCACCTTTCCTGATGCCGCCTTGCTGCCCTGTTTTTCAACGAAATCAATATGGCTTCAACAGTTTATTTAGAGGGTCACTTAAGGAACATTTCTACCAAATGATCTTGCAATCGCACAAGCAGATTATGGAGGAAAAGGATTTTAAAATTTGGGTATTTTTCTCACTTTCTGATGCTGCAGCAACCAAAGTTCTCAATGGAATTTAAATCTTTGAACAATTTTGAAAGAGGACCACCAAAGGAACATTCCTGTGATGTTTTGTGGAAATTGGTCTATTGGAATGGTAGGAGTTGGTTGTCATTTGTAGCTAAAAGTTCAATTTACCCCTTTTGTGATGACGCCTGGTTGCTATGATTGTGTAACCCATCAAAACGGCTTAAACAAATTAAATAGAGGATCATTCAAGTAAGATTCATATTATATTTTCTTAAAATCAGACAAGCACTTTCATAAAAATGGAATTTTCAAATTTTGTCATTTTGCCCCTTTTCTGATGTCGCCTGACTGCCATGTTTTTTGACCAATCAGTATGGCTGGAACAATTTTTATACAGGGTCACCCAAGGAACATTTCTACCAAATTATATTTGAATCTGACAGGCAGATCTGGAGGAGAAGATTTTTAAAGTTTGGAAATTTTGTCCCCTTTCTGATGCCGCAGCAACCAAAGTTATCAATGGAATTTAAATCTTTGAACAATTTTGAAAGAGGACCACCAAAGGAACATTCCTGTGCTGTTTGGTGAAAATTGTTCTTGCGGTTCAGGAGGAGATGATGTTTAAAGCTAAAAGTTAACGACGGACGACGGACACAGTGATCAGAATAGCTCACCTTGAGCCTTTGGCTCTAGGCGATCTAAAAATAAATGGCTGATGATTTTTACTTTTATTTATATAATAACAGTGAAGAGATAACATTAGCACTACTAATAAACAATTTAACCCTTTCCCTCATATAGACGCTTTCTGACGCCTCTGCAGCATACGGCTTTTTGAAAACATAGTGACATAAGAAGAAATTGCACAAAACGTGCAATTTCTCCTTTTCCCACAATGTTTTCCACTTTTAGTCATAGGTTATCCATTCAATTATGGAGATTTTCTATGTCTTGACAAAATACGTTCAAAGTCGTCTGCTGCAGAATTGTCGTATTAGGGAAAGGGTTAACAGACAGAATATGTTAAGTTGTATGGCAATGTCTGCTTTTAAAAATATTTGAATATAAAAATGTAACATTTCGGAAATTTGGCAGTAAATTTCGGAAATGAGATGACAATATTGTGTCCAAGGTGATAAGAGTTCTTTCCCCCACTATGTGTACAAAGGTTTTCCACTACAAAGTATTCAAAAATAGTTTCCAATAGGAATGTTTTATTTTTTGGATTAATTGATCAGTGTAAGGGACAAAAGTCAGTTGATATGTTATCCCTATAACTGCTGGAACCTATGTTGTGACCCTGTGCCACCAGTATAGAGCTAGCTAGGCAAGCTGACACATCCAGAGGTCTAGGTAAGCAGGGGTATTCAGCTCTTTTTCCACAATTTCTATTGTATTATCAAGGCAAACCCTATGTTGTGTGTACTCAAAAGAATCATCTCACTGAGATGATTCTTTTGAGTACCCACATCATAGGGTTAGAGGGTCAAATAAGGATTTTGGAACGTGCAAAATGCCCCTTTATCTAGAACTCTGGGCACATATGCGTCGTCTGACAAAGCACATTACTGTTGGCCACTTTATACAACATATTTTATCTTGATATTCCTAGAATTGGCTATGGAATCTGCTTGAATGCAAAGATTGGCAAGTCCATTCTTAAAAATTATGAATAGAAAGGGTTAAGATGAATCCGTGCTTGTTAAATGCTGCAGCAAATATTTTCCTTTTCTCTTTAAAACCTCTTCTATCTCGGGTTCCAGTGTATCAGTTCCCACACTGTTGAGATTCTGTGTAGAGGAACCAGCCTCCCTGCCATGTGACGTCTCCATGGAAGATTCTGTGGTAACATCAATAATGTCATCTGCTGCTGGGTCATTCTGTAAAATAAAACCAAAAAAGTTACTTCTCGACAATGTTGACCTGAATCTGACCTTTGGGCAAAGATATATATATATTATGACACACATTGTTCATTGGAATCGTGATTTGATTTATGAAAATACTCATGATTTGGTAAACAACCCACAGCTGGAAGGAAATAAAACTAAGCCATATATTGGAATTTGGGGTCTTAACCCTTTCCCACTTGCAGACGCTTTGATGCATTTGCAGCAGACACCATGATGAGCAATTTCTCCTTTTGCCACAATGTTTTCAACTCAATCTAACGATTAAACTCTCGTTTATGGAGATATTTCACATCTTTGCCAATGTTTTCAAAGTTGACTGCTGCATCTTCACACAGTGTGACAGTGGACAGTTGCCCAGTCTCACCAGAGATTTCACTGCATGTAATTCAGTCTTTAGTAGGTGGTGCATCTTTTGAAAACAACGAAATAGAACTGCAGCCCTTTTTCAACAAAAATATCTAAAAATGTTCATTGTAGTAAAATAAATCTCACACAAAGGTCAGGATCAGGTTAATGTTGTTAAGCATTACACAGCAATATAATGATATACAGGCCAACCTGTGTTTAAAGACCACCCATGAGAACTAAACAGCCTGGACACCCCAAACATTTATAACAAGAGGCCCAAGAGGGCCAGTATCGCTCCACGGCCATAAGGCAAAAATCAAATCTCCAAACAACCCTGCCCCCTGGTGGCCATGTTTTTGACCAACCACCATGGCTTAAAGGAATCTTGTAGTGTCACCCAAGGAATGTTTCTGCAAAATTATTTGAATATCAGCCTGACACTTTCCGAGGAGAGGATATTTTAAGTTTTCACTATAGCCATATAAGGCAAAATATCCCCGCCCTCTGGCTGCCATGTTTTTCAACCAATCAACTTGGCTTGAAGGAATCTGATAGAGGGTCACCCAATGAACATTTCTACAAAATTATTTGAAAGCCATGTTTTTCAACCAATCAACATTTCTTGAAGGAATTTAATAATTCAGCCAGTGGAGCTAAAAATGACCCTCAACTTTGATGACAAGGGGGTCACAACAACAGGTGGTCTTTCATTGCAGGGTCATTTATGCAGTAAATGAGTAATTGGGAAACTGAAAGTGTGCTGCTTATCAAAGGTGGTCTTTAGCACAGGTTTGTCTGTATTAGCTTCCTCTACAGTTAAGTCCAAGAAAACAATAAAATACAAACCATTACTTTCAGGCGAATTTGCCCATGTAAAATTATTTGCAAGGTGTACAAATTACAATAGTAATCATTTATAGGCCACTTCTGTACATTAAACAGAAATCTGAAATGACTTGAAAAAACTTTGAGGGGAAGTTGGAGACTCCATCCATTCAATTGATTGATTGATTGCGGTTTAACGCCGTTTTTAACAATTTCTCAGTTATACCACAGCGGCCAGTTCACCTACTCAAGCATTTCCTGGTTTTCTCACACCAGTACTCCATACAATAATCTTCCCAAGCAACTGGCTGCTTTTCCACATAGACTTAAGCCCATTGGTGGAAGACGAATGACTCATGTCGCATTGACTTTTGTCAATCGTCGGAAAGAGTGTTGGCCTAGCCGGTATTCAAACTCGTAACCCCTGGTAACAATGTTTCCAACTAGTCTTATCATAATTTATGCACTAAAACCTTGAACAAACCTTTCCATAATAATAATATAGGAAAAGTGTAAATCTAGATCAGACCGTGCATATATAAGCTGATCTGATCGACACTGTTCACAATAAGGCCAGGTTGTACCTTTTTGTAAGGTCAGGCTCATTACCTGTTTCCCTATCCGTGGGTGGAAGGACTGTAGCTGTGAGTGTAGGCTGCAGTACTCCGTGGCCGCATGATTTACTACTGGCTTCTTGCATTCACCGTCCCCAAACACACACTGTCGGTACAGCACTTGATGAGGGTCATCATAAATATCTACACACAAATTGTCAAGGAAAACAAACATTCTTTTTAACCCTTTCCCTCATACAGCAGATGACTTTGAAAACTTATGTACAACAAGAGGGCCATGATGGCCCTGGATCGCTCACCTGATTTTATTTGTTATCACTTCAGCCAGTTTTCGACTAATCAACATGGCTTGAAGGAAACTGATAGAGGATCACCCTAGGAACATTTCTAAAAAATTATTTAAAAATCTACCAGACACTTTCTGGAGGAGAAGATTTTTTAACTTTTCACTATAATCATATATTAAGGCGAAATAGCTTCTATGTGAAAACAAACCTTTAAGATATTAAAGACCACTGCAGATCCAGGTCAGCCAGCACATCTGACTGTGCACTGTACTCCAATTAGTCAAAGAAGCTTTCAATTAGTTTGTTTAATTGGATTTTATGCCATTTTCACCATTATGCCAGCTATATCATGGCGACAGTTCATTTATTCATGATATTTGGGTAAATAAACCAGTACTAACCTAGGAAATGGGCAGAAGCTTTCAAGAAAAAGTCTATAAAACAGTATATTTTCGGATCCTTTATCATGGATGCACAGGCAGGTAATTTACCATGCAATGCTGCATGTAATAACAAGAGGGCCATGATGGCCCTGGATCGCTCACCTTAATTATACAATGTACTGCAATGCAAAACACATCAAGACAATTATTCTGAATGCAACCTCCACAGTGTTAACAATATTTTCCTTCATTTGGCCTAGTGATCTATATTAATTTACCTGATATGACCCATATTCCAACATGGACTAGATATCATCAAGACAACATTCTGACAAAGTTTCAACTTGCTCAAAGTTAAATTTCGGCCTCCGGAGTTTGAACAATATTTTCCTTTATTGACCTAGTTTCTGATCCAATATGACCCTTATTCGAACTTGACCTAGATACAGTGTCCGACAAATTTCAGAATTGTTTGGTAGCCCACTGGGCTACCAGATTTGGAAGCTGGTAGCCCGAAATATCGCGGATGCCAATGAGTGTTTTATGATTATTTTTGTTTTCTACTTCTGTACAAACATAATATTAAGAGCACACCATGTACATGATTTAAGGGTAGTGACCAATTCAATTTCAAATAACATGACTGTGTTGCAAAAGACCTGAAGTGCAGCATTCAGTTAAAAAAAAAATGAAATTTGGAAAAGAGACTTTTTTGGTGGAGCTTAACAGATAGGAGAAAATTGGTACTATAAAAGTTTTTCAAGATTATTTTTCACTAGGTTATTTGAAATATTTTGCATAAAATGTATGTATTTTATCCATATTTACAAAAGATTTAAAAGCTAGTGACAGAAATGTTTAAACTTGAGACCAAAAAATCAAATGATGTAGTATAAACTCTTCAAATTAGAGGTCACCGATTTAGGTCCCTCACCGAAACAGGGCATACGATACGAGTGTCAGTTTTACAAAGAACGACATATTAAATAAGATTCAATGTTATTAACCAAGTCAAATTTATCAGGTTCAATGAAGTTATTAACCCCTTCCCTCATATAGACGCTCTCTGACGTCTCTGCAGCAGACAGCTTTTTAAAAACATTGTGACAACAGAAGAAATTGATCAAAACAAGCAATATCTCTTTTTACCACAATGTTTTCCACTTAGTCATAGGTTATCCATTAGTTTTTTTTTTATTGACAAAATATGTTCAAAGTCGTCTGCTGCAGAATTGTTGTATGAGGGAAAGGGTTAAATCATAAAATATTGTCAAAAACAATGACGCGAATAATACCGTAACACATGAAACACGTTAAATTTGTTGCATGTGTTACCGTATTATTCACAACATAGCCGCCATTTTGATAATTGCGCAATGTTAATCATGGTTCCCTACTGAGAATTTGAAATCGGTAAACAGCGTTGAATGTAAACATCGGGGTCCACTCTTGATCGGGGTGGTCGAGTCGTTAACGTCATTGACCCAATTTCTCATTTCTTCCAATGAAATCGCAATTATTAAGTCATATGATTTTTTTCCCCGCCGGTTATGCTAATTAATTTTGGTAAACAAAGCTGTGATTGGGCATTTATTTTTCATTATAGATTTCATCCCAAACATTTTCTTTGATATTACGTATACTATGTCGATTATGAAGGTGTTTCATATTTGATTAACGGCAAGATAAGATCTAGAAGTGGTCGTATTGTATTGTCTTTAATATTTGGATCGAATTTATTTTATTAACTTCTGCATGGCGACAATTTTCTTCTCCGCCTTTCTGAACCGGTCTGCACCAGTTTGCAAACATCGCATACCGAAAGTAGAAATATTGATCAAAATACATTTAAGGGAATATTTGAATTTCATTGGTTATTCGCAATCATTCATGGATTAACACATAGCCCAAGGGAACAATGGTCACTAATGATTGGACCGCCGTAATGGGTATATATATCACGTTAATTGACTATTACTGACGCGATTCGGTTGGCTGAAACCACTCGATCTGGGTGGGTAACTCCGCCTACTTATATTGATTTGTTTATGGTCACAGCGAGTGGTTTTCGCATGTAACATACAGTCACTGTTTATATACACGACATGTGTGTAAGTAATTAGGCCGGGCTACCAGACACGGGAATAAACAGTAGCCCGCCGGGCTTTCATTTGAAAATGACAGTAGCCCGAGCAATTATTTTGGTAGCCCGCGGGCTCCGGGCAATGGATTTGTCGGACACTGCTAGATATAATTCAGACAAACATTCTGACCAAATTTCAAAAAATGTGGCATCCAACGTGTTCACAAGATTTTCCTTCAATTTGATCTAGTGACCTGGTTTTTGACCCAGCATGACCCATATTCGAACTTGGCCTACATATCATCAAGAAAAACATTCTGATAAAGTGTCATCATGCTGAAATTAAAAATGCCGTATCCAGAGTGTTAACAAGATTACCCTTCAATTTGACCTAGTGACCTAGTTTTTGACCCGGCATAACCCATATTCGAACTTGGCCTAGATATCATTCAGCTCAACATTCTGACCAAATTTCAAGCCGCTGAAGCAAACAAAACATACGGCTTCTACCGAGTTAACAAGATTTTCCCTCAATTTGGCCTAGTGACCTAGTTTCTGATCCAATATGACCCATATTTAAACTTGACCTAGATATCTTTAAGACAAAACATTCTGACAAAATTTCAAGCTGCTGAAGCAAAAAATGCGGCATCCAAAGTGTTAACAAGATTTTCCTTCAATTTGGCCTAGTGACCTAGTTTTTGACCCGGCATGACCCATATTCGAACTTGGCCTAGATATCATTCAGCTCAACAATTTCAAGCCGCTGAAGCAAAACATGCGGCTTCTACAGAGTTAACAAGATTTTCCCTCAATTTGGCCTAGTGACCTAGATATCTTTAAGACAAACATTCAAGCTGCTGAAGCAAAAATTGCGGCATCCAAAGTGTTAACAAGATTTTCCTTCAATTTGACCTAGTGACCTAGTTTTTGACCCGGCATAACCCATATTCGAAGTTGACCTAGATATTTTTAAGACAAACATTCTGACAAAATTGTGGCCTCTAGAGTGTTAACAAGATTTTCCTTCAATTTGACCTAGTGACCTACTTTTTGACCCGACGTGACTCATGTTCGAACTTCACCTACATATCATCAAGACAAATATTCTGACATGCTCAAGATGAAAATGTGGCTTCCAGAGTGTTAACAAGATTTCCCTTCAATTCGACCTAGTGACCTAGTTTTTGACCTCATATGGCCAAGTTTCGAACTTGTCCAAGATTTTATGGAGATGAACGTTCTGATAAACTTTCATGAAGATTGGATGCAAAATGTAGCCCGTAGAGTGTTAACAAGCTCAAATGTTGACGACGCACGCCGGCCGGACGCCGGACAAAATGTGATCACAATAGCTCACCTTGCACTTTGTGCATAGGTGAGCTAAAAACACTAAGGTTGTTTTTTCTAGAGCACCGCACATTTGAACTTTGAATGTATTGTTTATTGTAAAGAAAGGATACGCTCCATGCAGTATTTGGAGAGTGGTAATGTTCTGTTGATACACTTCTGTCCCAAGTGATTATGCATACACTTTGCTATTGGCTGTGGGCGGTAATTACTCCCCTCGGATGCAGCTATTCGTCTCTCCTTGGACTGACGATGTAGTAATGCTTCCTAAAAAACAATTATTTATTATACCGAGCTCTAGCTAAGATGAGTATTTCAAATTCCCACACCCTTATTTGACACTCAAACTCTTTGTTGTAGGTACTCGAAGGATCATCTCGGTGCGACGATTCTTTTTGAGTACCCACAACATAGGATGTGTATGAGTCATAAGAAATATATGGGTAGAAAAATACCAGTCTACTCCTCCTTATCTAGTCCTCTGTCATATGTTATTATCCCTTTCCCTCATATAGACGCTTTCTGACGCCTCTGCAGCAGACAGCTTATTGAAAACATAGTGACAAAAGAAACAAGAGGCCCATGAGGGCCTATGCTCTACTGGCATGGATCTTGAAGGCGTTATTGTGAAAATAAACAAGAGGCCCATGAGGGCCTATGCTCTACTGGTATGGTTCTTTGGTCATTTTCAATCCAGAGCATGTATGTATGGTGAAGATCGGATAGTAAATGGAGGCTCTTTTGTGTTCACAAGCTGTATTATAGCAATTTTTACAATTTCATGGGCCATAATCCAGTCTTGCATGGGCGGATCTAGCTGGTTTTCAAAAGGAACCAAGCTCTCATCAATATTTAACTACTATCTAAATTTGGTGAAGATCAGATAGTAAATGGAGCCTCTATTGTGTTCACATGCTCAATTATAGCAATTTGGACAATTTCAAGGGCCATAATCCAGTCTTGCATGGGCGGAACTGGCTGGTTTAGGAAAGGAACCGAGCTCCCATGGATATCTTACTACTGTATAAGTTTGGTTGAGATACAATCAAAAGTGAAGACTGTATCGTGTTAAAAAGTTCTTTTATAGCAATTTTGACCATTTCATTGGCCATAATCCAGTCATGCATGGGCGGATCTGGCTGGTTTTCGAAAGGAACCGAGCTCTCATGGATATCTAACTACTGTATAAGTTTGGTTGAGATACAATCAAACGTGAAGACTGTATCGTGTTAACAAGCTCTTTTATAGCAATTATGACCATTTCAAGGGCCATAATCCAGTCTTGCATGGGCGGATCTGACTGGTTTTCAGAAGGAACCGAGCTCTCATGAATATCTAACTACTGTATAAGTTTGGTTGAGATACAATTAAAAGTGAAGACTGTATCGTGTTAACAAGCTCTTTTATAGCAATTTTGACCATTTCAAGGGCCATAATCCAGTCATGCATGGGCGGATCTGGCTGGTTTTCGAAAGGAACCGAGCTCTCATGGATATCTAACTACTGTATAAGTTTGGTTGAGATACAAATAAACGTGAAGACTGTATCGTGTTAACAAGCTCTTTTATAGCAATTTTGACCATTTCAAGGGCCATAATCCAGTCATGCATGGGCAGATCTGGCTGGTTTTCGAAAGGAACCGAGCTCTCATGGATATCTAACTACTGTATAAGTTTGGTTGAGATACAATCAAAAGTGAAGACTGTATCGTGTTAACAAGAAATTGTTTACGGACGGACGCACGGACGCACGCACGCACGCACGCACGGACGACGGACACATCGCCACGACATAAGCCCTTCTGGCCTTTGGCCAGTAGAGCTAAAAATAAAGACTGTATCGTGTTAACAAGGTCTATTATAGCAATTTTGACAATTTCAAGGGCCGTAATTCAGTCATGCAAGGGCGGATCTAGCTGGTTTAAGAAAGGAACCGAGCTCTCATGGATATCTAACTACTGTATAAGTTTGGTTGAGATACAATAAAAAATAAAGACTGTATCGTGTTAACAAGGTCTATTATAGCAATTTTGACAATTTCAAGGGCCATAATCCAGTCATGCATGGGCGGATCAGGCTGGTTTAAGAAAGGAACCGAGCTCTCATGGATATCTAACTACTGTATAAGTTTGGTTGAGATACAATAAACAAGAGGGCCAAGATGGCCCTAAATCGATCACCTAATTGATAGTAAATTAGTTGCAAATATTTAACTGCAAATATCTTGGAAAATTTTATCAGGGAATGCAAATGAAACTGCAAAGGAGTGGACACTTCTCAAGAAACAGTTTATCAGTAAAGGCCATTTATATCTTGAAATCTAACAAGAACTTTAATAAGAATGGAATTATAAAGTTTTTGTCATTTTGCACCTTTCCTGATGCCGCCTTGCTGCCCTGTTTTTCAACGAAATCAATATGGCTTCAACAGTTTATTTAGAGGGTCACTTAAGGAACATTTCTACCAAATTATCTTGCAATCGCACAAGTAGATTATGGAGGAAAAGGATTTTAAAATTTGGGTATTTTTCTCACTTTCTGATGCCGCAGCAACCAAAGTTATCAATGGAATTTAAATCTTTGAACAATTTTGAAAGAGGACCACCAAAGGAACATTCTTGTGATGTTTTGTGGAAATTGCTCTATTGGAATGGTAGGAGTTGGTTGTCATTTGTAGCTAAAAGTTCAATTTACCCTTTTTGTGACGACGCCTGGTTGATATGATTGTGTAACCAATCAAAACGGCTTAAACAAATTAAATAGAGGATCATTACAGTAAGATTCGTATTATATTTTCTTAAAATCAGACAAACACTTTCATAAAAAATGGAATTTTGTCATTTTGTCATTTTGCCCCTTTTCTGATGCCGGCTGACTGCCATGTTTTTCGACCAATCAGTATGGCTTGAACACATTTTATAGAGGGTCACCCAAGGAACATTTCTACCAAATTATATTTGAATTTGACAGGCAGATTCGGAGGAGAAGATTTTTAAAGTTTGGACATTAAATCGATCACCTGATTGATAGTGTATGGTGAGTGTAAGGAACGACAACTCTGCGATTGAGATTGCCCTTGCATAATACTCTGCCAAGTGTTACCTCCCTTAGACCATCAATCTAATAACCATATGTCATTTGAAGCAAAAAGTTAATTTTACTCCTTTTCTGATGCTGCTTGGTTGCTATGCCTTTCAACAAATCAATATGGCTTGACAAAGTATGTAGATGATCAATGAAAGAACATTTCTACAAAACTATCTTTAAATCAGACAAGCACTTTTATAAGGATACTTTATTAAAGTATTGTCATTTTGCCCCTTTTTTGATGCCGCCTGACTGCCATGTTTTTCGACCAATCAGTATGGCTTGAACAATTTTTATAGAGGGTCACCCAAGGAACATTTCTACCAAATTATATTTGAATCTGACAGGCAGATTCGGAGGAGAAGATTTTCAAAGTTTGGACATTTTGTCCCCTTTCTGATGCCGCAGCAACCAAAGTTCTCAATGGAATTTAAATCTTTGAACAACTTTGAAAGAGGCCAACCAGAGGAACAGTCCTGTGATGTTTCACGAAAATTGTCCTTGGAGTTTGGGAGGAGTTGATGTTTAAAGCTAAAAGTTAACACCGGACGGACGACGGACGACGGACAAAAAGTGATCAGAATAGCTCACCTTCAGCCTTCGGCTAAGGTGATCTAAAAATAAAGACTGTATCGTGTTAACAAGGTCTATTATAGCAATTTTGACAATTTCAAGGGCCATAATCCAGTCATGCATGGGCGGATCTGGCTGGTTTAAGAAAGGAACCAAGCTCTCATGGATATCTAACTACTGTATAAGTTTGGTTGAGATACAATCAAGAATAAAGACTGTATCGTGTTAACAAGGTCTATTATAGCAATTTTGACAATTTCAAGGGCCGTAATCCAGTCATGCATGGGCGGATCTGGCTGGTTTAAGAAAGGAACCGAGCTCTCATGGATATCTAACTACTGTATAAGTTTGATTGAGATACAATAAAAAATAAAGACTGTATCGTGTTAACAAGAAATTGTTTACAGACGCACGGACAACGGACGAATCGCCACGACATAAGCCCTTCTGGCCTTTGGCCAGTAGAGCTAAAAATTGCACAAAACGTGCAATTTCTCCTTTTGCCACAATGTTTTCCACTTTTTGTCATAGGTTATCCATTCAATTATAGAGATTTTCTATGTTTTGACAAAATACGTTCAAAGTTGTCTGCTGCAGAATTGTCGTATGAGGGAAAGGGTTATACTAGAAAACTTGAAAGTATCGTAAGAAGAGAAAGGAAAAGAAAGAATGTAGTGGGTTTGAGATGAATGGCGCATGTATAATCAGAGCTCTAGATAAGGGGCGTTTTGCATGTTCTAAAATCCTTACTTGACCGTATAAACCTATGTTGTGGGAACTCTTTTGAGCACCCACTTCATAGGGTTTAGTTGGATGAATAAAGAGATATTGTGGGGGAAATAGCTGTATACATCTCCTTATCTAGACCTCTTGTATAATTGAACAGTGCCCGACGAAACCAAACTTTGGATTATTTTTGGAGAAGTGTAGAAAACGATCAATTAAAACATACATACAATGTGATCTAAATGTGCATTGTAATTTGTATGTAAGGGGATTCTTTAATGCTTCATTAACTTCTTAGCAGACAGAGCAAAACCAGATCAGACTATCGGAAGGTGCTGACACTAGTAAAAATTGCCTAATGGATTTTTGTTTGTTAATAATGCACCTCTCAATAACAATTCTTTTACAAAATTTCAAAGTTTACAGTAGTATAAAATTAAATATTTAATAATAAATACTGTAACACCTTTCCAAAACAATCTTTCATTCTAAAAGATACTTTTTAACCCTTTGAAAACATCCAGGCCAAAATATGGAAAATCTCTTTAAAGCGACTTGAAAACATTGTGGTAAGAGGAGAAATTGCTGCAGATGCATCTGCATATAGGAAATGGTTAGGTTTGTTTTAACTAACATGCAACAGATGTATACTCTATATCATTTGAAACACAATGCCTTGTATTATTATTATGGCAAAGTGATCCCAATGTGATAAAGCCATGGGAAACAGTTAAGTTGCTCCATGTGACCCATTTCTCTCTTGCTTCCTCTTTGTTTTTTCAATTGTGCTTACATTTGTCAAGATTATTCTTTCAAAAAACAGTATACAGAAATTTAACCCTTTCATAAGCACAACAAAAATACAGCAGAAGACCTTCGATATCATGTAGGCATAAATATTAAAAATCTTTATTAATAAAACATGTGTTATTGAACAGAGAATGAGACAGTGAAGCAAAAGGAGAAATTGTTCACTGTCTTCAAATGTCAGCTGCTGCAGATGCGTCAACATGTGTCTATATGTGAGACATGGTTAAAAAATAAAATCATAAGACCCTGTCACAGTGCTATCCCATGTTTGCTTCCACTACAATATACAGGCTTAAACATCATAACTTTATGTGAGCCAGGGCCTGCTATCCATTTCCTGATGTAAAATATTTAGTCTCTATAAATAGACAATATCAAAATCTTCTAGGACAGAGACAGACAATTTAGACAACTTTTAAAATAGTGAGACAAGAATAGAAAGCAGTGGAAAAAGGGAGAAGTTGTCCATCTTGCACACTTTCTCCTTTTCTCATAAAGGCTTTTGAAAGCTGCTGCAAAGGCAGGGCCTGTGCTCTGGGTTGAATTTTTCTTTCGCCACCACTTTCGCCACATTGAAATAAAGGTCGCCACTTTTAAATTTTAGGAGCCACTTTTAACAAATATTATAGCCATTTGTTCGCCACTTTTCTTTAATTTCAAGAGAAGAAATATTTATATGCAATCTCATTAATGGGTTCACTAATTGTGTGTACTCGTCCATTATTAAATAGATTTTTCCCAATCAAAAATGACAATCTTACATTGTCATTAAAAATCATGAAAGGCCTACGTCGATCGTCTCAACCTGCTTCAAAAAGCGTGCCGATATATTAAATCCATCTATAATTGCCAATTACCATATGTACGGCCTTTAATGTATCAATATCGCTCAGAGTTGTTGGTCAGTCGGATTAAAAGGCTGAATTAACACTTCACAATAATAAACAAGTGTGAAATACACAAGCTGTCAAAATGATAAAAACTGGTGTCGTAAAAATGTCGTAAAGTGGTTACTGGTTCCCGACATTGAATCAAATGGCAGTGCATTATCTTAGATTAACGGAACCAGTCACTGAATGTCGTAAACTTATACCCAAAACAGGTAAATGTTGATGATAAAAACTTTCGCCATTCATGAAATAACTTCGCCACTTTAAAATAATCTTCGCATTTGGCGAAAGTGGCGAACGACAGCGCAGGCCCTGCAAAGGTCTTGAGGTCTTCTGGGTAAGTTGAGGGTTGATATAATTAACCCTTTCCCTCATACAACAATTCTGCAGCAGACGACTTTGAACTTATTTTGTCAAAACATAGAAAATCTCCATAGTTGAATGGATAACCTATGACAAAAAGTGGAAAACATTGTGGCAAAAGGAGAAATTGCATGTTTTGTGCAATTTCTTCTTTAGTCACTATGTTTTCAAAAAGCCGTCTGCTGCAGAGGTGTCAGAAAAGTGATCAAAGTAACACATGTGCCAGCTGCCAATATCTCAGTGAACACGTGACAGACGAACACAAAAATAGAATAATAACACACTTACCACCCCAAACCGTCTGTGATATCTCGTCATACCATTAAACCGGGTCAAGTTTTCTCGGCTATCATGATCTTTTGCATATTGTCCCAAACCTCCTGTAATATTTAATACTTCAAATTCAAACCTTTCCCACATGCATTTAGAAGAATTAGACCATCTGCAGCTGAATTTGGAAAATAATGTTGTAAGAGGAGAAATTGCTCAATATGATCCATTTTTCCTTTTGACACAATCTTTTAACCTTTTTCCCAATCATATAACATTTATTTATAGAGTTTATTGCCAATATGTTTTCAATCGCCTGGTGGATACAAGTTGTATGTGGGAAAGAGATAACGATAAGAAAGTTTCATGGTGCAACAAAAGTGATTTTCTTTAATGGAAAAAGATTTGCAATTCCATCAACAAAGTGCACAAAATAAACCGAACATTTAGTCCAACAAAATTGCAAACATTGTCTTTGAATAATAAATTGATAATGCAATGAAATGATTGAGAAAATGAGAACTTCATCTGCATCAACATTTAACATTTCCCCAAAATTAAATAAAGTTGGGTCACAATGTTTTCTAAAATTCTAGGAAACAGTGAAACTGCCTACCTAAAGTTTCTCTCTCTCGTCTTACTGTGTGCAAATATTTTCGCCTTTTTTCTTTCATGACATGCTGTAACCTCTTGAATTGGTCGATATACAGTGACTGCAGGCGGATTAATTTGTCCTTCATAATAAGAGCCACTTCTTCTGCAGTGTAGACTCCAGCATGCCTGTTATTTGAAAATCCAATGATGCAATTAAAAGTTATAGGAAAAGCTTGAACAGACATTGCAAAACTAATGCACATACAAAGAACTATAATTACTTTGCTCATTCATTGTAAGCAGGTTTGACAATAAATGTATAACAATCAATTGGGAGAATTTGTTTTGAAAATATTTTTGGAACTGGATCAATTTTCCCCTCTCGCACAACAATTTCGAAATCTGTCAAACAACTTAGTTTAGGTGTCAGGTGTTTTAAGCATCAGAGAAAAAAATAACTTTTCCCCATAAATAAAACAAATCTGCAGCAGACGACTTAAAAAACAGAAGTACAAAAATATGAAAATTATGTGCAAATGAAAGTATATATATAATTTTTTAATGAAACATTATGCATAAAGGATAAATTGTGCATTACGAGAACACACACTCCTTTTGCCACACTATTATGAAACAGGCATCAGAAAGCGTCTGTATGAGGGGAAGGGTTTTGTCAATTTCAACTAATGAAAACCTGATTAGCTGAGCCATACTAATATAAATATATGTTAAAAAGAACACACGTCTCCTAGTCCTACCAATCACCCAAACTACATGTATATAAGCAAGAAAGTAAACAAGGTGTTTCTTAGCTTTCTCACAACAATAACTACTCTCTAACACCAGTACTCTTCTTTCTAAACAACATTCTTCCCAGGCAATGACTCCTCCCTGTATAGATTTTTAAGCCCTACAGTGGATGATAAAAACACTAGTGGCAATTATTTTTTCAATTATCGGAAAGGATAAATGTGAAGAGTAATGTTCAATTTCATGACCTATGGACTGATAGTTTGCATTGATACCAACTGAGCAATTCAGACTAAACTACATAATACTGATAGACAGACGATGGCGGAGTGTTAACAAGATTTTCCTTCCATTTGGCCTAGTGACCTAGTTTCTGACACAAAATGACCCATATTCGAACTTGACCTAAATATTATTAAGACAAATATTCTGACAAAATTTCAAGCTGCTGAAGCAATTGCCTAATGACCTAGTTTTTGACCCGGCATTACCCATATTGGATCTTGGGCTAGATATCATTAAGATAAACATTTTGACTAAATATTAAGCTGCTGAAGCAAAAAATACGGCTTCTACAGTGTTAACAAGATTTCAATTTGGCCTAGTGACCTAGTTTCTGATCCAATATGACCTGACAAACTGCTGAAGCAAAAATTGCCACCACTAGAGTGTAAACAAGATTTTCCTTCAATTTGGCCTAGTGAACTAGTTTTTGACCCAACATGACCTATATTTGAACTTTGCCTAGATATCACTAAGACAAACATTCTGACCAAGTTTCAACATGCGGCTTCCAGTGTTAACAAGACTTTTATTTAATTTGATCTAGTGACTCAGTTTGTGACCCCACATGACCCTAGAGTGTTAGCAAGCACATGTTGACGACGGACAGAAGGCGATCACAATAACTCACCTTGAGCACTTTGTGCTCTGGCGAATTAAAAATGTTGACGTCCTGAAAATATAAATGTTTTCAAATAACGTCTGCTGCAGATCCTTATCTACACTGGAATGGGTCTACTTACTTGAGGGGATCTTCCTGTTCACTATCTATACTTTCTGCATCACTGTCTCCGTCCCCTCTCCAGGCCTGATCTATCACCGGGGTCTCCGCATCAGAATCACTTGAACTTGCATATTCTGTAGAAATGAAAATTGTTTGCATGTATAATCCAAATAAAGTGTATTGGCTGATATAAATATCTATGTTAACATAAACAATCAACAAGATTAAAATAAACATTCTGACTAAATTTTAAGCTGCTGAAGCAAAACATGCAGCTTCTACAGTGTAACGAGATTGCCAGGTGCTACTAGTGTTAACAAGATTTTCCTTCAATTTGGCCTAGTGACCTAGTTTTTAACCTGGCATAACCCATATTCGAACTTGGCCTAGATTTGATGGAGCTGTATGTTCTGATAAACTTTCATGATGATTGGATGCAAAATGTTGCCTCTAGAGTGTTAACAAGCAAATGTTGACGACGAACGACGAATGCCCGACAAAAGGCAATCACAATAACTGACAGAGCTCCAGATAACGTGCGTATCTGCGTAAATTACGAATGGAAAATCACCAAATACGCACATGTTTCAAATTCCATGAGTTACAAAATAGCATACATTTTGCAATTTACTCATCCGTTCACGTTATCATGCGTATCTTCTTTTTTAAATCACAAAAAAATAATATTTTCTTTCAAAGTTTCTCGGAAAAACCTAGTCTATTTTTAGAACTAAAATTATGGTTCCCGTTTTCTACATTAGCTGAGCATATTATTTACGTAAATCGGAAACCAAATCGATCTTTGTCATTGAAGCGCCTGTAATTTCAAAATGAATTAAATGAAAGCGCTTTTGACGTGATCAGTGTGTATTTGTTGCTTTGCTAATGTGTAATCTCGCGAGACAGTTATAAGGAGAGCTTCATCCAATGGAGTCGCTTTCTACTTGAAGAAATAACACCACGTAATATTTTTCGCAGGCATACAGATCACGTGATTTTTTTCGCGCGCTTTCTTGAAGCTGTAGTAAACATCTCCTTATTTGGAAATCTATTACACAGGAAAGAATTTCTCATATATGCACCATGCGATACATTTTTACAGGGTTCGAATTTAAGCTCGCATACTCGAGGTGAGATTTCAGGCACCAGCATATTTTTTGCAAAGTTACATATTCATCGTTTATCTACAAACTGAAAATGTAGGTTTTTTGGTTTATAAATGAGGGTAGTTCCGGAGGTACTCAAAATGTTGCTATTAATAATTAAGCAAACATGGTATGGCTCCAATGTTTTTAAAAAGGCACCGACTTTTTGAATTTGGCGGAAGTGTTGGCGCAAAGGAAAAATGAACCAGGAGAACCCTGTGATTGCTGAAGTCCTTGACAAGGATATTTTACCATAAAAACAGAAATTCGGTTCTTACCTTTTTACATCACCATACTACAAAACAAGAGGGCCATGATGACTCTGAATAGCCCAACTGAGTTATGCCAACCACAATAACTTTTTTCAGTCAGGTAAGCCAATACATGTTCTAGTGTTAACAAGATTTCCATTCAATTTGGCCTAGTGACCACATGTTTTACCCAACATGACCCACATTCAAATGTGACCTAGATATCATCAAGACAATCATTTTGACAAAATTTCAACATCCTCATGTTTAACAAGAGCGCCAAATGTCACAAAATACACCTGTCCTGTTTTTTTGAGACCAATTAAGTATCGTGATAATTGGTTGTACATCAGGCAAATTTAGAGAGCAGACACTGTTAGTACAGTTTTGGCCATTTCGAGGGACATAAGTGTGTAGTGACTAAGATAACGTGGTAAGATATCGAACTTGTCCAAGATATTATGCCAATACACATTCTGAATAAATTTGGTGAATAAATTTGGTGAAGATTGGACAAAGGCTTCTAAAGTTATTGAGCTGACAATATTGACTAAAGCGATATGGCTAGTTATCAAACTTGTCCGAGATATTATCCCAATACACATTCTGACTAAATTTGGTGATGATTGGACAAAGGCTTCTTAAGTTATTGAGCTGACAAGACCAAATTAGGGTAATTTCTATAATAAAAGGGCAATGACTCTTGATTGACTAAAGCGATATGGCTAGTTATCGAACTTGTCCGAGATATTAGCCCAATACACATTCTGACCAGATTTGGTGATCATTTGACAAAGGCTTCTAAAGTTATTGAGCTGACAAGACCAATTTTGGGTAATTTCTATAATTAAAGGGCGATAACTCTTGATTGACTAAAGCGATATGGCTAGTTATCGAACTTGTCCGAGATATTATCCCAATACACATTCTGACTAAATTTGGTGATGATTGGACAAAGGCTTCTAAAGTTATTGAGCTGACAACATACTGGACGCCGACGCCAGCCAACCCGCCCGCCCGTACGCCGCAGGTAAAACTATAATACGATCCGTTTTTTCAAAACGGGCGTATAAAAAGCAAGAAAACAAAACTTTAACGTTGAGCTATTAAAATGCAAATGTTGATGCTGCCACAGCCGAGACTAGAAAAGCAACCCCGTAGTCTCGCTTTCGCAACTTCATCGTCGGGAAATAAAAACAAGGAGAACAAGAGCGCCAAACGTCACAAAATACGCCCGTCCTATTTTTTTGAGACCAAGTATAGTGATACTTGGTTGTACTTCAGGCAAACTTAGAGAGTGCACACTGTTGATATAGTTTTGGCCATTTCGAGAGATATAAGTGTGGAGTGACTAAGATAACATGGTTAGTTATCGAACCTGACCAAGATATTCTGCCCATCAACATATTGTCTAAATTGGTGATGATTAAATACAATGACTCAAGTGATATGGCTGATTATAACACTTGTCCCAAGATATTATGCCATACACATTCCAACTAAATTTGGTGATGATTGGATAAAAGCTTCAAAAGTTATTGATGGGACAATACCTATTTGAGGTAATTTCTATAATTAAAGGGCAATAACTCTTGGACCAAGGGTTTCTAAAGTTATTGAGCAGACAAGATCAATTTAAGATAATTTCTATAATTAAAGGGCAATAACTCTAGAGTGACTATAGCGATATAGCTAGTTATCGAACTTGTCCGAGATATTATGCCAATTCACATTTTGACAAAATTGTGTGATGATTGGACAACGGTTTCTTAAGTTATAGGGCTGATAAGACCAATTTTAGGTTACTTCTATAATTAAAGGGCAATAACTCTCGATTGACTAGAGCGATATGGCTAGTTATCCAACTTGTCCAAGATATTATGCCAATACACATTCTGACCAAATTTGGTGATGATTGGACAAAGGCTTCTAAAGTAATTGAGCTGACAAGACAAATTTTAGATAGTTTCTATAATTAAAGGGCAATAACTCTTGATTGACTAAAGTGATATAGCTAGTTATCAAACTGCAAATACACATTCTGACCAAATGACCTGATGATAGGACAAAGGCTTCTTAAGTTATTTAGCTGACAAGACCAATTTTAGGTAATTTCTATAATTAAAGGGTGATAACTCTTGATTGACTAAAGCGATATGGCTAGTTATCGAACTTGTCCCAAGATATTATGCAAAAACACATTCTTATCAAATTTGGTGATGATGGGACAAAGGCTTCTCAAGTTATTTAGCTGACAACATACTGGACACCGCTCGCAAGCCTGTATGCCGCAGGTAAAACTATAATATGATCCTTTTTTCAAAACGGGCGTATAAAAACAAAGCTTTCTTCCTTTAATCTAGATCACAGTGAAATTTATTTGTTTATTGGGGTTTTAAGCCCTTTTCAAGATTTTTATATTTAACTCTGTAAAATAACATGCAATTTTAACCCCTTTAGGATATGCACATCTCCTCTTGGTATAGAAGCTTCATGTAAAATTTTATTGAATTCCACCCGGTGGTTTTTAAGAAATAGTCCGGACAAAATATGGCTTCAGACCGACAGACAGACAGACAGCCCAACACAGTGACTCCTATATGCCCCCTCTTCTTCGAAGGGGGTATAATTACCATAGCAAATGATGATCAAGCTTGGAAATTCCTGTTTCAAATCCCCAAAGGCAGATACCCAGAGAAATTTCTTTGAAATCAATCTGATAAGACTCTAAAAGTTACCTAGAGCTTTACTGGCAATACTTGGTGCTTTTCTGTTGTCCTGGTCATGTAGATGCTGAAGTGTTTTAGTAGTGTAAACATCAAGTCCTTCCAACAATGTTTCCGGAGTCTCCTTTTGTCGTTTCTTTCTTGCTGCACGCTGCCTCATCAAAAGAGACCTTCTAGAATGGTCTAAACAATACCTGCAAAAAGAATTGGTGTGAAGTTGTTTTGGGTTTTTGGTTTAATCCTTTCCCTCATATAGACGCTTTCTGACGCCTCTGCAGCAGACAGCTTTTTAAAAACATAGATACAAAAGAAGAAATTGCACAAAATGTGCAATTTCTCCTTTTGCCACAATGTTTTCCACTTTTTGTCATAGGTAATTAGGTTATCCATTCAATTATATAGATTTTCTATTTGTTGACAAAATATGTTCAAAGTCGTCTGCTGCAGAATTGTCGTATGAGGGAAAGGGTTAATCCTTTCCAACATAGAACAAAATCTGGAGCAGACAACTTTGAAAAGATCTGGAGAAGAAAACCATTTACAAATTAAAGTGAAATTTTGCGATACAGAACAAAACATTAAATTGTGGTAAAAGAAAAAATTCCTTTGAACAAGCAATTTCTTCTCTCACCATTATGTTTTGAAAACATTAATATCTACAGTCAAATTATTAAAAAAGTTTCATTTAAGACACATTTTTAAGAGTTATCACTGTTCAAATGCATCAGCAAGTAAGAAAAACTTTTAACAAATTGAGCGGAAATGGAAGCTTGAAGCTCTCACAAGCACCCTTCTTACTAGAACAACATCATTTGTTAAAAACCTTGCTTAAAAACAGTTAATTCACTATTAAATAAAGTATCAAAGTATATAACAAAGGTATACTTTTGGAGGAGTAAACAGCTTGTTTCCGCACAATATCTCTCTTATTATAGAACCAAACCAAACCTATGTTGACTTGTGGATATCTAAAAGCATCATCTCAGTATGACAATGCTTTTGAGCATTCACAACATAGGATGGTTCGAGTGTCAAAAAGGATTTTAAAGTATGAAATACGCCCTTTAAGACTGTATCTATAGTTCTGTGAACAATTGTTAGCCATGCCTTTCATGTGTGACTGTTCAATTATATTTTTTACTTTTGTTCATTTCCATATTTTCCTCTTTTTGGGTCCTACCACGACAATTTTCACCTTTTGAATCTGAAAGGCCCCCAAATCGTTCCCATTAAACAGATTAAAAAAACCACTTGCTTACTTACCCATCTTTTTTGTCTGACTTGAAGGCAGCATTCATACATCCCTTTCCTGTCTTTACAGACTTGTAAGTGCATTGCTTAAATGGGGCGTTTTTATCTTCAAGGATATGCTTCAGACAGTAATCATACCCCTCTAGTCTATTCTGCATGCATATTCTATGACTGTATGCACAAAAACTGCCTTCTATAGCCTGCTTCGGCTTCCCTCCATTGAAAAGGTTGAATCTATTGGTTTTGTACATCTTGGTTGACCTGGAAATTTAAAGACGGTCTTTTAGGAATAGGTAAAGACTGCCAACTTTGGGTATTATTCTGAAAAGCGCTATTTAAAAAGTAAGCAAAGGTTTCAAACATGTATTTAATCTTTCACACATACAACAATCAGCAGCAGAAGACCTCTAGTACGCTAAAATATATAAAAACAATAATACGGGAAAACAAATCAATGGCGAAGCCGGCAATGTTTCCCGTCAAAAGGTAATGTGTATAATGAACTTTGCAAAACTTTGCTATACCGTCTTTCCAAAAATAGTGTCCAGAGTGGATTTTTCGATGCAGTCACAATTCTGCTTCGTTTTGATTGGATGAAAAGACAATATCGAAACAAACAAAACTTCTAGAGGAAATAATTAAATATGATAATAGGTACTCGATAAAGGAATTAATGAGCACAATTCATTTTATGTGTGATAATTTCTGTTTGATAACACTTGTTGTCTATTTCTAAAAGTTGTTTTTTTAAACGAGTTCAAATAATAACTCATAAGGGTTTTTTGACCTATGAAAGTTACAAATCCAAATTCCTGTAATGTGACTTCATTCTATTAGCGTAATGCAAATGATGAATAAATAACCAAAACGGCAAAAAGGAAAATGAAAGTATAGGAAACATTAGTTTGACTTGTCACAAATGAAGTTCCGTAAATTATGGAATCGTTTTATTTGAAGTACTTTATGAAGTGCAAATTGATTATTTGTTGTACCTGTCATCAAAATTTCATGTATTTAAAATCTTGGCTATATTCTCAAGTTAAATATAAGCTTAACCTGATGATGATTTTTATTTTCTTTGCTAAGGTCGGCTTGACTCGTAATTGACGTAAATAACTGATCGTGCAGCAAGCAAGGTGCTAACTGCAGTTCGCAGGGAATTATTTACCGATCACAAAAGTTAATAAATGTTTACCCGAAATAGGTAGCACCTATACTCATATTATTGAAAGAATAATGTCAGTGTTTTCAAAATTCGTTAGCTGCTGAGGTGTCAGAATGCGTCTGTTTGATGGAAGTGTGAAATTATCTGCTACATCATATGACAAATGTCAGCATCTTGTTCTAGTAAGCCGAATGTTCACTCACTTTGAGATAGTCCCTGAAGAGCGCCATTACACGAGATATAGGATCGACATGTTGACCTGTATATTTATTACGTAGCATGCTTTCAAGCAATTAAAATCATAAGCATTGCAATTGCTATTATGTATTACAATTTAGAACTCATTTTTATAAAATCCGTGCAATTTTACCTTTTTTTGTAAGCTAAGGGTTGTTTTTTTGTCAATATTTCCTTTTCCTATGATCTGAGATATTGTGCATAGATGACACTGTTGAGAATGTCGGTACTATTTCACATCACATTTTTTTTTTTTTTTTAAAGTTAAATTACTGCGACATGTCTTAATTTGATATGAAATAAGTAAATATAAATTACGTGAATGTATGCATGAATAATTGCGACGGAGATAAAAATATTATTCATATTTATCAACCACAGATCAAATGATATTCAGCCCGAATAAAATTGTAACACACCACGCATGCGCAATTGAAAATTTTCTTCATCTCGGTGCTGGGGAATGGCGGCTTCACGATGGGTATTTTCAAAAGAACAACTAGCAAACACTCCAAGTCGAAAGAGTGGGATAGATGCCGACAAGGAGTTGTCATATCGACAGCAAGCGGCTACTCTGATACAAGACATGGGCCAGAGACTCTCAGTGTATCCTGTTTTAGGCATTCATTCATCTTTCTTTAGATGGAAAGTGTGTCACGCTTGTTTTCCGAAATTGGAGATTTGGAAAACAAAACTAGAGCTAGTTCGATGGGACAAACTCCGTCAGATATCAATTTTAAGCATTTATATTTTGCTTAAATTGAGTGTACGACAGATGGTTGTCCTTCCACGTGCCGTTCGTGAAACACCGCGGAATGCACCGAGAAGTGTCGCGTTATGAAATACTTGCGGAGGTCGTCTCCTGCAATAGCTAGTAAATTCTGAAGAAGACAAGACAATTTATGTCGTTTCAACGATACCGACTAATATATGTAATAAATACAAATAAAGGCAAAGTCCCAGACATGGCCTGCTTTAAAGTTTACCCTTTTTTAATTGACAAAATGAAAATGGTCTTAATGAATAACAACTTGGCCAGTTCTTAACTGGTCGTTGGGGACCATCTCAAAATTAATAATAATGATCGTGATATTTCTATTGTAGCATTCAACATAGACTTTTAATGTAAGGAAATGTAAAATAAAATATTGTTTAAGAACAAGAAAATGAATCACTTTTCATCTAATTCAATTTCTAGATCTTCTACGTTTTATAGCTTGTTCAACTGCCACTATACATGTGATTCGGAACATAATAAACACAAATGATGGAAAATTATCCTTGCTAGAAAATATAGAAAGACATAAATTATGAGATGTTTCTAATTAAACAAGCTCATTTGACTGCACATTGAAAATGATAGAATTGGATCGGGATCTGGTAATTCTGGCAAATCTAAAAGGATACTAAGTGCTTTGCATTCAGGTTTAGGATTGATGCTCAAAGAATTATCTGCTGTTCTGGTAATTTACACAAAACAGATTCTGATGAAAAAAATTCATTGTAACTGTTGATGTATCTGACAAACTCTCCTGATATCTTATGTTGTTATCCTGTTGCCAGTGTTGGCATAAACTTCAGAGTTAAATTTGCAATGACGACCCTAATAGCAACCACAAATCACACAAGTCAAAATGACTAGAATTAATTATTAAACACTTATTGCTATTTATTATGTGGTAAATTCCCCTTCAATGACTTGTGAAAACATTGTGTTAAAAATTGCCCAATGAGAGCAATTTCTCATTTTGCCACAATTATAGTTGACTTTTTCTGAATAATAATGATTGCACTCTCTTGCGTGATACAGATTTTTAGCACATATGCCTAGATGTTTTCAAAAGTCTGAAAGTGAAGATGATATCATGGTCGTGTTACATCATTAGCCAGAATGTATTAATTGGCAGTTATCTAAGTTGACTGTTCTTCCTGTAATACGCTATTTAAAGTAAGACAAATAATATTTTCTTTTGACAGGAACGGAAATTGACAGAATAATTGCACAGTAGCAGGTTTCCTTTCTTTTCTATAATTTGAACCTTATCCTGAATGATTACAATTTTTATATCTTTTCCTTAACTCTTAAATCAGTACACAGCTCTGTATCAACACAGCAATTGTATATATGCATAGATACTACATGTTCCAGACATTTGCAAGATTTCCTAGAAATGTAAGTACACAGTTTTAAGTAAATGTTTATCAATTTCACTGTTGCCATTCAAAGGTGTAAATCTGCTTGCATTTACTATTTTGTGATCTTCATGCAAAACTGTCCATTGTGTTGTAACTATATCTTGCACAAAGCCATTGGCTCGTGGAGTTCTGTTACCAATTTTAACTCTTAAATAGAAATCTGCTGAAATTGTGGGGGGAAAGAAACAATATTTCATGCTCCAAAATCCGTAATTGACACAAAAAACCTATATTGTGTATACTCAAAAGAATCGACTCACTGAGACAAAGATATCAATTATAAAATTCAGCACCTCAACAGTTTTACCCATTCCCATATATGCAACTTGCTTAGGTGACAATGGAATAGATGAATGCAACATAATGGAAGATCACTATAAATGATAATACTGGTATTGTTATTGAATAAGAGTTGAAAGCAATGTGTTAAAAGAATGAATGCTCATGAGGAGCAATTTCTCTTTTTGCCACAATGTTTTTAAACGTTGTCGGCCGTAGATTTTTTATAACATGACTGCATGTGGAAAAGGGTTATTCTATAGACGATGATAATAGATAATAAAAAGAAGTTGATCCTAAAGAACTTCATGTCTTTGTTTTATTCTAGGAAATGGCACCAGCTTGTTTATTCCTTGCTGCTAAAGTGGAAGAACAACCCAGAAAACTTGAACATGTGATAAAAGTTGCTCATTCCTGCCTCCACAGAGATAACACCCCAGCACCAGATGTTAAGTCGGAGGTAATTAAGAAACTTTCAGTGTCATTACTAAATTTAAAAATCAAGAGATCTTTGATTGGTCATTTCAGTGATGAATCAAAGATAGATTCAAAATATAAGCCAGAAAAAGTTGCTGCTTACTGTTTAAAATCAAAGTATAGATGAGGGGGGTATTTCATGTTTCCGAAATTTGTATTAGAACTCCAAGCACATAGTGTTCTTGAAAGAACCATCTGAGTTTGCACAACACATAAAATTTGTTTTTTACTCTATTCTAAAATAACTCAAATATTTAAAGATTCTCCATTACCATATATTTAACTGAAAAGTTGTTTGCTGCAGGTTTTATTCATGTGGGAAAAAGTTAATGAATTGATAAATAGGAAATGAATAAAGACTTAATTGTATCATTATAATATTTAAACAGTTATCTGATGCAGATGGGTCAAAATTAGGGCTGAAAGGATATATTCAAATAATCGATACAACCGAATACAGGTCTGTCCGATACGTATTCGTTATTCGCTTTATCCAGAACCGAATATTTACGAATATAATCCAAAGCTATATGATTTAAACTAAAATCAATTTAATTGTCCTACAAACATAAACATTTTGTCACATGTGCAAACCTCTTCAGTTTCATAGCACATTTGTGGCTATATTTATATAGTACCTCTGACACCCACAACAGCTGACCATTGATTTTGCGACATAATTTTTCTTCTTCATTTTCTCAAAATATATTTGATGCTGTGTTCGCTACGATGTATTTTGACATACGTTTTTGTGTGTTTAAAATGTGTTTTGAATTATAATATAGATTTCCCATTTAATGACAACCAAAACCCGTCGACAAAAAATGTCAAACCACATGGAAATTTAAATTATTGAATCTCCGGCCAAATATACGTCGGTTGTATGTAAAAAATTCGGATTTCCGAAAGGACTAAAGGAAGATCACACTATCTGCAAAATTTGTAGACATGAAATTGTGTACAACTAGTTAAACGCTACGTTAAATTCATAATTTCCTTCCTTGCTTATGCCTGTAATAGAATCAAAGTACTGAAAGTATTTAAGTTGATATTCTTTTGAGGATCACAAGCAAATCGACTTTGGACAAATTTAATTTGTGTTTACATGTTGTTAAAGTCATGACAGTATTTGTTAATAAATATTCGTATTCGTTACCCTGTATTCGTGATACGTATCGTATTCGCCACCCAGTGTATTCGTTACAGCCCTAGTCAAAATGCATTTGCAGCAGCTTTAAATCAATACTTGCGTTCTTAGTCAAAATGTGTTGACACTCAAAGGAATCCTCTCAGTTTGACTATTCTTTGAGTAAAAATAACATAGGCTATAGGTAATGAAATCCTTTTCTCTTTATCTAGGCATCTTCATTATATTTAATGACTGATGAACATCGAAACTTGATTACATTGCTCTTTTATGTTGCCATTCTTGGCATGGAGAGATGGGGTTTCTGACGTATCTACATCATGTTTTCACTTGCTATTGGGACACACAAGTTCCTTTGAACACTTATTTTATTACTGTATACACAATCATTTGAATGTAGTTGAAAGAGCTTAGTTATTAAGCAACATGATATTCTATAGCCTGAATCATGAAATGCAGAACAGAATGAGTCGTTCTCTCATTAAAAACGATGAAAACATTGAAATTTTATAAGAATGATATGTTGACCAAAATGATGTATCGTATAAGTAAATGTATCATGCAAATCATATTGAAATAACTCTAACAATGTTTTCTTTGCAGGCATATTCGGAACAAGCACAAATTCTAGTCATAAATGAAAATATATTACTGCAGACATTAGGTAAGTCAAGGTTACTGTTCATGAATAATTGATTGTTGGGTCAGAATGGAATTTAAGACCTCAGTAATTGGATGAAATAAAACCAGTTAACAAACCTTTAATTGACTTAAGAGCCATGCTATGGGCACACCAACCATAGGGCATTTGTTACCAGAGAAGATTCAGATCCACATGCACATGGACTAGAGTGACTTGGCTCTGCACTGTCCACTTACTAGTCACTTACTGAAATGTTTTGTAGAAACTTCTGACAAATATCAACCATTTGGATCTGACAGTATCTTCACTTGACATTAATAAACTGAGGTTTTAATGGTGAAAATGTCAATAGGTCAGCCAATACAGAAATGTGTTCACTGACCTATCAATCACGTTACTGCAACACTTCAATATGTATACAGTCGAACCTCGTTAAACCGTCGCCGTTAATCCGGAAAATTCGCAATCCGGACATAAAATTCAGGAAACAGATTTTTTTATGCTTAGTTATTCTCCGTTAATACGGAAATTCGCGTTCCGGAACCGGACAAAAAAAATCGAGAACGGACTGGCCATTTACACATATAATCTGTTTCGTTAGTCCGGAAGTCCAAATAGTAATGTACATGCAAGCTAGAGGTAAATGGTAAATAAAATATCGGCGGCGGCGGCTGCGTGGTCGTCCAGTTAAGGTTTTTTGTTTAGCTCATTTTTTTTTTCTTGCTCCCTATCAGTCGAGCGTCTGTGCCGTACGCGGTGCTCTTGTTTGACTCCTATTGTTATGCTAAGACGAAAATTTGGCGTAGGCAAAATAAAAAATTGTTAATCCGGAAGATTCGTAATCCGGACTTTTTTCTCTGGTAACCAAAGTGTCCTGATTAACGAGGTTCGACTGTACATGTATGTGGAGTATTTAAATGAGCTATCTGATTGACCAACTTCACTCGCAAGATCAGTTACTTTGAACAAAATTGATAAATGATCCTTTACTACTAATACTTGGGCATGGTTGGTCTTTTATTTAATTATGATATTATTATCTTTATTCCTGAAAAGGATCTACTTTCAAGTTTATACTAGTAACGGACAACATGCTTTGGGCACCATGAAAATATAATGGATAACTGGAATGAACATTTCTAGAATAACTCTAAATGAATTTGAAAGACTGAACAGAAAATGCTTTATATAATAATGATACCCAGATTTGAAAGGTTAAAAATCCTTTTTTATTCCAAAATTCTAAATAGCAGTGATCCCAAAAATGTATGTCTGCTACTTTTGAAAATAAATCTGTCAAACTGAAGAAAAAAAATGACAAAATTGTGCCATGGAAAATAGAGATTGAACTGTGAATTACTTTGTAGTTCCTCTCTGATTTGTATTTGACATGTACCATAATGATTTGTGACTTTTTTCAAAAACCGCTGCCAGTTTGTGTCATTAGTCATTTCTGCTGCAAATAATGCAAATTTCCCATAATACAACACAAGTTTATATATATGTTTGCAGGATTTGATGTCACAGTAGAACATCCCCACACAAATGTTGTCAAACTCACTCAGCTTGTCAAAGGTAAGATTGCTTTAATAAAATAAAATTTGACCATCCCCTTGGTGTAGTGGTTAGAGTGGTAGTGGGAAAACAAGGCCTGATCCCCAGTCAGGTTATACCAAAGACTTTTTAAAAGTGGAACTAGTGGCTTCTTTGCTTGGCCCTCAGCATTGCAGGGATAGTATAACAACTGATGAATTGGGTGTTGGGGTAGATGATACTGGTATAACTTGTAAATTACCCAGGAAATGCAGTGATATAACTGAAATAATGTTGAAAGTGGTGTTAAACCAAACATTTGTATCAATCTTCAGCATATGACATTTGAAAGCTCTACTTTGGCCACAATGAGATTATCCATAGTTTTGGCTTGATGTTTTCAAAATAATTTGGTAGGAAACAGTTACAAACGAAGGCAGGTTACAATTTGAAAAACTTGTTGTAAAAATACAAATTATTACTCGGTGAGTAATTTCTTCTTTGGGTGTTCAACTGTACTTTAAACAAATAGAACCAAAGTATACTTTTAAATATTAGAGATGGTGTCTTTTTGTTGTTGGGGGGAATACATAGGGATCTCTTAGAACCTGTCAGTCACACTTGAACTTTATGGGTTATTTGCAGGTGGCGCATGTGTTCCTTTGAATACTGTTGCCTTTACCCTTTCTGAATTGCAGACTCAGCTTGGTGCATTTGCAGCAGACGACTTTTGAAAAAAATATTTTTTTAACTCCTATTTAATAATGATACTATCATTTAAAGAGGTTTTTGCATATATATTTGCCAGGATTTTTTTCTTGGGAAAGGGTTTATAAGGTAGGAGTTGTAGTTGTAAGCAGACATTTTCACTTAATGAATACAATCCGAAGAGTAAAATTTTTTTTATCTAGAAATTAATCTAATGAGACATGGTCCATGAAAACTGACATTAGGGAGAACTGCCGGCGAATTCATGCTATTTGAACCAAATATACAACGCTTATCCTCATATGTCTCTAATGCTTCTCTGACTTAAGTACGGATCCTGCTAGGGATAATATGCAGGGTGAACTGAATGTATACTTGTCACAAAATACACTGGTTTGTTTTCACAAAGCTCAAATGTAAAATATTCTCTGATGTTGTCTTAACCCTTTCCCTCATATAGACGCCTCTGCAGCAGACAGCTTTTTGAAAACATGGTGACAAAAGAAGAAATTGCACAAAACGTGCAATTTCTCCTTTTGCCACAATGTTTTCCACTTTTTGTCATAGGTTATCCATTCAATTATGGAGATTTTGTATGTTTTGAAAAAATACGTTCAAAGTCGTCTGCTGCAGAATTGTCGTATGTGGGAAAGGGTTAATCTTGTTTTACTTTATTTGTTGTTTTAAATTAGAAATATTCTCATTTTTTCAGCCAGCAAAGACTTATCCCAGACTAGTTATTTCCTGGCTACAAACAGGTATGTTTTTAACCATAGTTTCAGTATTTATAACAACACAATTGTAGGATCGAATTTGGTGAACTCAAGAGATTCCCATGTAAAAATGTCTTAACCATTTCAGTCATTTTCTGTATAATATGCAATTAAACAGTCAAAGTCGTTAAGTCATTGCTTGCGTTTTACATAGCTTTCGAAGGGGTAAGCATTCTTGAATTGAATACCTTACATGTGACTGAGAGAGTAAATTGTGTGAATGAAGAAAACGATGAATTGAGATAAAAAACTTGATGTATACATCTCCCTACTACAGTTTCTAGAACAAAGAATGAGTCTTTCTGTACGAATATTTCACATTTTGACATTCTACACAGACAACATTTGATACCTCTGCAACAGATAACATTGAAAGCATTTTAGAAAAAGGAGAAATTGCTGGAAAAAGAGCTGCATGTTCTTTTCCATGGATATATTCAAATCTGTATTTGAGGTAAATTTTTTCCACCATGTTTTCAGTAGACGATTCTCAAAATATATCGGGGGGAAAATATTACAAATATTTTTTCTAGATATAAACAGTTCAAAAGGAGCATGAACATAATGTGGGACTGTTTTCTGTCAGAGTTGTTGATTTTATTTCAGTCTGCACATGACCACATTTTGCCTTCAGTATCGACCAACAGTGGTTGCATGTGTATGTATATACCTCGCCTGTAAATGGTCCAATTGGAAGGTGGGTTATTTTACCTGGCAGATTTGTATGAGAGCTAACACACTTAAGAAATACAAAACAACAATTTAAAGAACTGTCAACTAAAATAATCCTGTGCACTCTCAGTGCGATGTGATCATTTCTTGCTTAGTGCTATCTTGGTGAAATGCCCTTGGGCAAAGAACTTTTTCTGTACCAGTACTGCCGAGTCACTTGAGGATCATAAATAAGTGTTCAGTTGTTGTGACTTAGTGAAAAATTGTTTTAAATGGCTTAAAACAATGAAACAAATGTCTGGACTCACTCTTAATTTGACCTTATGTGGATATAAATGGCATTTGAAGTTTCTGCAGCTTACAAAATTAGAAAACATTGTAAAATCATTATTTGTTGCTTTATTTTTGTGATGTCTGTCTTAGCAGGCAGACACTTTGGGATCACTTCTGTTGTCTAGTCTGTCACACTTTTACTTAATGAAAATTGATGTTCCTTCTTACACTTTTTGTGTTGAATATTATTGATTTAGAAAATAACTTTTTGACTGGATTATGATGCGTAAATGAGCAACGCTTAAGGTAAACCAACCGTAAGGCGTTTGTGACCAGTTTAGATCTACATCAGTTAGCACATCTGCAGTCTGATCAGGGTCTGTCCTGTTTGCCAATTAATTGTAGAAGCAACGGTCACATGCATAGGGTCTGTCCTGTTTGCCAGTTAATTGTAGAAGCAACGGTCACATGCCATACTCACGCTAAGATTGGTTTACCTGGAGCACTGCTCAAATGAATATTTGTTCAATTGTACATGTGATTTTTATGACAGATACCCAGATCCAACGAAGGCAAAGAATGGTTTCAGTATATAGACAGGTCTGTGACCCAAGAAATGTTGGAAGGTAACTTACCTATAATGTCTTTTCTTGTTTTGATAGCTCTAGTCTTTCACCTGATATCTAATGGATAATATATGATTCTGCAGCAAAAGATTTTTGAAAATATAATTTGCAAAGGAATGGATTAATTGTTCATGATGTACCTATTTTCTAGTGCAGAGTACGAAATTATGTAATTGTGTGTCCCTGGTCTATTCAGGTTCACATTATCACACAAATAGATATATCTATTTTCTATAGAAATCTCACCGTACCCAGGGTTCTCACTAGGCTTAAATTTTAGGTACAAGTGACTTCTCCCTCCAGGCAATTTAGGGCGAAGTGGGAGACTTAAGGGAGAAATTATATTTCTTGTGTGTCGTTACACGTCGTAACCGCATCGCAATCGCATCGTTTGGGATAGAACACATTTACTTAAACAAAGATGAATGTTTTATTAATTTATTACTTGACTGCATTAATTAAAACAAAGAAGCACATTTTGAACACTGACAATATAACAATATCACATGAAGTTCTAAAATTCTTTTTCCCTAAGAGAAGTTGCAATCCGAACAATGTGTTCTAAAGTTGCCGAAATTATTAATGAAGCTACCTTTTACTCGCCGTCCATTCCGTATAAAATGTGTCGGGCAGTTTGTAAAGAAGTTGGTCGTAAGTGTCATAAACAACGTAAATTATTTGTATCGGGTTTGCGATCCGAACATTGTGTTCTAAAGTCGCCGAAATATAATTAATGAAGCTACATTTTACTCACCGTATAAAGGTTTCAGGCATTGTGTAAAGAAGTCTGTCGTAAGTGTCATAAACACCGTAAATTATTTGTATTGGCCAAACATACACACTCTTTACAAGTAGAATTGAGGTATTGTCTTTTGATTGGTTAATTCCAAATATTACGACACCCCCATGCTACTGCATTTATTATGAATCCCCTAAAAAAAATATCTGAAAAATTCTCATTTTCTCAATTATTGAAGACGAGTATCTCATTAAACCATGAATAGATTCACAATATTATTTATACTATTGAAAGGGTTAAAACATAATTCGACTTCCATCTCATTTACATCGGATACGTATATAATGTTTTATCAGGGGGGCGTCATAATATTTGATATGACAATCGGTTCTTTGATTATGCAAATTGGACTAAAGGGCACGATTTTGATTGGTTCTACGTCATTGTGCGTGTTAAATGATTCGATTCTTCAGCTTTTAATGGATATACACTCTCAGTTGTCAAATTACTGATTACGCAACTGTGTATATCGAGAACTGTATTAATCAATTCAGCATTGTGCGTGACCGTGATCATTTTAATAGTGTCAGATGATGGGACAAAATTGTCGGCGAAGTCAACTTAGCTTTAACTGAGATTTTGGGCGAAGTCCCCTCGTGAGAGCCCTGGTACCAATTACTGAATGGAACACTTTCAATTATGTTTTTTTCAAAAACTGAAAACATTTTGAAGACAGAAGGTTAAACAGAGACAGATGGGCTTTGGGATATATTTCTCTTTCGTTTTCTGATAGTTAAACAAAAGACGATAGTTTATTTATTATATTTTCAGATAGGTACACAGAATTTTTGGATATTCTACAAAAGTACCCTCACAAACTCAGGAAAAAGATTATGGGATGGAAGGTAAGCTTATATGATACAACTTATAATTTCCTTCTAGGCAACCTTTCGTATCTTATGAGCTAAATTTTCTAGACACATTCTGCAGCCAACTTTTGCAAACATTGTGTCAAATACAGCAATTACTCATGATGAGCAGAGGCAGAACCCGCTCATCATCGGATTTTGGACTCGAGACCTCTGGTAGAAGAGGACGATGCCCTACCTCTGCACCACTGTCTTTCACAATATTACTTGGTTAAATCATTATTCTTTAATTAATTGAGACAACCTAGAAAACATCACAACAAAAATATAGAATATCTATTACTAAAAATATATTTTTGAAAACATGGTGGTAAAATGAGAAAATGTTTATTACGAGTAATTTTTCCTTTAGCAGTGTCCGACAAATCCATTGCCCGGAGCCCGCGGGCTACCAAAATAATTGCTCGGGCTACTGTCATTTTCAAATGAAAGCCCGGCGGGCTACTGTTTATTCCCGTGTCTGGTAGCCCGGCTTAATTACTTACACACATGTCGTGTATAAACAGTGACTGTATGTTACATGTGAAAACCACTCGCTGTGACCATAAACAAATCAATATCAGTAGGCGGAGTTACCCACCCAGATCGAGTATTTTCAGCCAACCGAATCGCGTCAGTAATAGTCAATTAACGTGATATATATACCCATTACGGCGGTCCAATAATTAGTGACCATTGTTCCCTGACACTCCCATGAATTATTGCGAATAACCAATGAAATTCAAATGTTCCCTTAAATGTATTTTGATCCATATTTCTACTTTCGGTATGCGATGTTTGCAAACTGGTGCAGACCGGTTCAGAAAGACGGAGAATTGTCGCCATGCAGAATGTAATAAAAAAATTCGATCCAAATATTAAAGACAATACAATACGACCACTTCTAGATCTTATCTTGCCGTTAATCAAATATGAAACACCTTCATAATCCACATAGTATTCGTAATATCAAAGAAAATGTTTGGGATGAAATCTATAATGAATAATAAATGCCCAATCACGGCTTTGTTTACCAAAATTAATTAGCATAACCGGCGGGAAAAAAAAATCATATGACTTAATAATTGCGATTTCATTGGAAGAAATGAGAAATTGGGTCAATGACGTTAACGACCCGACGACCCGGATCAAGAGTGGACCCCGATGTTTACATTCAACGCTGTTTACCGATTTCAAATTCTCAGTAGGGAACCATGATTAACATTGCGCAATTTAATATCAAAATGGCGGCTATGTTGTGAATAATACGGTAACACATGAAACAAATTTAACGCGTTTCATGTGTTACGGTATTATTCGCGTCATTGTTTTTGACAATATTTTATTTAACCCTTTACCTCATACAACAATTCTGCAGCAGACGACTTTGAGCATATTTTGTCAAAAAAAAATATATATTGGATAACCTATATCTAAGTGGAAAACATTGTGGTAAAAGGAGCTATTGCTTGTTTTGATCAATTTCTTTTGTTGTCACTATGTTTTCAAAAAGCTGTCTGGTGCAGAGACGTCAGAGAGCGTCTATATGAGGGAAAGGGTTAATAACTTCATTGAACCTGATAAATTTGACTTTTGGTTAATAAAATTGAATCTTATTTAATATGTCGTTCTTTTTAAAACCGACACTCGTATCGTATGCCCTGTTTCGGTGACCTCCAATTTGAAGAGTTTATCTACATCATTTGATTTTTTGGTCTCAAGTTTAAACATTTCTGTCACTAGCTTTTAAATCTTTTGTAAATATGGATAAAATACATACATTTCATGCAGAATATTTCAAGTAACCTAGTGAAAAATAATATTGAAAAACTTTAGTACCAATTTTCTCATATCTGTTAAGCTCCACCAAAAAGTTTCTTTTCCAAATTTCATTTTTTTTTAACTGAATGCTGCACTTCAGGTCTTTTGCAACACAGTCATCTTATTTGAATTATTCACTACCCTTAAATCATGTACATGGTGTGCTCTTAATATTATGTTTGTACAGAAGTAGAAAACAAAAATAATCATAAAACACTCATTGGTATCCGCGATATTTCGGGCTACCAGCTTCCAAATCTGGTAGCCCAGTGGGCTACCAAACAATTCTGAAATTTGTCGGACACTGTTTAGCTATAGTGTTTTTTTACCTAAGTTCTATTCTGCAGGTGTTTCAAATGTGGGAAAGGGTTAAAGCATTGCTTGATATCATATATGATGTAGCTGCCTCATATGTATGAGATTAATCCTTTCCTTTAAATAACAAATCTGCAGCCGACGATTTTGAAAGTGTCTTGGGAAAAGCTCTATAAATGTAGATATAATTACTGAAAAGAGATAAAACATTGTGCTGAAGTGTCAGAAAGCGTCTATATGAGGGAAAGGGTTAAGAAATACATACAATCTGTACATGTGAAAGAATATTGTTGAGATTAAATGAAGCTGGAGATGAAGTTTAACTTGTACGAAATTATTTAAAGCTGAAAATTTGAAGGCAAATGTTTGGAGTAAACAACAAAGAAATGCCAATGGAATATTAATTTGTCTATATGTTATTCACCCTTTTCAACATGCAGACAAGTTTTGCAAACAATTTTCCACAATATTGTTGTTCACTATTGAATAATTATACTTTCATTTATAACTATGTTTTAAATGTTTGCCAAGTTGTTTTCAAAAATGTCTGCTGCAGATTTTGTTTGTTTGTGAAAAGGTTAAATTTAATATTCATAAGATCTTTTTACATAGCGATGAGACTTTTTCAGCCTTTGATATAATTTCACTGTCAATTATTCAATAAAAATAAGCCCGGCCGGGTAGCGCATCTGACTCGTGATCTGGAGGTCACGGGTTCGATACCCGGTTGCGGCGACATTCTTTCGGGCGATTTTACATTGCCTCTCACCTCTGATCTATGTGAGAAAGTAGTCCGTGGCTTCGAAAGAATGTTGTGTAAGTACTGGTGTGGGAAAGCCAGGAAAACATGGGTAGGTGCACTGACAGCCGTGATATGACCAAAGCTGTTGAAAGCGGCGTTACACTTCAAACAAACAATAAAAATAAGGAAAGAAAATAATTTTTAAAAATATCCTGTTACATTTGTGTAACATGTCTTAAATTCTTTTATAACTGACAGTATCATCATTTTTCACATATCAACCGGCATATGACCTTAAATTATTTTACAACTGACAGTATCATCATTTTTCACATATCACCAGGCATATAAACTTAACCCTTTCCCTCATAAAGACGCTTTCTGACAGAAGACGGCTTTTTGAAAACATAGTGACAAAAGAATAAATTGCTCAAAACAAGCAATTTCTCCATTTGCCACAATGTTTTCAACTTTTAGTCATAGGTTATCCATTCAATTATAGAGATTTTCTAATTTTTGACAAAATATGCTCAATGTCGTCTGCTGCAGAATTGTCGTATGAGGGAAAGGGTTAAACACCTGGTCTTCATTATGGTTTTGCACATCTCTTGTTACAAATTTCTAGGGCGAAAGAGTGGAAGGCATTACTAAAGAAGATATGGAACCTGGTCCATCAAGTGCGCTCTCATTTTCACGCCATGAACACAGAAAAGAACTGACTTTGGAACAGCGCAAAGAACATCATGAAAGAAAAGAGTCGCACACTGCTGAAGGAGGAAGTAAGCGTGAAAGTTTCCATCATAGTGAGCAGAGAGATAGGTCTGATCCGAATGATCCCAGACAGATGAGACATGGGTTTCCTGATCGTAAAGAGGGTCATCATCCGGAGAGAAAAGAACAAATCCATTCTCACAACAGAGAAAGTGTAAAACGTAAAGACATGAAAGACGGCAGTGAACACAAGTCTTCTTCATCATCTGATAGGAAAACTGTACCTCATGTTAAGCTGCCGACAGAATCCATTACAGAAAATAGATCTCGTACAAGTGTTAACCATGTTGGTAATCCTAAACCAAGTGTTAGTGAAAATACTAGTGGTGATAAACACTTAGATAAACTTGTGAATAATACAGATTCAGCTTTGGTACCTAACAAATCAGATTCTCAACCAAATATAACCTCAGAAATAAATAGATCCAAGTCTGAAACAACTTTGAATTATAAAGACTATTTAAAACGCAAAGAGCAAGAAAAGTTTGAAAGAGACAAAGCTCACAAGTTGAAACCAGCTGCTGAAAGTGAAAGTTTAAATAAGTCCTTTCGTGACAGTGAATTGAATGTTAAACCTGAAAGAAATCGTCCACCAAAATTAAATATCAGCTCAATACACCAACTGGAGAGAACAAACGGTAGCTCTAAAGGCAATGAAAGACCTTATGAAGTAAACATCAAAAGTCCCATCAAACCTCATCATAATATAAAAGTAAAAAGTCCAATTAAAAGTTCTGACTTAAAACAGCCAAAATTAGAAATCACCAAAGTTCAAATAACTCCTGAGAAAGATGGTGGGGATCCATTTAGTGTGAATATCAATAGCGACCCAAATTTTAAAAATATGATAGAAACTAAGAAAAGGGAACATGGTGCTACTCCAACTGAAGCTAGGACTGAATTAAGTGAGGGTAATTTATCTTTATCAAATCATGATCGGACGGATTCTCCAAGAATGAAAATTAAACTAGAACCCAATTCTCCTAGAACTAAAATCAAACCAGAAACTACTGGTTCCCCAAGAATCAAGTTAAAATTGGACTCGAATGAAGCAGGATTAAAAGACAGAGTTAAGCAAGAACGTTCAAGGGATAAATCATCTAGTAATGCTCTTCAGGAACCAGATGCTGAAATTGAACTGCTTCCAGAGCATACAATGGCACCAAACTTCAAGATCAGAGAGCTTGATTATGATCCAAATAAAGGCAATGATAGTCCAAGTTCTGTTAAAATAGCCATCAAACATGAATCCGGTGGAAGCGGCAGAAGCACCCCTGTAATCTCTCAAATAAAATCAGAACCTGGAAGTGGTGCATCACCCCTCAAATTGAAAATTATTACCAAAGGTTTAAAAACAGATGGCGAACAAAGTTCTAGTTCCAGTCACCACGGTTCCCCACATGGGCGACACCACAAACATAAACACAAGTCTCATAAACACTCCAAGGACAAGGAGAGACGTAACAGGGACAAGGATAAGCATGGGACCAATGGGCATTCTCTCAAAATGAGTATTAAGCTTTCTAATCTACATGGAAGTGATTCTAAACATAAACATGACAAACATAAATTGAGTGTATCAGATACAAGTTTAAACAAAAATATTAACTCTCAGGAGGAAAGGCAGCAGCCATGGTCTATGTCAGATTTAATGTCGCAATCTGGGGCAAATAAAGAGGCATCTAGAAAACGTAGGAGAACACCAACCGTGGATCAAAACGTTGAGACAAGTTCTCATTCAAAACAAGCGAAAGTAGAAACGCATCGTATAAGACGCTCCTCCTCTTCCCATTCGGTTATAAGCATGGAAATGTCCGATGGAGATGGGGATGACGGGACTATTAATGGTCCAGACAAACTTGATCAGCCAAAAGTTGTTAATCAGCTCCAGGAGAGTCTGCAACAAATGATAGATCTAACAAAAAGAAATGTTTTTGCTCTCCAGCAACAAAAACACCACAAACATGGTTCTAAGGGATCCAGTCAGACCACCTCCAGCCGCCCACAGGTGGATCGTCAACAGTCTGGCTTTGATCTGGAAAGCATGATGTGGTCATGTGGTCCCTCTGAACAACCGCCCCTCCCCAATGAAACTCGACCTCCTCTTCCTCCTTCACGTCATTTAGTTCCGCCCCCGCCTCCTCCTCCTTGATCTATACAGGTATCTAAACTGGTGAAAAGCAAAGAGAAAAAGAAGGCGTAGAAAGTCTGAAGAAAGTGCTAAACGTTTTTTAGGGATCCGAGATGGTGGGTTGCAAAAAATGGACATACTAGTAGTAGTAGATCTTGATATAAAGCTTTTGTCGCCAATGAGGCTTTTTATTTCCCTATTAAAATTCTAACAATTGCTCACAAAATAGATTTAACCGGTTACACAAGTAAATAATGAAAGAAATATTGAAAGTCTCGTAAATTGTTAGTTTACATCGAATACGGAATTGAAAAGATTTTGGGATAAAGAAGAAATTGTTTGTACAAGTTTTTCACTTATTTCCGTAATGTTTGTCAAAATTCATCTACTGTAAAGGCATGTAGTTCTTTAGTCATTTGAATCCGGAAAAGACACAAGATTGGTAAAGCCCTGGTCAGTAATTCTAAAGAGTTTAGGGTATATCTAGATCAATTGTGATGTGATTAACCCTTTCACACATACAGCAAATCTGCAGACGACTTTGAAATCCTATGGGGAAAGATATTGAAAATCTCTGAAAGAAAATTACCTTTAAAATATAGTTAAGCTCATAATTCTTCCTTTGCAACAGTTTTTAAAAGCGATCTGTCTGTCAGAAAGGGTTGACCCTTTCCCTAATAGAGACGCTTTCTGACGTCTGCAGCAGACGGCTTTTTGAAAACATAGTGCCAAAAGAAGAAATTGCTCAAAACGAGCAATTTCTCCTTTTGACATGATGTTTTCCACTTTTCGTCATAGGTTATTCATTCAATTATAGAGATTTTTTGTATTATTTGACAAAATATGTTCAAAGTCGTCTGCGGCAGAATTGTCGTATGAGGGAAAGGGTTAAAAGAGGGGGGGGGGGGGGGGATAAAAAAGTGAGATAAAAACAACATATATACCTTCATTATAATACAGTTGTGGTGATTTTTATGAGTATGAAGTACATTTTTTTCGGTGTTTTTTTTTTCTTTATTTATGTGAACATTGTTTTTGAGTTTTGTTGGTTTTCTATCTATAATCAAGTCAACATTGACTTGTCACACATTATAAAACTGGGTGACACAAGGGGATAACTTCACTGCAGTCGGACTGATTGTCTGTCTTTCTTAGTTTCATGTTATGAACTAACAGAAGAAACATGTTTTTATTCCATGTTTAACCCTTTCCCATAAAATGAAAACTGCAGCAGGGGACTTTGAAACTTTAAAGCAAAAATATGTAAAATATCTATAAAAAAAATTGTATACTTATTGAAACATGTGGCAAAAGAAGAAATTCTCCATCATGAGAAACGTTCTCCTTTTGCCACAATGTTTTTAAAAAAACTGACTGCTACAGATGTATCAAAATGCGTTTGTATGTGGGAAAGGGTTTGTTTACCTTTTTCAAGTTTAAGATTGGCCGACCTGAAATTATTTGTAGTCTAATCATGGTTGTCAATGCTTGTTACTGAACAAAACTTTGCTCATCGAGCTTGATCCAACGTAAAGCTCAGTTAGTTCATTTATCATGTACAACTTTTAATTCTTCCAATCATGTTTTGAAATTTATAACTGTAGTTTTGCTCATTTTGTACATATATTTAGAAAAAGCAATGTAAAACACATGCCCACATAAATATAATATGAAGCAGACAACTGAAAACATCAAGGGGAAAATACAAATACAATTTAGAATAGAGTATCAAACTTAAAGTGTGAAAATAAAGAATTGATAATGTTCCTAATTGGTGAAATTTCCCCTACCCATAATGCTTTTGAAAAGGTCTACATGTTGTCAAAAGTTACACTTAAGGAATACTGACCTTTTGAGGGTTTGAAATGATTTAGGAGACCGATTGATGTATCAAAAGAATGATTAAGAAAGTCATTTAAAACACTAAAATAACAGATACAAAATCAGCCATTGAAAATGTAATTTAAAATATGAAACAATATTGGAAAAGGAGTAACTGCAAAAACCAACCATAATGCATTTGCAACCAGTATAGATCCTTTACAGGTAGTGCATTCACACAATCTGTTTTGGCTCTGCACTGTTTGTCAATTAGTCGGGTTTCTAAAATTAATTTTATGCAGTATCCATTTTGATATTAAGCATGAAAGTGTGAACATTGTCTTTTTCCACAAATTAAAATTGGTCTTTTTCCACATGATAAAATTAAGCTTAAGTTTGTTTTGCTGCAGCACCCAATTGCTTCTTCTGAACAGAATTCATCTCTTCTCACAATGTTTTGGAAAGTAGTCTGAACAGACAAGAGAGTAAAACCTGACAAGGACAGGTTTTGCTTTCTTGCCAAACTGTCATTACCGACCAAATTATGTAATGAAGTCAATTTGTGTGGTTTAGTACTTATGTGGGTAGCCCATTTATATAATACCTTTGCATGAATATTATGAGGATATTTTGTTAATTCCTGTTCAACCCTTTTCCACATACAGACTCTTTCCGACACCCCTGCAGCAGAGGACTTTTTGAAAACATGGGGGTAAATGGCGACATTTCTCATAATGAGCAATTGCTCCTTTTGCCACAATGCTTTAAACTCATTTCAATAGTATGTTATGCATTCATTTATAGAGATTTTCTATAAAAAAAATTCTTGATGTTTTAAAATGCATCTTCTGCAGAATTTCTGTTTGTGGGAAATGGTTAAAAAATAATAGATGAGGTAAATATGATATATTCTGTGTCCTTGGGACATAATTCTAGTTCTATTTTCTTGTTCTCTAGTAAACATAAGTGCAGGACACACTTTGATACAATGTTTTTTCTGTCACCTGCTTTGGTCAGGACACACATTAGGGATCACTTTCTTCTTCGTCTGTCCATTACAATTACTCTTCTTGACGTTTTGGCAGGAGACTCGTGTGTTCCTTCGAACACTTGTTTTTTTGTACCTTTTTACCTTAATTTCACAATTTGGTTGTAACGGGAAGTAAACATTTGTTTTATATTCAGTCAGAGCAATTTGATTCCCTGTAGATTCTTCAAATATAACTTTTCATGTCAGGTGATGAAATGATGACGGCATTTAAGTTTTTAAAATGTTTTCTTGTGATTATAGTACTGTCTTGTATGTATATTAAATGTTATAGTTCTATATTCACTAAATCATGTAATCTTGATTTAAATCAATGAATAAAGTTATTTTGATTTAAATGTTGGTATTACTATATTCAATAAATAAGGTCATCTTTATTTAACCCTTACCCACAAACAAATCTGCAGCAGATGACTTACAACATCTAGACAAAATTTTGGAAAATCTCTATTAATGTTAGTTTATTTATTGAATATATTGAATAGATTTGAAAACATTGTAATTTTTCCTTTCGCCTCAATGTTAAACAAAAGATGTGTTCTGCAGATGGGTCCAAATGTGTCTGTATGTGGGAAAGGGTAAATGTTATACTATATTCTCAGTAAATTGTCATCAAAGAGTCATTGTATTATGAAGGTAAAAGCTTACACCAAACACATGTTACAGTGCTAACTTGTATTGACACAATTGTCTCCAATAATCTGTGTTACTGCCAACACTATTATATCTAAACCCTTCCTACACATGACAAATCTGCAGCACATGACTTTGAAAACAACTTGGCAGAAAGATGGAAAATCTCTATACATGAAAGAAGAATTATAAGAAAGAGTTATGCTCAGATACATATGATTTTGATTTATATGTATTTTCAACAACCACTGACTTTGATAACATCATGTTAAAAAATGTGGAAAATCTCATAAGAATCATTGAATCGAATTGAAAAAATTATTGCAAAAGATGAAATTGCTCATTATGAACAATTTCTTCGTTTGCCATAATATTTTCTAATCGTTTGCTGCAAATGTTTTAAAATTCATCTACATGTGATGTGGAAAAGGAGTTGACCATTTCCTTGATACATACTTATTCAGAAGGCTCCTTGGAAAGCATTGTGGGAAAAGGAGAATTTTATTTCTTGTGAAGAGCAAAAAATCTCCATTTCTCACAGACTTCAATGAACTTTGTCTGAAGCTACGAGTTCTAATTAGTCAGATGTCACTTTCTTTTTTACAAGATGAAAAAAGCTTATGAGGGAAATGGTTAACAGTAAGATGCATTATCATCTATTTCAGAGTTTCTTCCAACAGTTTCTTCCAACATATCTAAGATATTCAAACTGACTGATTGTTTAAAAAACATTTGCAATTTCTGATTGTTTGATTTTTCGTGTGCATGTCATACATTGTATAATGTTCATAATATTTTGTTATTACATCGGTAATTTGTAAATGGGATTTGAATTATTTTCGTTCCCTTCTCAAAAAAGAGAATATGTTGTTTATCTATGATGAATTACAAAACTGTTAAAAATAAATAAAAAATTATAAATTCAGTGTTCGGTTGTATTTTACAATACATGTATTAATGGTTTTACCTGATGTGCTATTTTAACCCTTCTCCAAATACAACAAACCTTCAGCAGACAACTGAAAATATCATTGCAAAAATAGGGAAATCTTGCTATAAAGTAAAGGTATGATTATTGAATATAATTGAAAACATTGTGGCAAAAGGAGAAATTGCTCAAAATGAGAAGAAAATTGTCTGCGGGGGACACAACTAAAAACATCTGTAAGTGGGAAAGATCTGGATGTCCAGGACTGTAACTTGTCACATCTACACTAGTCAGTAATCCATCCTTTGCTGACAAAATACCGCTGTGGGCCATATCCCTATCAAATTTGCTAATCATGATTAACCCTTTCCCTCATATAGACGCTTTCTGACGCCTCTGCAGCAGACGGCTATTTGAAAACATAGTGACAAAAGAAGAAATTGCACAAAACGTGCAATTTCTCCTTTTGCCACAATGTTTTCCACTTTTTATCATAGGTTATCCATTCAATTATGGAGATTTTCTACTTTTCTACAAAATATGTTCAAAGTCGTCTGCTGCAGAATTGTCGTATGAGGGAAAGGGTTAAAATTGCCAAGTATGGCAAATAGAAATTAACGTAAACAAATCAATCATCATTTTGCTCATCAAGAAGCGTCATGAGCCAAGGGTTTGAATCCTATATGGGCAGCATTTTCTCCACCAGCTAGTCTGTCGTAATGCTATCCCTGCAACTCCATAGACTACTTAGGGCAGCCATTACTACCATTTTTAGCTCGCCTGTGCACGAAGTGCTAAAATCGAGCTATTGTGATAACATTTTGTCCAACGTGTGTCGTCCACAATTGCCTCGTTAACTCTCTACAGGCTACATTTTGCATCCAATCTTGAAAGTTGATCGGAACATTCATCTCCATCAAATCTTGCAAAAGTTCGAAACTGGGCCATTTGAGGTCAAATTAAAGGATTATATTGTTAACATTGGGGTCCACATATCAGAATGTTTGTCCTGATAATATGTAGGCATAGTTCGAATAAGGTATAATCGAAGGAAAATCTTGTTAACACTCCAGGCCGCATTTTTGGTTTCAGCAGCTTGAATTTCTGTCAGAATGTTTGTCTTGATGATATATATGGTCAAGTTCGAATACGGGGCATACTGGGTCAAAAACTAGGTCACTAGGTCAAATTAAAGGTAAATCTTGTTAACACTCTAGAGGCTGCATTTTTAGATCACCTAGAGCCGAAGGCTCAAGGTGAGCTATTCTGATCACTTTTTGTCCGTCGTCCGTCGTCCGTCCGTCCGTCCGGCGTTAACTTTTAGCTTTAAACATCATCTCCTCCCAAACTCCAAGGACAATTTCCGTGAAACATCACAGGACTGTTCCTCTGGTTGGCCTCTTTCAAAGTTGTTTAAAGATTTAAATTCCATTGAGAACTTTGGTTGCTGCGGCATCAAAAAGGGGGCAAAATGTCCAAACTTTAAAAATCTTCTCCTCCGAATCTGCCTGTCAGATTCAAATATAATTTGGTAGAAATGTTCCTTGGGTGACCCTCTATAAAAATTGTTCAAGCCATACTGATTGGTCAAAAAACATGGCAGTCAGGCGGCATCAGAAAAGGGGCAAAATGACAAAATGACAAAATTCCATTTTTATGAAAGTGCTTGTCTGATTTTAAGAAAATATAATACGAATCTTACTTAAATGATCCTCTATTTAATTTGTTTAAGCCGTTTTGATGGGTAACACAATCATAGCAACCAGGCGTCATCACAAAAGGGGTAAATTGAACTTTTAGCTACAAATGACAACCAACTCCTACCATTCCAATAGACCAATTTCCACAAAACATCACAGGAATGTTCCTTCGGTGGTCCTCTTTCAAATTTGTTCAAAGAATAAAATTCCATTGAGAACTTTGGTTGCTGCGGCATCAGAAAGGGGACAAAATGTCCAAACTTTAAAAATCTTCTCCTCCGAATCTGCCTGTCAGATTCAAATATAATTTGGTAGAAATGTTCCTTGGGTGACCCTCTATGAAAATTGTTCAAGCCATACTGATTGGTCGAAAAACATGGCAGTCAGGCGGCATCAGAAAAGGGGCAAAATGACAAAATTTGAAAATTCCATTTTTATGAAAGTGTTTGTCTGATTTTAAGAAAATATAAAACGAATTTTACTTTAATGATCCTCTATTTAATTTGTTAAAGCCGTTTTGATTGGTTACACAATCATAGCAACCAGGCGTCATCACAAAAGGGGTAAATTGAACTTTTAGCTACAAATGACAACCAACACCTGCCATTCCAATAGACCAATTACTACAAAACATCACAGGAATGATCCTTTTGTGGTCCTCTTTCAAAATTGTTCAAAGATTAAAATTCAAATGAGAACTTTGGTTGCTGCGGCATCAGAAAGGTGACAAAATGTCCAAACTTTAAAAATCTTCTCCTCCGAATCTGCCTGTATGATTCAAATATAATTTGGTAGAAATGTTCCTTGGGTGACCCTCTATAAAAATTGTTCAAGCCATACTGATTGGTCGAAAAACATGGCAGTCAGGCGGCATCAGAAAAGGGGCAAAATGACAAAATTTGAAAATTCCATTTTTATGAAAGTGTTTGTCTTATTTTAAGAAAATATAATACGAATCTTACTGTAATGATCCTCTATTTAATTTGTTTAAGCCGTTTTGATTGGTTACGCAATCATATCAACCAGGTGTCATCACAAAAAGGGTAAATTGAACTTTTAGCTACAAGTGACATCCAACTCCTACCATTCCAATAGACCAATTTCCACAAAACATCACAAGAATGTTCCTTTGGTGGTCCTCTTTCAAAATTGTTCAAAGATTTAAATTCCATTGAGAACTTTGGATGCTGCGGCATCAGAGAGTGAGAAAAAATACCCAAATTTTAAAATCCTTTTCCTCCATAATCTACTTGTGCGATTGCAAGATAATTTGGTAGAAATGTTTCTTAAGTGACCCTCTAAATAAACTGTTGAAGCCATATTGATTTGGTTGAAAAACAGGGCAGCAAGGCGGCATCAGGAAAGGTGCAAAATGACAAAAACTTTATAATTCCATTCTTATTAAAGTTCTTGTTAGATTTCAAGATATAAATGGCCTTTACTGATGAGCTGTTTCTTGAGAAGTGTCCACTCCTTTCAGTGGAAGACAGTGGTGCAGAGGTAGAGCGTCGGCCTCTCGTATCAAAGGTCCCTGGTTCGAGTCCCGTGATGAGCGTGTCCTGACTTTGGGATTTTTCCACACAAACGGCGCGAGTACTGGTGAAGTCTCCAGGAAGCAGACATCGAGCGTGATTAATCTAAGCCCAAGGCTTGTTTCACAATCGATGTAAAATAAATAAGTTAAAACTAAACTCCTTTCAGTTTCATTTGCACTCCCTGATAAAATTTTCCAGATATTTGCAGTTAAATATTTGCTACTAATTTACTATCAATTAGGTGATCGATTTAGGGCCATCTTGGCCCTCTTGTTAACTTGAAAATATTGTTCTTTATAATATGCAGGCCAACTTTGAATATGGGTCATGCAGTCAAAAACTAGGTCACAAGGCCAAATATCAGGAAAATCTTGTCAACTCTCCAGAGGCCACATTTTTTGCCTCAGCAGCTTGAAATTCGGTCAGATATGCATTTTTAAATTTCGCAGAATGATTGTCTTGATAATATGTAGGCCAAGTTTAAATATAGGTCATGTACACTCGAGAAGCTGCACTTTTTGCTTCAGCAACTTGGATCAAGTAGTTGACCCTCATTTCGCTTAATTCTTCTATCTGATCATTGGCTTTTAATTATAAGTTTTTACAATTATGATTAGTAGTGTTGGCTGCCTATTGATGCATAATTTTTGTTTGCACGGTGTGTTAAGTGCCATTCAATAACAGTATATCGGGCCATTCCTGAGTAATTTACCACTGGTATTACTTATCATGACGTTGATGCACAAGTCGTAATGATATCCCTGCATACCTGAGTACCAAGGAAGGAAGCCATTATTACAATTTTTAGCTCCACTGGCTGAAAGCCAGTTGAGCTTATGTCATGGCGAATTGTCCGTCGTGCGTGCATCTGTGCGTGCGTTAACTTTTTCCTTTAAACCACTTCTTCTCCCTAACCACTTGGCCAATTTGGTTGAAACTTCATAGGAAGCATCCTCTCAATGTCCTATCTTTAAATTCCTTCAATTTTTTTTTATCCATCCATAATTCTGGTTTCCATGGCAGCCAAAAGAAAAAAATAGTGAAAACTTAAAAAATCATCTTCTCCGAAAGTGTCGGGCCGATTTTCAAATAATTTTGTAGAAATGTTCCTTGGGTGACCCTTAATTAGATTCCTTCAAGAAATGTTGATTGGGCGAAAAACATGGACGCCAGGGGGTGGGGCTATTTTGCCTTATATAGCTAAAGGGAAAACTTAAAAAATCTTCTTCTCCAAAAGTGTTCAGCAGATTTTCAAATAATTTTGTAGATATGTTCCATGGGTGACCCTCTATTAGATTCCTTCAAGCCATGTTGATTGGTAAAAAAACATGGCCGTCACAGGGCGGGGCTATTTTGCCTATATGGCTAAAGAGAAAACTTAAAAAATCTTCTCCTCCAAAAGTGTCAAGCCGATTTTCAAATAAATTTGTAGAAATGTTCCTTGGGTGACCCTTTATTAGATTCCTTCAAGAATGTTGATTGGTTGAAAAACATGGCCGCTATTTTGCATTATATAGCTATTGTGAAAACTTAAGAAATCTTCTTTTCTGAAAGTGTTCAGCCGATTTTCAAATAATTTTGTAGAAATGTTCATTGGGTGACCCTCTATCAGATTCCTTCAAGCCATGTTGATTGGTTGAAAAATATGGCTGCCAGGGGCTGGGGCTATTTTGCCTTATATGGCTATAGTGAAAACTTAAAATATCCTCTACTCCGAAAGTGTCGGGCCGATTTTCAAATAATTTTGCAGAAACATTCCTTGGGTGACACTCTACAAGATTCCTTTAAGCCATGGTGGTTTGTAAAAACAAGAGGGCCATGATGGCCCTATATCGCTCACCTGATTTAATAGAACTTCAATAGTTTTCAAAGTTTTTACTCTTTTTAGGCCAATACTTTTGGACAAGAAGATTTTTAAAGTTTTAACAATGCACATATAAGGAAAACAAGCTCCGCCCCCTGGTGGCCATGCTTTTCAACGGATCGGAAATATTTGAACAATCTTGGTAAAGGGTGCCCTAAGGAACATTTGTGCAAAATAATTTTCAAATTGGGCCAGTACTTTTGGACAAGAAGATTTTTAAAGTTTTAACAATGCACATATAAGGAAAACAAGCTCCGCCCCCCCCTGGCGGCCATGTTTTTCAACGGATCAAAAATATTTGAACAATCTTGGTAAAGGGTGCACCAAGGAACATTTGTGCAAAATTATTTTCAAATCGGCCCAGTACTTTTGGACAAGAAGATTTTACAAAGTTTTAACAATGCACATATAAGGAAAACAGGCTCCGCCCCCTGGCGGCCATGTTTTTCAACGGATTGGAAATATTTGAACAATCTTGGTAGAGGGTACCTCAAGGAACACTTGTGCAAAATAATTATTTTCAAATCGGGCCAGTACTTTTGGACAAGAAGATTTTTTAAGATTTGGCAATTTTTCCCTTTTCTGATGCCGCAGCAACCAAAGTTCTACTTGGAATTAATTTCTTTGAACAACTTTGAAAGAGGACTTCCTGTGAAGTTATTTTGAAATCTGTTCATTGGTTTAGTAGGAGAAGTCATTTGTAAGAAATTGTTAACAGACGCCGACGACAACGCCGACGACGACGCCGGACGCCGGACGGTGAGTGATCACAAAAGCTCACCTTGCACTACGTGCTTAGGTGAGCTAAAAAAAGCCACCAGGGGCAGGGCTGTTTGGAGATTTTATTTTTGCCTTATGGCCGTGGAGTGATACTGGCCCTCTTGGGCCTCTTGTTAGTCCTTGGTAATTCTATGATGCATAAGCAGCAACACAGTGGAAACCAAGATTAAACTGTACAAATATTCAGACTGATCTTCACAAATGCAGTTTAACCCTTTCCCTTATACGACAATTCTGCAGCAGACGACTGAACGTATTTTGTCAAAACATAGAAAATCTCCATAACCCTTTCCCTCATACGACAATTATGCAGCAGATGACTTCAAACATATTTTGTCAAAAAATGGAAAATCTCGTTAATTGAATGGATAACCTATGACTAAAAGTGGAATACATTGTGGCAAAAGGAGAAATTGCTCGTTTTGAGCAGTTTCTTCTTTTGTCACCGTTTTCAAAAAGCCGTCTGCTGCAGAGGCGTCATATAGCGTCTGTATGAGGGAAAGGGTTAATTGAATGGATAACCTATTACAAAAAGTGGAAAACATTGTGGCAAAAGGAGAAATTGAACATTTTGTGCAATTTCTTCTTTTATCCCTATGTTTTCAAAAAGCCGTCTGCTGCGGAGGCGTCAGAAAGCGTTAAAGACATGCATTACGGCATATGTAATTGTTGCTTAAAGTTGCGTAAATCAGTCAGAATGAAACGATCATATCCATAATTGTAATATAAGACAAGAAATATGCTAATTTTTTTACAGATTTATTCCTTTTTTCTAAAATTACATAAAACGCTGGAGATTTTACAAAATACAATCAACTACTGGTAAATGAGACAGATAAAGTGAAAAGAAGTCTTGTTGCATCTCCTTTCTGGAAAGTAATTTACACTATCCCACATCTAGACACTTTCTGGCGTCTCTGCAGCAGACAACTCTTGCCACAATGTTTTCAACTCGATTTAATGATGTAACTTTCATTTATAAAGGTTAACCATATTTCAAACCTGATGTTTCAAGTTATCTGCTGCGGATTTGTTGTATGTGGGAAAGCATAGTGTGTTTGGATTAGTCTAATGCCCCTTCAAGTTTTTCAGTTATATCACTGGCCGGTTTCCTGCACTCCACATAAAATTCTTCCCAAGCAAGATAAAGAACCAGTGAGGACATACTTCTAGCTTTCTATCAGAAGTTTCATGCCTGTATTTGGAGTGTGAAGACTTTTATCCTTTTCCCACATTATACAACAAAATACTGCAGCAGAAGGCTATTTGTTAACCCTTTCCCTCATATAGACGATTTCTGACGCCTCTGCTGCAGACAGCTTTTTGGAAACATAGTGACAAAAGAAGAAATTGCAAAACGAGCAATTTCTCCTTTTGCCACAATGTTTTCCACTTTTAGTCATAGGTTGTCGTTCATTCAAGATTTTCTATTTTTTGACAAATTATGTTCAAAGTCGCCTGCTGCAGAAATGTTGTATGAGGGAAAGGGTTAACAAAAAAATTGTAAATGTCTATAAAAAAAGATATTGATTGTAACAAGTTAAAAGTATTGTGGCAAAAGAAAAAATCCCTTAACCCTTTCTCTCATACGGCAATTCTGCAGCAGACGACTTTGAACGCATTTTGTCAAAAAATAGACGTCAGAAAGCGTCTATATGATGGAAAGGGTTAATAGGAGCAATTTCTCCATGCCAGTCCAGAGGTCCAGATAAGGAGGAGTATACAGCTCTTTTCCCAACAATATCTCTCTTATCATCCAACCAAACCCTATGATGTAGGTACTCAAAAGAATCCTCTCAATGAGAAGATTCTTTTGAGTACCCGAAACATATAATTTGGTTTTAAGGTCAAATAAGAATTTTAGAACATGCAAAACGCCCCTTATCTAGAGCTCTGTGCCACACTATTTTAATACCGGTAGTCGTCTACATGTGGGAAAAGATTAACCCTTTCCCTCATATAGACACTTTCCGACGCCTCTGCAGCAGACAGCTTTTTGAAACAAGAGGGCCATGATGGCCCTGGAATCGCTCACCTGATTTTTTTTTTCACTTTAGCTATATAAGCCCCGCCATCTGGCGGTCATAGTTTCCAACCAATCAACTTGGCTTTAAGGAATCTGATAGAGGGTCACCCTAGGAACATTTCTACAAAATTATTTGAAAATCGGCCTGACACTTTTGAAGGAGAAGATTTTTTAAGTTTTCACTATAGCAATAAAAGGCAAAATAGCCCCGCCCCCTGGCGGCCATGTTTTTTGACCAATCAACATGGCTTCAAGGAATCTGATAGAGGGTCATCCAAGGAACATTTCTACAAAATTATTTGAAAATCGGCCCGACACTTTTGGAGGAGAAGATTTTTTAAGTTTGCACTATAGCTATATAAGGCAAACAAGAGGGCCATGATGGCCCTGGATCGCTCACCTGATATTTTTTTTTCAATTTAACTATATAAGCCCCGCCCCCTGGCGGCCATAGTTTCCGACCAATCAACTTGGCTTGAAGGAATCTGATAGAGGGTCACCCTAGGAACATTTCTACAAAATTATTTGAAAATCGGCCTGACACTTTCGGAGAAGAAGATTTTTTAAGTTTTCACTATAGCCATATAAGGCAAAATAGCCCCCCCCCCCCCCTGGTGGCCATGTTTTTCGACCAATCAACATGGCTTGAAGGAATCTGATAGAGGGTCACACTAGGAACATTTCTACAAAATTATTTGAAAATCAGCCTGACACTTTCGGAGGAGAAGATTTTTTAAGTTTTCACTATAGCCATATAAGGCAAAATAGCCCCGCCCCCCTGGCGGCCATGTTTTTTGACCAATCAACATGGCTTGAAGGAATCTGATAGAGGGTCATCCAAGGAACATTTCTACAAAATTATTTGAAAATCGGCCTGACACTTTCGGAGAAGAAGATTTTTTAAGTTTTCACTATAGCCATATGAGGCAAAATAGCCCCGCCCCCCCTGGCGGCCATGTTTTTTGACCAATCAACATGGCTTGAAGAAATCTTATAGAGGGTCATCCAAGGAACATTTCTACAAAATTGTTTGAAAATCTGCCAACCAGTTTGGGAGAAGAAGAATTTTGAAGTTTTTTTCATTTCGTTGCCATGGAAACCAGAATTCTGCATGGATCCCAAAAATATGAAGGAAATCTGGTGAGGTCATTGAGAGGATGCTTTCTGTGAAGTTTCATCCCAATTGACCCACTGTTTACTGAGGAGAAGAAGTTGACGCACGACGGACGACGCACGACGCACGCCGCACGATGGATGCCGGACGCCGGACAAAAGGCGATCACAATAACTCACCTTGAGCAAAGCTCAGGTGAGCTAAAAAGCCCCGCCCCCCTGGCGGCCATGATTTTCGACCAATCAACATGGCTTAAAGGAATCTGATAGCGGGTCATCCAAGGAATATTTCTACAAAATTATTTGAAAATCTGCCTGACACTTTTGGAGGAGAAGATTTTTTAAGTTTTCACTATAGCCATATAAGGCAAAAAAGCCCCGCCCCCCTGGCGGCCATGTTTTTCGACCAATCAACATGGCTTCAAGGAATCTGATAGAGAGTCACCCAAGGAACATTTTTACAAAATAAGTTCAAAATCTGCCAACCAGTTAGGGAGAAGTAGAATTTTGAAGTTTTTTCATTTCGTTGCCATGGAAACCAGAATTCTGCATGGATCCCGAAAATTTTAAGGAATTCTGGTGAGGACATTGAGAGGATGCTTTCTGTGAAGTTTCATCCCAGTTGACCCACCGGTTACAGAGGAGAAAATGTTGACGGACGACGGACGACAGATGACGGACATAGGACATAGGACATAGGGTGATCACAATAACTCACCTTGAGCACTTCGTGCACAGGTGAGCTAAAAATAGTGACAAAAGAAGAAATTGCACAAAACGTGCAATTTCTCCTTTTGCCACAATGTTTTGACAAAATACGTTCAAAGTCTTCTGCTGCAGAATTGTCGTATGAGGGAAAGGGTTAATATGATAACTTCACTATATCCCATCTGCAATAAGACCCCTTTTCACCCAACACGGTTTAAATACAAAAATATAAATAAAATTTACAATATATCACAGAAAGAAATGTAAACCAACTATTGAACCTATATGAGCTGTCATTTGAACCCGATGAATATTATATAACCCTTTCCTCATGTGGATACATTATGTAAAGAAGTCATAACACACTTGCGTCTATAGGTGGGAAAGGGTTAAACCTGGTTTCACCTGGTCAATTGTTTATATTTAGATAAGCCACTATTTTCTGTTTAGATTATAAAAATAGTTCATAAACAACCAAATATGATCCTGAAGTGCAGCCACTGTCTGTACACTAGTCTAGTTATATTTACAATATTTATTCAAATGTTACATTCTATTTGAAAGACATTATTTTCCCAGATGCAGTCATGTTTGCAGCTGATGGCTTTTGAAAACATTGTAGGAAAATGGAGAAAATAATTATTTCATCTTAATTCAATAATAATACTTCCATTTTCAGAGATTTTGATGTTTCAATGTTTTCTACTGCAGGTTTTGTGTATGTGGGTAAAGTAGAGTTGAAAATGTAGTGGCAAGTAAGAAATTTCTCATTATGAGCCCCAATGTTTCAAAAGTTTTCAGCGGTAGATGAGTCAAAATGTGTCTGCATGAGGAATAGGGTTAACATCAAAGATGACATTGTGTTAAGAAAAACAGCTTCTGGAAAAATGAAACAGTGTGCTTCATAACAAGACAGGAGCATTTCAGATTGGGACTGATCAACTTGCTAACAGTTTTAGAGCCCTTACTGCAGGAATAACTTGATCCACCCGTCTGACATCTGAAATAAATGAATAAATATTATGTACACGTACTACTGTATTTAACCCTTTCCGACCTGCAGAAGCATTTGGAGGCAATATCAGCAGACGACTTTTAAAAACATTGTGGCCAAAAATGAAATTGCTCATGATGAGCAATTTCTCCTTTGGCCACACTGTTTTCAGTTTTATTTAACAATTAAGCTTTCTTTTATGGAGCCTCATTATGGAGATTTTTCAGGTTTTTGTCACTATATTTTCAAAGTCGTCTGCTGCAGATTTGTTGTATGTGGGAAAGGGTTAACGCATTACCACTTGCAGGCACATGTTGATACAACTTATAATGAGCAATTACTGTTTTGGCCACAATACGTTCATCTCAATCCAATAAATATACTTTCAATTATAGCTTTTCCTTATTTTTGCTGGGATGTTTTCTTTGAATGCCAAAAATATATGAGTTAACCCTTACCCTGTTGCAGATGCATTTTAATTTTTATTGAGTAATAATTCATCTCAATCATTGAACCTAAGTTTATATCTACGTGTTTCCCAAGTTCGTGAACATAAACACTAAAATAAACTACATTGTCAAGTACTACATGAATTTTTAGGTATCAGAAAATTATAACACTTCTCAATAGACTGCTAATACAAAGTCATGGGAAAAATGGACGAAAATAATGTTGTGACAAACCAAGAAAGATCACGAAGTTAGAAGGTTCTACGATAAATCAGCCTTTATTCTAAATATTTCAAAGGGAAATAATTCTGCAATGCCTTGATTGATGCCATTTTGGAGGGTCAACATCATTTTCAATAGTTTACGTCAAATAGAAATAATTTGTTCACCTTTCTGTGTTTAATCCTGCCTTTCTCTTTCAAGTACTATATACATCTGCAGCAGATAACTTTTGAAAATCTTGTAGCAAAAGGAGAAATTGCTCATAATAAATAAGCCATTTCTCCTTATGCCAATAACTTTATTCAATGATTATATTTTCGTTTATAAATCTCCCATATTCTTACCTCAATATTTTCATAGTCATGTGCAGCATGAGTTGTTGTATGTGGGATACAGTAAAGACCCAACATTCTTAGTTACATGGACAAACAAGTATTTTAGATATAACACATTTCTCCAAGGCAACTGGTTACCTTTTCACATAGACCTTTTTGTCTATTGGCGGAAGACGAATGACACTGCTCACAATGACGCTTGTTAACCCTTTCCTACCTTTAGATGCATCTGCATTAGACGACTTTTGAAAAAATCGTGATAAAAGGAGAAATTTCTCAAAACAGGCAATTTCTCATTCTGCCACAATGTTTTCAACTTTTTTCAGTAATTATACCTACCAGAGATTTTCCTTATTTTTGAGTAGAGGTTTTCAAAGTCGAATGCTGCAGATTTGCTGTATGTGGGAAAGGGTTAATCATTAATGACAAGGGACCCTTATGGATCTAGGGGTCATTAACTTAATGACCCCTGGATCCAAAACCCTAGTCATTTTTTCAAGTAGTATTGAACCCCCCTTTGTGCTACACAGTGAATACTCACCTAAAATATCGATCAGTTTACTCATGAGTTCATTAAATGCAGGGAAAAATTCCTGATGTTCTTGTATTCTGCGTATAACCCTGAAATATGATAACAAAAAAAAATAATAATGATAATGCATTGAAAATGTGGGCGATAATGGACCTGCACCACTCATCTAATTACATTGGCCAAGTATGATATGGTTGGGAATTCATACATCAGACAACTTTTAAAAACATTATGGCAAAAGGAGAAGTTTCAAGTTTTCAACATGCTCAAGTTTAAAATATGGCTTCCAGAGTGTTAACAAGATTTTCCTCCAATTTGGCCTAGTGACCTAGTTTTTGACCCAAAATGACCTATATTCGAACTTGGCCTAGATATCACTAAGACAAACATTCTGACAACGTTTCAATATGCTCAAGCTAAAAGTGCGGCTTCCAGAGTGTTAACAAGATTTTCATTAAATTTGGCCTAGTGACCTAGTTTTTGACCCGACATGACCCAGTTTCAAACTTCGCCTATATTTGATAGAGATATATGTTCTGATAAACATGAAGATTGGATGCAAAATGTTGCCTCTAGAGGGTTAATAAGCAAACGTTGACGACGAACAACTGACGACGGACAACTGACGACGGACAAAAGGCGATCACAAAAACTCACCTTGAGCACTGGTGAGCTAAAAATAAAACTGATGTTTTGTAGAGGGTCACTAAAGGAAGTTACTCCCTAATCATTTTGAAGTCGAATCAGTAGTTTCACAGGAAAAACATGTAAAAGTTTGTTTATTGCAATAGCCACATGAGTTCTTCATTGAATAAAATTCATGCACAGTATTTTGAATGTGAACTATTCAAGAACCATTCCAGTGAACTAAGGTTGATATTTGTCCAGTGATGGTAGTTTATAATACTTGTATATAACAACAGATGCTCTGTGAAACCCAAGCTCAACGCAAGTATTAATGTATGGAAAAAGACTACACTGGGCAGTCATGCTACAGATCCAAATGAATACTGCTTTCAAAAAGTATCTTGAAACTTGAACTTATTGGCAAACAGTGTAGAAACAGATAAGACTGATCTGGATCTACACTGGTTGCAATTGCCTAACACTTGGTTTTCGTAGATTCTGCTCATTGATTAATAAGGACAGATCAACCTCTTTCTCATTAATAAATGAATTGCTAATTGAAAAGCTCCTTTTCCAACAAAATGATTTACTTTATCTCTATGAATAATTTCATTTGTTAAACATTTCGTGTCTACAAATACTTCATTTGTTAAACATTTCCTATCCACAAATATTTCATTTGAAAGATTTAAACACTTTCCCACATGCAAAAAATCTGCAGCTTATAAATTTGAAAACAGGCAAAATATTATCACAATGTTTACTAAAGTCGTCTGCTGCAGATGCGTCAAAATGACTCTATAGGTGGTCTGGTGAGTAAACACATCTGCAGTAGATGCCTTTTGAAAACATTATGGAAAAGTAGCTCTAATTCAATACCGGTAATTAATCTTTTATTTCTAGAGATTTTCAATATTTTTGCCTAGATGATTTCAAAAGTCATCTGCAAGTAGGAAAGATTTAGATAACCCTTTCCCACATACAACAAATCTGAAGCAGATGACTTTGAAAACATAAATTGGAAATTGCTCCAAATGAAAGGACAATAATTGAATAGAATTGAAAACATGGTGACAAATTGCTCGTTTTGAGCAATTTCTTCTTTTGTCACCATGTTTTCAATATGAAAGCCGTCTGGTGCAAAGGCGTCTTTATGAGAGAAAGGGATGATGTGAGATATTTACCCCTCCAAGTCCTCAGTTTGTAACAAGTTCTTCAACTGTGAGACTGTAGTACTGCCGTGTTGTTGTACCAAACGTCCGACACTGTCAACAATTGCGGAAGATTTAGCATCTTTGGCTGTAGTCGGGATAAGAATAAAAATACAAATGAGCTGTATAGAGCAATTAGGGATCTTTTTGAATCCCTGTTTTAGCATCATATATTAGTTAATGTAGGGGCAACAATGTATTGATTTATTAACGCTTTCTCACATTTGACGCATCTGCAGCAGATGACTTTTGAAAACAATGTGACAAAAGGAGAAATTGCTCAAACTGCCACAGTGTTTTCAACTCAATTCAAAATGTATACTTTCATTTTTTGAGATTTTCCATATTTTTATGGTTAAAGTGATTGATACTACTTTCAACAGTTTTTCATTCATATGAGTGAACAGGTCTTTTCCCCACAATATTTCTCTTATTACTCAACCAAATCCTATGTAGAGGGTACTCAAAAGAATCAACTCACAGAGAGGATATTTTTAAGTACCTTGAGTGTAAAATAAGGATTTTAGAACATGAAAAATGCCCCTTATAAAGAGCTCTGGGGTAAAGGGTTACTATTTGAATGCTATCCTACCTAAACCAAGTAAGTTCTTCAGTGTATTTAATACATTGTGCACCTCTCCCAACTTGGTGAAGATCTGATTCATGCGAGGATAAACACCAGAGACATGGGGTACGTCAAATAAAGTTTGGAAGTGAGAGACAATGTTCTCCAACACAGCTCGGTTTGGATGCTCTTGTCCGGCCTGTATGGATAAAAGATATCACAACTATATTAGCCTGATGGATTAAACATATCACAACTCTTAATAACATTATGGATAAAAGATATCACAACTTCATTAGCCTGATGGATAAAACATACCACAACTCTTTTAACCCTTTCCCTCATACGACAATTCTGCAGTAGACAACTTTGAACATATTTTGACAAAAAGTAGAAAATCTTTTTAATTGAATGGATAACCTATGACTAAAAGTGGAAAACATTGTTGCAAAAGGAGAAATTGCTCGTTTTGAGCAATTTCCTCTTTTGTAACTATGTTTTCAAAAAGCCGTCTGCTGCAGAGGTGTCAGAAAGCGTTTATATGAGGGAAAGGGTTAACATTATGGATAAAATATACCACAACTCTAATAACATTATGAATAAAAGATAACATAACTTTATTGGCCTAATGACCAAGTTTTTGACCTGATATGACCCGTATTCGACCTTCGACTAAATATCATCAAGATAAACATTCTGACAAAGTTTCAAGCTGCTAAGGCCAAAAATGTGGTCTCTAGAGTGTTAACAAGATTTATTTCAAATTAGGCATAGTGACCTAGTTTTTGACCAGACATGACCCATATATAAACTTGTCCTAGATATCACCAAGACAAACATTCTGACAAAGATTCTAGCTGCTGAAGCCAAAAAAGTAGTCTCTATGACCTAGTTTCTGACATTATATGACCCATATTCGAACTTGTCCAAAATTTGATTGAGATGTATGTTCTGATTAACGTTTATGAAGATTGGATGCAAAATGTTGCCTGAAGAGTGTCAACAAGGCTATTATCGAAGGTGCACAACGCACGGACAATGGACCAAAGGTCATCAAACTAGCTCACTTTTAGCACTTCCTGCTCAGGTGAGCTAAAAATGTCAACAGTTCTAAAAGAATATGAAAGAAAAAACACTTACTCTATCTTCTACCCCATCATCATAGACCAAGTTATCCACAGCCGTAGTAATCTGTGCTACAGTAGGCTCTCCTGTCAATCTTATCTTTAACCAGGGTGCAACCCTGTCTCCTAATCTGTTTATAGACAACTGCAGCTCCTGAAACATAATTGTTTGCTGTTCTTTTCTAGTTATGGACAAATTTTGAAACATTTCCAGCAGATGAAAATATTGTGGAATAAGGAGAAATTCTACAAAATAATTTGCTTTCATTGTCATAAGTCCTTAGATTCAAGGTAAGAACTAGAATTTTCTCTAAAATGTCCTTAATACTCCCCACCCCACAGCTTTGATGGTATGAAAAAGGTCAAAGATCAAGGGGAGATGTTACTCTGGAACAACTCAACAGATATCAGAGGTCCAGATAGGGAGAAGTATACAGCTCTTTTACCCACAATATCTCTCATATCCTCCAACCAAACCCTATGATGTGGGTACTCAAAAGAATCGTCTCAATGAGACGATTCTCTTCAGTACCCACAACAAAGGGTTAAAGGGTAAAAATAAGGATTTTAGAACATACAAAATTCCCTTTATCTAGAGCTCTGAGATATGATCCACGTGACTTGAACATATACAATCCATGATCATCATGTGTATCAAGATTCAATAACCATTTCCCACACACACCAAATCAGCAACAGACCACTTCGAACACATCTTGATACTATGAAAAATAACTTAAAGGGAATGTTTAATTATTGAAGAGTTGAACACATTGTGGTAAAGGGAGGAATGGCACATTGAGCAATTCCTTACTTTGATACAACATTTTCTTAAGGTATCTTCTGCAGGAGGCATCAAAATGCATCTACATGTGGGAAAAAGTTAAATTATCTGAAAAATTTAAGAAGTATTAAATGCCTTACTGACCGACCAATCAACAAATGCAATTGTTCCAGTATTATCCTTACACAAATTGATATTAAAACACATCTGTACCTGTAGGCTTTCCTCATCCTGTTTCCAGTTTTCTACCACTGTCACAATATGGTTCAGTGTATTCGATGATATCTGATTTTTCTTCGGACTGCCCAGTTTGTCTTTTCTCTTATTATCTGACATACTGTTGACAATTTCTTGCACCGTTCTACAGAACTGTTTTAAATATAAAATATTTTCCATGAACCCTTTCTGAGCTATTTTTGCATTTCCCATAATCCTTTAACCCTTTCCCTAATACAACAAGTCTGCAGCAGACGACTTTGAAAACATAGCAGATTTTTTTTGGAAATGTAAATTAAAGTACAATAGAATAGAGTTGAAAATATGGTGACAAAAGGAGCAATTTCTTCTTTTGTCACCATGTTTTCAAAAAGCTGTCTGCTGCAGAGGTGTTAGAAAGTGTCTATATGAGGGAACGGGTTAAACTATTTACTCTTTCAACTTATACATCTGCCCCTAATATGTTTCAGTTATTCCCACATGCAGATGTGTCATGACTTGTACCATAATATTAACAACTTTATTCAATTATTAAAAATTCATTAATACATTTAATTTAATTATTAAAAATTCATTAATACATTTAATTTAATTATTAAAAATTCATTAATAAATTTAATTATTAACAAGAAACCGCTGAAGAAGGTATTGTCGGCAATTTGACCTTGAAAATTGACATACCAAGGTCAAGGTCAAAGTAACAATAGAAATCAATAAAACTTGTTACTGGTTACCTTCAGGCCAAAAATTCATTAGTAAATTTAATTCAATTCCAACTTAATTTGTTTATTATTTGGCTTGAACAAAAAGTGTTCCTCGTCATTTCATAGTTACATGTGTAACAAACTATAGTATACAACAAAAACAAAAAAAATGAAAAAAAAATATATACACAAAGAAAAGAGAGAAAAAAACAAACATATAAAAAAAATGAGAAAGAAGAAGACGTCCTAGATGTTTTCAAAGTTGTATGCTGCAGAGTTGCCCTATTTTTGCCTAGAATTATTTTCATTTTGCCACAATGTTTTCAACTCAATTAAATAATTATACTTTCATTTATATTTAAAGATATTCCAATCATTGCCTAGATTTTTCTCAAGTGTTGTCTTTTGCAAATACATTTAAAAACACCTGCATGTTGTAAAGGGGGATTAAAGTTAGAAACATCATAACACAAAAGCTAATGCATGTTGCATTTACCTGTTCATACTTTGACACTTCTTCCATCTCTTTCAACATTCTTTGTATCCTTGGCAACATTGTTTCTAGGTCCTTGAACTTCAACTCATCACTTAAATCCTGTTGAATAATATTTATTGAGTTTAGTGTAATGCCTTTCCCTCATATAGATGCTTTCTGACGCCTCTGCAGCAGACAGCTTTTTCAAAACATAGTGACAAAAGAAGAAATTGCTCAAAACAAGCAATTTCTCCTATTGCCACAATGATTTCCACTTTAAGTCATAGGTTATCCATTCAATTATAGAGATTTTCTATTTTTTGACAAAATATGTTTAAAGTTTTCTGCTTCAGAATTGTCCTACCTGGGAGAGGGTTAATGCCTTTTCCAACAGTATATCAGTTTTCCAACCGCTGCAAGTTCACATAACGAGTGTTTTTCCTGGCTTTCTCTCACAAGAGCTATACACAACATTCTTGCTAGGCAACTGGCTAACTTTTTGGTACATATATACTATTAACCCTTTCCCACATACAACAGATCTGGAGCAGACGACAATAATTGAATAAAGTTGAAAACATGGTGACAAAATGAGAAATTGCTGGTTTTGAGCCATTTCTTATTTTGATGCTATGTTTTCAAAAGTAGTCTGCTGCAAAATCATCAGAAAGCGTTTTATATATCATCTTCAGACATGATCATCTTGGTAATATTCAATGGCCAAATATTCATAAATTTTAATGAGTTACTGTCAATTTAAAAAAAGAAAGCATTAACAAATTTATATAGATATATTTTGGAAGTTTATTCTATTCGCATTGACTTAAAGCATGTTGCTGTTCCCTAACCTTCTCTTATTGTGTAACGTTTCCATTTACTATTGGGATTTGCTTCGTTAGATATCCCTTATTGTCAGTCCTTTCTGGCTGTCTGTTTGTTTGTAAAGCGATGCTCCACAGCCCAAACCGACGGGCCGATTCTGATGAAACTTGGTGAACAGGTGCCATACAGGCTCAGGGTGTGCGTGTTTGAGTTTCGTTGCTAAGGACCCACAACCAAGGCAAATCCCACATCGCCTACCGGCTTGTACTAATTATTTATCTTACAAATATCTATTTTCATTTGTCTAAGCCATACTCTTCCACTTTGTAAATGGCCATAGACAAATTTTGTCGATGTTTGCCTATAAAGGATTAAATTGAATTGATAATTAACCCTTTACCTCATATAGATGCTTTCTGACGCCTCTGCAGCAGACGGCTTTTTGAAAACATAGTGACAAAAGAAGAAATTGCTTAAAATGAGCAATTTCTCCTTTTGCCACAATGTTTTCCACTTTTTGTCATAGGTTATCCATTCAATTAGAGATTTTCTATTTTTTGACAAACTATGTTCAAAGTTGTCTGCTGCAGATTTTGTCGTATGAGGGAAAGGGTTTATAGAGATTTTTCCTTTTTTTATCTAGTTATTATAATCATGCTGCAGATTTTTTGTACTTGGGAAAGAGTTCACAGTTTACATTTGAAAGTATAATGCAATGCAAAATGTAAGGCTCATTTCTCGTACCCTGAGATACTGATGACATAAATCTAGCGGCAAATAATCCAGATCTTCGACCCTTGTGCTGAACTTTCTTTTGAGTCTGTATGGATCTGTCTTTAATTTCTCACCTGGAATGCTGTAAAATGTATATGAATAAAGAATGAAGTATACTAGACATAAAGGCAATACTGACAAAATATATATGAATACAGAATGAAGTATACTAGACATAAAGTTTTAAACATTTTGGCAAAGGAACATTTTGTCATGATATGCCATCTGCCACAATATTCTCAAAAGTAGTCTACTGCAGATGCATCAAAATGTGTCTGCAAACAGGAAAGGATTAAAACAAAGAAATACTGTTTATTTATCATATAAACATTATTTTTGTTTTTTTGTTATTAAGGTCTCTTGTCATTGCTTAAAGTATCCAAGATCCCATTCCCACATGCAGATTTGACACATCTGCAGCAGACCTCCCACGAAAACATTGCGGTCAAAAGATAAATAAATGTATTTTTCATTTTGAAGAGCTTTAAACATTTCCCACATGCTACAAATCTGCAGCAGATTATTTTTGCTAATTTTAAGCCATTTTCCTTTTATATAATGTTTTCAATAATTATAATTTCATTTAGAGAAATTTTCCGGCCGACATCATGTGCAAAGCAATATACCCCTCTTCTTCGAAGGGGGCATAATAACTGTTTAATTATTGAAAAGGGCTGCAAATAATACATTGTGACAAAAAAAGAAATTGATAACTAAGAGCAATTTCTCCTCCTGCAACAATGTTTTCAAAGGTCGTTTGCTGCAGAGCGTCAAAATGCATCTGTAGGTGGGAAAGGAATAACTTTGTTATAAAATCTACCTGATATTGTGTAAGGCAAGCAATTTTTCTAGCTTCTTCATTCTTAATTGAGCTACTCTATAATCCCTCACTTCTGGCCTGAAAACATATCAAATTAATTAAACATATTCTTTGCTTGATGAACTGGTAATCTGGTCAACACATTTTTCAAAACATTGTGGGGAAAGTAGAGATTCTGGACAATGTTTCCTTCTAACTTCTCCATTTACCACAAGAAAAAATCTATTATGAAACGAAACATTCAAATCATCATCCTTTAAATCTTTTCCTTTGCTGTTTTTAAATTTCTTAAAGCAAGAAGTTGAATTCTAAATAATCATTGCTCGGAACATCCCCTGAAAACTATTTTTTTAGCAACCCCTTTGCGAAAATTAATCTTACTATCACAAGAGTTTTCATTTGCTGTTATGATTCATTTTCATTCCCCAATACCTGGATATAAGTCCTTTGGGCTGTGATCTTCTTGCGCCAAAATGCGGCATTTTGAATTTAAGTAGAAATTATTAAAATACTTTTGGTTTAGTTACAATTTCTTATTTCAAATGGAGTCATGTATTTAAATTAATATATATATACATGTATATATGCAAGTATGTGTATGGGTATATATATACAATTGCTTGTGTATACATGTGTGTTTATACATATGCATACAAACTTGATTTTAAAGATATTTTAATTACTATTTCTCAACTATTTCATTGTCTTAACCATTTCTGTATGTATATTTGTGAATATCAACCATGAGCTGTTTATGCTTAAGTTGAAAATAAAAGATCTGTTCTGTTCTGTTCTGTATCCAATAAATCATTAGCACAATACGAAACATGTAGCCTAATTTATAAAACAATATTTTTAACTGAACTCTGCAACAAAAATTCTAGCTGCAATTCATAAAATGAAGCACTTTAATATTCGTAAGTTTTCAAAACAGACGACATTAATGTTGTGTCAGGTAATTGGTTTGACTCATAAATTCAAATTTAACATATCAAGAGCTTTTTGCCAACTGTTTGCTGCTTTTTTAATAAAACCATTTTATGATTAAAATGAACCAAAACACGAAAACCAACCAATTTTTTGAAATTAATGACACTTACAATCAAGTTGCATACATGAACAGTCGGTCTTAGGCCATAACCATTATTCTGGTGCTTCCAGAATGTAAGTATCACTGGATTGTAAAAAAAAAAAGACCCAGATCAGACTGCACAGTTGGGCAGACATATCTTGTTATTCACTGGTCCCATAGTCAAGAAGGTAGGTTTTAGCATAATTTAACCCAAATCATAATCTGTCAATAACATAAAACAAATACAAATATTCTGACAATAGCACTGATGAACTGGCACAAACAAAATAATTCTATTTGATAAACCCTTTCCCTCATACGACATTTCTGCAGCAGACGACTTGGAACATAGTTTGTTAAAAAATAGAAAATCTCCATAATTGAATGGATAACACGTTTTGTGCAATTTCTTCTCTTGTCACTATGTTTTCAAGAAGCCGTCTGCTGCAGAGGCATCAGAAAGCGTCTATATGAGGGAAAGGGTTAAATTGAAATCTAGCGCAGTATTGTCAAACACACACATAGCAGCACATAACACAGACTTTACAATCTACATACAAACCCTAATAAGGGATCAGCGATATAACACACCCAATAACAGCTGAGATATCTTTCCTGTGTTTAAAGTCACACATATTTAAAATTAACATTTAATAAACTATTATAAACTGGTTTATTAACCTATTGTGAGTTTTACACTATTTTCAACAGTTATTGTATTTCAGTCATATCAATGGGACCAATCAGGATGCATGTTACATGTACTTTACTAAATTCAAATTAGAATGTAAGTAAGAGAGGTCGGTGAATACAGCCCCATATGTATTGTTTGCTCTGTTGGTGGCAATGGATCTAAACTTCAGCATACAGCCTGTACCTGCATAAATATAATTATACTTTCAACTATTGAGATTAATACATCTTTTTTGTGCGCGTATGTTTACAAAGTTGTCTGCGTCACATTGTCTTCAGCTCTTATCAATAATTATTTTTATGGACATTTTCCATACATCTTACCTCAATGTTTTCATGGTTGTCTGCTGCAGATGTTTTGTAATTGGGAAAGGGTTAAATGGCTTCAAAAAGTGGAAAACATTGTGGCAAAAGGAGAAATTGCACGTTTTGTGCAATTTCTTCTTTTGTCACTATATTTTCAAAAAGCCGTCTACTGCAGAGGCGTCAGAAAGCGTCTATATGAGGGAAAGGGTTAAAGCCTTGCTTGACCTCCTAACCATACATTGTGTGTACTCAAAAGTGTTGTTTATTAAATTGATTTTTTTGAATACCCACATCAAATTATTTGATTTTGATGTTAAGAGGGATATTCTTGTTAAAAGGACGATTATTCTCTATTAAACTTATCTAGGCCTCCGAATTATATTCAGCAAATATACCTTGCATCAACATCCAATTTGATAATCTCCTTGTCTTCTTCAAGCCTTTTTATATTCTTGTTTAATTCTTTGATCTGTTTTTCATAGGCCTATGAAAGGTGCAATAAAAAAAGGATTTCAACATTAAATATCAAGCTCATGTGTTATAAGAAGAATAAGATTATTTTGAAGATAACAAATCTGACAAATAAGGCTGTTTGAAGAAACAACTGTCGCCTTCTAATAATTTACATCATGATTGACAGATTACAAAGAAATGATCCCTTAGTGTCATCTGTCAGGCAGACACCATTAAAATGTGACATAATATTTACAAAAAGGTCGTCTTTTTTGACAAGATTTTTTTTAAATTTTCACTATATATACATATAAGGAAAACAAGCTCCGCACCCCTAGCAGTCATATTTTTTAACTGATTTAAACATTCTTTGTAAAGGGTAACCCAAGGAAAGTTTGTGCCAAATTATTTTCAAATCGGGCCAGTACTTTTGGACAAAAAGAGTTTTCACTATTTATACATATAGAGAAAACAAGCTCCGCTTGATTTGAACAATCTTAAAAGAGTGTCACCCAAGGATTATTTTCAAATTAGGCCAGTACTTTAGGACAAAAAGATATTTTAAGTTTTCACTATACACATATAAGGAAAACAAACTCCACTCCCTGACAGCCATGTTTTTCTTTGGATCGGAATCATTTGAACATTTTTGGTAGAAGGTAACCCAAAGAACATTTGTGCAAAATATAACAAGAAGATTTTTAAAGTTTTGGCAATTTTCCCCTTTTCTGATGCCGCAATAACCAAAGTTCTACTTGAAATTAATTCTTTGAACAACTTTAAAAGAGGACCACCTAAGAAATATTCCTGTGAAGTTATTTTGAAATCAGTCCATTGGTTTAGTAAGAAATTGTTAACAGACGTACGCCAGAGGGTGAGTGATCAAGAAAGCTCACCTCGCACTTCGTGCTTAGTTAAGCTAAAAAGTTATTCTGTAATCTTTCCACTAACCCTTATGAGATTTTTAAAGTTGGTTGATGTTTCTTGTTCTCTGGGAATGGAATACCTTGAAGACATGTCATCATCTTCGGACTCATCTGTCTTTTCAAAATCTCCAGTTGGCTTGTAACTATAGAAACAAGTTTGTAACATAGACTCAGATAAGAGACATATTTCATATTCTAATTTTCTTATGTCAGGGTTTAACCTTTTGCTACATTAAGTAAACTTGTAGCAGAAGACTTTGAAATCATTTGGTCAAAAACATTGAAAATCTCTTAATTAACCCTTTCCCTCATATAGACGCTTTCTGACGCCTCTGCAGCAGACGGCTTTTTCAAAACATAGTGACAAAAGGAGCAAGAGCACCGTGTACAGCACAGACGCTCGACTGATAAGGAGAAAACAGAAAAAAAAGCTGAGCTGAACAAAAAACCTTAACCGGACGACCACGCCACCGCCAACAAAAAACCTTAACCGGACGACCACGCCGCTGCCAACAAAAAACCTTAAGCAGATGACCACGCCGCCGCCAACAAAAAACCTTAACCGGACGACCATGCTGCCGCCAACAAAAAACCTTAACCGGACGACGACCCAGGGTCATGACAATAGCTCTCATTTTTTCTAAAGTCGAGCTAAAAATTAGCAATTTCTCCATTTGCCACAATGTTTTCCACTTTTAGTCATAGGTTATCCATTCAATTTTAGAGATATTCTTTTTTTTGATAAAATATGCTCAAAGTCGTCTGCTGCAGAATTGTTGTATGAGGGAAGGGGTTAAATAAACACAAAAATATTGGAACATTGTAGAAAATAATGCACATGATAAGCAAATTCTGTTTGCCTCCAGGATTTAAAAAGTTGTCTTCAAGTGGGTAAGGGATAAATGAGTAATAAAAAGTGATATCGTGAAGCAAAGATATGAGCCGTTCCACGAGAAAACCTATATTGTGGACTCGGCGTAAAGTATCAAACCCAGATCAGCCCAAGTATGCCGCGAAGGCCAACCTGGACAGAACATTTTCGCCTCCCATGGAATTTCTGTTTCAGGAATTATTACTCTATAACTCTATTCACCCGAGACGGAATGTGTCGGCCCTGATCTGGGTCAATACATTACACAGAGTTCATAATGGTGGTTTTCTCGTGGAAAGGCTCATATGTTTTGCTCCCTCTCATTTAGGACCCGGCAAAAAACCAGTCAATACAATTATAAATCAGAAGCCATCTTTAATAAGAGAAATTTACAATAGCATTTGCATTACTCCACTTTAGATTTAAAAGTAGGTATACAAGATATTTAACAATAAAATAAAAATTTGCAAGCTACTTTCCATTCATTTATAGTAAAGCAATGTTCTTTAAAAGATATGTTTGCAAATAAAATATTTGTTACATAATTTTATAACTATATTTGTCTTGACTTGATCTTTGCATTATTTTATCATTTTATTCACATATACACATATTTTTTTTTTTTTATCTATTACCACAAAGGGTTCAAATGTTTCAGTGTGAAACCTTTTTTTTTAATGTTTTTCCCTAGCTTTTTTGTTTACCTTAACTGCACCTCTTTTTGAAGAGTCTGTATCTGTCTCTCGTAAGCATCTATAACATCTAGTAATCTGTAATGATGAACATCTTAACTTAGTATGTACCATTTACCTGGTACTGTTATCAAAATTAGATAACACATAACGAATGACTAGTTGATCTTTGTTGGTTCCAAATTGGGGATTTTGTCACTTAACCCTTTATCTTTTTCAACACACTTGCAGCAGATCACTTTGAAAACATCTAGGCAACCATACGAACAAGAGCTGTCTGATGAAAGGGTTACAGGTAAAGGGGGTATATGAGGAAAATGTTGTCATAAGCAACATTATTGCTGACTTTAAGTTATCATGACAAAATCTAAGTACAAGACAGCATGATTGGCTATTTGGCCCTTTGATATTAAAGTCAACAGTTGTTACTGAGATAGTGGCTTGATAGAATAGTTCTATAAATCAAGTTGGATAAGCCTTGCTTGAATAGCATCTGCTGTTTGTGAGAAAAGGCCTTGCATGCAAAACTTTAACCAAAATTTCTTACTTCAACAAGGGCCATAAATTATAATGATTCAGTCAGGAGTTACCTAACCTGATTATTTGATTATTTGATACCTTTAAAGACTATATTGAAGTTTTAAATAAATCTCTGAGTGGTTACTGAAATATGTGCATGAAAGTATCTTGCATGCAAAACTTTAACCAAATTTTCAAAGTCAAACAAGTGCCAAAATTTGTACTAAATTCATACAAGAGTTATCTAACTTGACTGTCTGAAACCCCTCAAGATATGAATGAAGTTTCAAGTCAATATCATTAGTGGTAACGGAGATATACCCATGATAGTACCTTGCATGCAAAACTTTAACTAAAGCTGCAACGCCGACGCACAAGTGACTGTAATAGCTCTCCATATTCTTTGAATAGTTAAGCTAAAAAGGGTCTTAACTTTGTCAAATGTGATCTTAAAGCAAAGATTTTGGTTGCATCGCAACCCTGTTGTCATAAACAAAATAATTTAAAAGTTTGATGAAGAAATATTCAGAAATGGCCAAGTAATAGCTTAGGTAAACGTTATGTTCTTGTGACAAAATGTGTAAGTACAAAATGGGGCATAACTCTACGAATAAAGTTGACAGTGTTATGTGACTTATTGCAGTTGTCTATATTGTCATTAGAAATTCATATGCCCAGTTTGAAGTAAATATGTTTGATGGTATAGAAGATATTAGTATATGTAAAAAACGCAGACGCAGGGGCAAGTGCAATAGCCTCCTTATTCTTTGAATAGTCTAGCTAAAAATAAACAAGAGGCCCAAGATGGCCAGTATCACTCGACTGCAATTAGGCAAACATGTTATCTCCAAACAGTCCCCTAGTGGCCATGTTTTTTGACCAATCACCATGGCTTGGAGGAATCTTGAAGAGACTATTCTGTAAAATTATTTGAAAATCAGCCAAATGGTCTGTTTCAGGTTAAAATTACTTTAAAGAGGGAGGCATGTTAAAAAGAAACATTAATAATTCAATGTAAAAATCAGTGTTCAAAGGAGCATGCGTGTCAATTGCCAATACATGGTTTAGTGTAAGCTTGACAACAATAAGGTATTCCTCCTTTTTCCACATTTTGTTCACCCTGTGTGTCACGTTAACCCTTTCCCTCATATAGACGCTTTCTGACGCCTCAGCAGCAGATGGCATTTTGAAAACATAGTGACAAAAGAAGAAATTGCACAAAATACATTCAAAGTCGTCTGCTGCAGAATTGTTGTATGAGGGAAAGGGTTAAAGGACCACTTACTTATCATCCATAGTGTGGTGAGCCCGGGCTGTTCTCCTTCTAAACTCCTGAAACACAGCACCGACTCGGTCATTACGTTTGTCTTCCTACAATCAAACAATTTCGTCATTCATTATTCAAAACTTACAAGTAACAATCAGATTATAAACATTTCCCTCTGGGAGATACATTTAGCAGCAGACAATTTTTGGGAAACATTGTTTTTCTTTTAGAAACAATGTTTTCAACCATATTATATTTTGAATAACTGAACAATCCTTTATAGAGATTTTTCATATTTTTGCCAAGGTGTTTTTAAATTCGTCTGCTGCAGATTTGTACCATGAATGCACAAGTTTAACCTTTTCCTCATATAGTCACCTATGACGCCTCTGCAGCAGACGGCTATTTGAAAACATGGCGACAAAAGAAATTGCTCAAAAAGGTGAAACTGCTCATGATGTTTTCAACTTTATTTAACAATTAAGCAATCTTTCATTGAGATTTTTCTGGTTTTTGTCCCTTTGTTTTCAAAGTCGCCTACTGATGATTTGTTGTATATGGGAAAGGGCTTAAAAAGCTTTAGTTTGGTTCACAATTATTGTAAATATAAAAGTTTAAAGTTTAACTTTGACATCAAGGAAGAGTAAAAATTATAGGTTAAAGGGGAAATTATTAATTACTGAGCCATTTCAAATATTTCCCACAATATTTTCAGAGACAAATGGTTGAAATGGTTGAAATACAGAAGTATTTTCATTTACCTTTCACCAAATATTACAATTTTTAAATTTGTCTGTTTTAACGTCACACATTTTTCGAAAATGAGAAAATGTTCATCAAGAGCAATTTCTCTTACTCCCAAACTGTTTTCAAAAGTCTACTGCAGAATTATCAAATATAAGGGACAAAATTAAACCTTTTGCACAAGCGCAAATATTTAAAAGCATCTCCCATTATACGACTTTTGAAAACATTGTGGCAAAAGTTGAATGTGGAAATATATATATATTCTGAAATGAAACTTTCATTCTTTAGGAATTTTAATATTTTTCGCAGAGATGTTATAAAAGTCCTCTGCTGCAGATTTGTTGTTTGTGTTAAAGGGTTGAAATTATATCCAGCAACTACCTGCAAGGAGAGGTTTTTCAGTTTATCTTTCAATCGGTCAATTTCTTTTTCCTGTTGTTTACATTTATAATCCAAGTCTTTACTTTTGGCAATTATGGCAGTTCTCGTGTTGTTTACTCTCTCGTTAAAATCATATTCATCATCTTGGGCTCTAGAACAAGGCTCATCCGATTCCATTTCCTTAAAAAGAGATGTAATTAATCTGTTTCACAAGGTAAACCCCTTTCCCACCTTTTAATGCATCTGCAACAGATGACTTTTGAAAACATTGCGGCAAGTTGAAAAATTATTAATATTTTCATATTAAGAGATTCTCTATATTTTTTACCAATATAATTAAAACAAGTAAATTCAGAGAATTATGGTCCCCCGCCAGGGTCAAGGTCACAAAAATTGGTATTGATGGAAAGGGGTTGTCACAAGGAATACACATGTGAAATATGAAAGCAGTACCTATTACGGTTCAGAAGTTATGACCAAGGTTAAAGTTTTTGTGACAGCGTGACGGAGGGACGGACTGACGGACGGACTGACTGACGAATGAGAAATAATAGTCCCCAGCTTTCGCTAAAAGCGGGGGACAACAAGAGGGCCATGATAGGGCGATCACAATAACTCACCATGAGCACTTCGTGTTCAGGTGAGTTAAAAACAGCAAACCAAACTAGAACTATCACTGAAGATGATAAATACCCCCTAAACAGCACCTTAACCTACACCATAACTTAATAAGTAAAAGGGCCATAACTCTGTAAAATAACAGATATGCACATCTCCTCTTGGTATAGAAGCTTCATGTAAAATTTTATTGAACTCCACCCAGTGGTTTGTAAGAAATAGGCCGGACAAAATATGACATCCGGCCGACCGACCGACACAGTGACTCCTATATACCCCCTCTTCTTTGAAGGGGTGTATAATAAATTTAAAAGAAATTCCCTCCATGCATACAATAAATAAAGGGTTTAATGTTATCCATTACAAGTTAAATCTGTATCAGGGATAGGTACTGGTAGAACCCTTTCCCACATGCAGAAGTATCTCGTCGCATCAGCATCAGACCCTAGGAAACATGAGCAATGCCTCCATTTGTCACACTGCTTTCAACTCTATTCAATAAATCTACTTTTATCTTTACAGATTTTCCAAAGTTGTCTGCTGCAGCATTGTTGCATTTGGGAAAGAGTTAATCTATATCTGACACAGAACAACCATTTCTCCTTTTGCCACATTGTTTGAAAAAACTTATCTGTTCAGATGTGTCTGCATGATGGAAGGGTAAATCCCACATAAAAAAGACCTGCAACAAACGTCTTTGAAAACGTCTCTCTAAAAACATGGAAAACTCCTATTAATATAATTATGACTAATGATTTAAGTCAAAAACATTGTGGCAAATGGAGAATTTGCTCATGATGAACAATTTCTGCATTTGCCACAATATTTTCAAACGCTCTTTGTGGCAGATGCATCAGTAAAAGGGAAATGGTTAAAGGATCTGTCATTGTTTTCATAGATGTAGTCGTCCATGTTCCAGTGCTTTGTAAATGTGCGATGAAAATATATCACATCTAATAAGACAGAAGTATATCATTTTGACACAAATTTGAATACCTTGAGAGAAAAAGAAATATTGCTCTTTTTCCCTAAATAATTGTCGAGGCATCCAAATAATGTTTGTTTCAGGACAAATCTTAAAGGTGCTGATCTCCAGATTATAAATAGCATAGTCAAAGTTTTAAAACTGTTCAAAAGTTGTCTTGAAATATTAGAGTCATAATTCAGGAATAAAATGAGAGTAGTAATTTCACTTTCCAGTACAATAAACATCTAAATATTGATTGTTAATACTCCATTTTTACTGGGAAGAAATTCCCAGTAAGCCAAATTTTGTACATTTTCATGACTTTCAATTGACTGTTTTACTTCCAAAATAGTTTTGAACTATTTATTACTTACTTTATTCTCACTATTAGCAATATTTGCAAAAGTTTCAACATTTCAAAATGTTAATCTCCATCTGGAGTTCAGCACCTTTAAACCTTACGAAGCAAATATTTAAATTCCTATATAACAGTGTACCTTTACTCTTGCTCTAGAGCTTTCAAGCATTATTTTCAGGTCTTTCATCTTGGTGAAGTACTTGTCAGTAAGATTGGACTGCCTATCTAGTTCTTCTCTGTTAAATAACAAACATACATTTCCATCATCAATGCTAAATAGTCATCCCAGAAAGAAAGCCTCTCTTATTCTTTTTAACTTGGATTGAACTTAAAATTCTTTTCAAAATCTGAAAACCATCTTAATAAATTAATAGAACTATCTCAAAACAATTTTCGTTCACCATTTTTTTTTTCTGCATTTAAAACTATCTTAAGGCTACAAAAATTCCTGGCAAATGTCTCCACCACTTCATAGACAAGTAGGAAGAGAAATGAACTTTGACAATCATGGGACAGAAACAATAGCCGAGCCAAGGTTCAAACCCCTGGAGCAATGGCCTTCATTGTTATCGTGACTCAACTCTTATTAAGTGTATCATTAATATAGAACAAGAGTGTAATGGAGCGGACCACAAGGTTTGTTTGCTTTTTTCTAAGTCGAAAAAGTAGAATAACTGAATAATTATTGAAGCCAGAGTTATATGACTTGGTAAAGACATGCATATTATTCCTAGGAATATGTGTATCGAGTTTCATTTGAAAATATTGACAAGTTTTAGAGTTATCAGGTAAGTTTAAAGTTTTGTGACAACAGACGACGCCAAGGGTATTACAATCGCCCAACTTTTTCGTCGAAAAACAGACAAGCTAAAAATCAGTGCTTGAGAATAAAATACTTTGGTTTTCTCAGTGCAATAGGCTACTGCTAATGCTAAGTTAAAAAGCGTCCAACATACTTTAACTGGTTGTTCTTCTTTATCAGGTCTTGTACAAGAGTTTGTCTATGGTCACAATCCGATATGAGAGAGAGGTAATTTTCCCGTACAACTTTGTCATTTTGTTTGTCAAGGCACACCATGGAACCTGTAGGATAAAGTACAATAACTTAATCCTTTCTAATCAAACATACAGACGCTTCAAGATGCCTCTGCAGAAGATGACTTCTGAAAACATTGTGGCAGAAGAAGAAATTGCTCATAAATTTGAGAAATTTCTCTACCTTTGTCACAATGTTTCCAACATTATCCTATAATTTTTCATTCATTTATAAAGTTTCCATAGTTGTCTGCTGCAGATTTGTTGTATGTGAGAAAGGGTTAAGTTGGAAGATGTAAAAAAGTTGCCATAGATGTGAGTGAAGTACATGGGTAGTTGAAAGAATCACTGTGATATGACTAAAATCTAAAATACATGTACCATATAATTATGCACAGTCTCACAGGTGCCTTCATTGTCTTTCTATATGTTTGATTGTTTGAATGGTGTTACACCACTTTCAGTAGTATTTCAGTTGCATCGCCTCTTTTCCTGGATTTATTTCCAGTACTACAATACTACAAGCCTTATTTACCGTAATACCAATGCATCAGTCGTAATGCTATTTCTGCAACCTTAAGCGCCAATGCATTTAGTCCTTCATAGGAGTTTTATGACCCAAATAAGGATCAAACTTATCTCTACCACTACTGATGCGGATGCTCTAACCACTGCACCATGGAGGCGTGTCCGTCTACAAGTAATACAGTCCTCAAGGCAACTTTCGAAAAAAAAAAAAACTTTTAAACATCTATGCAAATTATATATAACTGAAATTTAAAACATTCTTGCAAAATGAGATATTTCTCCTTTTATCGTTATGTTTTCAGAATTCATCTGCTGCCAAACTGGTCAATAAGTGGGAAAGGGAAAAGGAGAAATGGAGCCAAACTGGGATGGCAATATGACTAGATGCAGCACCTGATAAATGTTGAAACAGACAGAAAGATACCTGATAAATGTTAAAACAGACAGAATGATACCTGATATATGTTGAAACAGACAAAAAGATACCTGATAAATGTTAAGATGGACAGAAAGATATCTGATAAATGATGAAACAGACAGAAACTGACAGAAAGATACCTGATAAATGTTGAAATGGACAGAAAGATATCTGATAAATGTTGAATTGTACAGAAAGATACCTGATATATGTTGAAATGGACAGAAAGATACCTGATAAATGTTGAAATGGAAAGAAGGATACCTTATAAATGTTGAAACAGACAGAAAGATACCTGATAAATGTTGATAAATAGCTGTCAGAAACAGACAGAAAGATACCTGATAAATGTTGTATATCAGCTGGATGTTGACATTTTACTTCTTTCAGGCCATATACTCTCAACTTTCTGTTGATCGACGACCAGCTGTCAGTATCACCTGACTGAAATATACAACAGTATTATACAGTGCTTTCATTAAGCGGACGTGGACGTAATATACGTCCAAAAAATTCCCCAAAACGTCCGAAAATTGAGCACTGGACGTTTATTATACGTCCAGAAATTCCCAAAAACGTCCGTAAATTTACACATGGACGTTTTCAGAATAACCCTAAATAAAGTATAAAGGGTGAAAGTGCAGAGGTGAATGTGTAAAAAAATCGATAATTGTCACACGCACGATTACACGGTTACCCGAGTTCTTATCGTGTGTACCAGATATCACCTTGACGACCTCTCTGTTTGTAGGGAATGTAACGAAAGGTAGTTTAACTTGATTACGCTAATTGGGTTAAAAGTTTGCTTAATCCCACGACGGTCTTTCCTTCAAATTAATTAATTAGGTCGGACGTTTTCTTTATCTTTTAAAAATATTTGAAGACGAGAAACTTCGGTAACTATAAAATTCGGACGTTTTCTTTATCTGTTAAAAATATTTGTTGATGATTAATACCGATTATCACTTCGGAAACTATAAATTGAAGTTATTTTTTATTCTGTACGCATAACTACTTGGAAAATATGCAGCCTTGTTCCAAATGGATTTCTCCCCGAATAATGAATTTGATTGGTCAGAATTGAAATAATAAATACGTCATCAATCTATTCTGAAGAGGTACTTTCCGAGATTCCAAAATGGCGGATGTCAATTAATTTTTTGCCGAGATTTTTCGAAATTTCGACTCTGAAACAGAATTTGAGAGAATTGAACGTGCTGATTTGAAAGATATTAGTAAGACGACGTTATGCTTCTCTGCCATATCTTGATAATAACATTTCCCGCGAATAACAGCTGAATTATTCGCGAGAAATTAGCGAACCACTCATCCCCCTATTCGGTCAGGACTTTTTGTTGACATTGCCAGCAAAGCTTTACCGGTTGTCATCATTATTAAAATCAAATAAATAAACACTTAATTTTGTTTAAATAGATGTTTATAACGACTCTTTGCTTTGTCATAGTTATTAAAATCAAATAAATAAACATTCATTTTTGCTTAAATAGATGTCTAACCAAAACGTCCCAGTTATGACACACATATCAATGACATAAGAAATATCATTTCTCCTGTAAGTCCCCCAACTTCTCCCTAAATCAATGTTTGCCCACGAAAACGTGTTAAATTAATCAAATAAAATTTATTTTATCTAAAAAAAGTAAATAAATAAATAAACATCTTGTTAACGACAAATACAAAACTTCCAAAATTCTGACAAAAATTCCTAAAATTTGGACCAGGAATTTCAAAATTCCTGGAATTGGCCCTTAATGAAAGCACTGATTATATAAATAACTATGTACATATTTCACAAAGCAAGGATACAAAAGTCTTTGTCAATGATATTTCTTTAAGTAAATATGGAAATTTAATTGGCAAAGTACCTTTAGCTATTAAAGATGAATTGAGCAGTGCTATAGATGAACCCACCAAAGGGTATTAACTCTTTCACACATGTATACAACAAATTTGCAGCAGACTGCTTTGAAAACATCAAATAATCATACAGAAAAAACGAAAAAGCATTTATGAATAGAGTTAAAAACTCTTTAAGAGCAATTTCTCCTTTTGCTACAATGTTTTCAAATGTTGTCTGCTACAGATACATCAAAAGAAGGCTGCAGGGTTAAGAGCTAGACCAGTATATTTCCAGATGATCCTGTGCATTCATAGTCTAATCTGTTTCAGCACTTATCAAAACTTACTCACATGAAGGTTCAAACAAGAATAATGCGTAATAAAATGTCTTGCCGTCCTTGTCTTTGACTATCAATGCAAGTGTAAAAAGACAAAAAATAAAATAATATAACTTTAACGTTGAGCTAAACACAATTGTTAAAATGACAAAAAGTACAAAAATACAAAAAACATATTCAACAAAATCCAATTGTATGACCCCAATACTGATTTGATATGGTGAAAAATATAAATCATTAATGTGTGTGCAAAATTTGAACAATTTCAATCTAACAAACAAGAGACCCAAGTGGCCAGTATTGCTCCACTGCCATGAGGCAAGAATTAAATCTTCAAATAGCCCTGGTGGCCATGTTTTTTGACCAATCAACATGGCTTGAAGGAAGCTCGTAGTGTCACCCAAGGAACATTTCTGCAAAATTATTTGAAAATCGGCCAGAAACTTTCGTCGGAGAAGATTTGTTAAGTGTTCACTATACCCATATAAGGCAAAACAGCCCTGCCACCCTGGTGGCCATGCTTTTTAACCAATCAACATGGCTTGAAGGAATCTGATAAAGGGTCACCCTAGGAATATTTCTACAAAATTATTTGAAAATCGGCCTGACACTTTCGGAGTAGAAGTAAGTTTTCACTATAGCTATATAAGGCAAAACCTCTGGTGGCCAAACAGTTGAAGGGATTCCGGTGAGGTCTTTGAGAGGATGCTTTCTGTGAAGTTTCATCCCAATTGACCCACTGTTTACTGAGGAGAAGATCTTGACGGACACACAACGCACGACGGACAACTGGCGATCACAATAACTCACCTTAAGTTCTTTGTGCTCAAACGAAACGTTAAGCTAAATGAAAATGTTTGATACTGCCGTCGCCAGAAAAGCAACACCTTAGACTCACTTTCGCTACTTTGTCGCAGCAAGACAATAACTACTGATAACTATTGTACATTTCAATCTGTTTGCAAGAAGGCACAAGCAGACCTTTTGTTAACACTTTCATACATAAGACAAATATGCCTCAGACAAGTCACAACTTTTAAAAACATATGGGAAGTCTCCATAAATGAAAACTGAAGTATTGAAAAGAGTTGACAACATTGTGGCAAAAGGACAAATTGCTCATCTTGAGCTATTTTTACAAAAAGCTCTGCATTGGACTAGTTTTTCATTTAACCCTTTCCCTCATACGACAATTCTGCAGCAGACGACTTTGAACGTATTTTGTCAAAACATAGAAAATCTCCATAATTGAATGACTAAAAGTGGAAACAATTGTGCAATTTCTTCTTTTGTCACTATGTTTTAAAAAAGCCGTCTGCTGCAGAGGCGTCCGAAAGCGTTTATATGAGGGAAAGAGTTAAAGAGATTTTCAACTAATATACCTCAATGTTTTCAAATTCATCTGCTTAAGATTTGTTGTACATTAGAAAAGGTTAGCAATCAAAATGTTAGCAAATGACCATATAACTATTTGAAGGATTAAAAAAAAACATTCTAAAATGAATAAGTAACTCAAAAACAGACTACAGTATTTCTGTTTTCCTTACTGTTTTCAAAAGTCATCTGCTGCAAAGGTGTAACAAATTCTAGTGCCACTGACTATGTTCAAAATAAATTTACCCTTTCCAAATTTGAAAATATTTTGGAAACAAGAGTGTCTCAAAATATGCTAGTCCGGGCGGGAGGCATAACTTTGGCAAGACTCAAGTGATTTGGCTAGTTTTTTCATCAATAAGCATTCACAGCAAGTTTGATGAAAATATTGCTGGTTATTGAACTTGGCTCAATATTATGCAGGGTTGTCAAAATGTTTTGTTATAACAGATCAAATGAGAAAAGTAACCCATCAGGCATGGGGTCAGATCAAGGGCAAATCCATGGAAGGGGGCCCCGTGAGCAAAACTAACAGATCAAAAGGTGATTTTAACAGATAATTTTGATCAGCAATTGGTTAATTTTGAAAACCCTGATTATGCCCACAAAAACACGTTCACCAAGTTTGTTGTATATCGGATGAAAACTGTTTGACTTAAAAAGCAGACAAGGCAAATTTGCCAAATGTTGGATAATTCAAGGACCATAATCCAAAAAAAGCCTTGCACAATTTAGCTAGTTATCGAACCTGGCTGACTTAGAGAGGGACAATATGTGGACGCCGCCCCTGCAGGTGTTCCCATAATGAACTATATTTTATTGGAAAATGTTGAAAACCTTATGACAAAAAGAGAAAGAGACAATTCAGTACAGTTTTTCCTCTTGCCACAGACATTGTTCTCAACAGCCAATTGCTGCAGATATATATATGCCAAACTTTGCCTTCATGTGGGTATGGCTCAAGTGTATATACAAAAGATAGAATATTTTCTTCACCAAATATACATGAGAGGTTTTCTAATTCATGTAAACAGGTTAATGTTATGATCACTGCCTGAACAACAGATTTAGTAAAAAAAGAGTTATAAGAGCAATAGATCTGCAATCAATAAAAGGAAATTGCACTATTAATAAATAAATTTCTACTCTTTATGTAAAATTACCCTTTCCCACATAAAATAAATATGCAGGAGATAACTTATAGAAAATATCTAATATCTAATATGGAAGCACTGTGGACGAATTGAATAGAGTTGAAAACAGTGTGACAAAAGGAGAAATTGCTCATTAAGAGCAATTTCTCCTCTTGCCACAATGATTTTAAATGTAATCTGCTGCAGATGTGTCAAATTGCCTCTAAAAATTTAATATCAGTTAATTGCGTATCACATGAGGTTAGAATGTGTTATCAAGCTAAGATAGCAAATATAGTTAATATACAAATTACAAACTACAAAGAGACAGCAACATTTATATCTACAGACTGCATGCATGTGAATTAATATCTAATTAACCTCAATTTGCCTTCTACATGTTTACAACCATTGTAGAATGATACTAAAGTAACTATGTATGTTATCATTGAAATTAGCCCAAGGCCTAAAGCCCATGTTCTGAAAAACAATAGAGTCAGTTTAAATCCTTTTTTGGGGGGGGGGGGGGGGGGGGGGGGGAATAATTTCCATAATTATAGTTAATTTCTAGATACAGTACATCATAAAAGTCAGAGCCAAAACAATGGAGATAAAAAGTGCAGAAGACAAATTTTTGTGAAATGGGTAATACCACACAATATATACAAATTGATTAATTGGCTTATAACACTTTTTTCAACAGCATTTCAGTTATCCTTTTCCCACATACAGAAAATTTGCAGCAGACGTTGAAAACAGTGACAAAAATGTGAACAATCTCCATAAAAGATAGCTTAATTGTCAAATAAAATTGAAATCATTGGGGCCAAAGGAAAAATTGCTCATCATGAGCAATTTCACCTTTTGGCCACAAAGTTTTCAAAAGTTGGCTGCTGCTATCATGTCAAAATGCGTCTGCAGATGGGAAAGGGATAATTATATCATGACGGCCAGTTTACCTGTGTTTCCTAGATTTCTTGCACCAGTACTCCACACAACCTTTTACCAAGGTGAAAGGATACCTTCACACAGTATTTAGTCCATTGGTTGAAAAGGTTAATAGGACTAGGAGAGACACATGATCCCAGAAGCTAGTGGCCCTTCGGGAACAAGACGAAACAGAATATTTATGTCAAACCCTGCATTTCAGATCTCTTGATGGTGGTTTTCTTGTGATGAAGCTAAAGTGTGGGCCATGGTGTTATGTGAAACATAGACTATTAGTGTGGGTCATGATGTTATGTGAAACATGTCAGACAAACTTCAACCCACCACCTTCACTTACCACTCTTGTATGAAACATTTCATCTCCGTCATCATCTAGATTATTATCCTGTTCTAACATGCTGTTTATGTCATCTATGGTCTACATGGGAAGAAATATATTGAATGAAATGATAGAAGTTGAAAGTGATTGAATGATGAAGGTTTTCTTTAGGTTTTTTAAAAATGAAATTTCAGAAGTAAAAATCTGTGTACCGTAATGAATGAAATGATAGAAGTTGAAAGAGATTGAATGATGCGGGTTTTTTTAAAGCTTTTTTAAAAATGAAAGTAAAAATCTGTATAACTGACAAACAATCTTCTACACTGTACATAATTTATTAACAAACTCACCATAGTTGAAAACATTCTGATGAGGCTAAAGTTTAAATCAAACATATCAACTATTCAAGTCTATTACTAACTCTATGGCCCCTGGCAAGAAGAAATTGCTTTTTAAATACGAATAAACAATTTCTGTGAACCAGTGTAATTTTTCATACAGTATATTTGAATATTATAGTGTATTGTGTAATAGTGAGGTTAGCTAGTTGAAGTTCTAAATGTTAGTGCTAATGACTGGTCTAAAACTCTGTTTAGGAATAAGGAACTATGTAGTATGTAGCCTACCCTTTTGTGCAGCTTCAGATAATTTGGACAGATTAAACTGAGTGTTTAACATGGAATTGAAAACAGTTTATATTTAAGCCATAGTACTGCTACTTCCATCCTACTCTTATTACAGATTATATGTTCAGATTTGGAGTTTTAACTTTTATGTACAGTATCCCTTCCTCTCCCGTCAATAGGTAATGTGTATGAACTTTGCAAAATTTTGCTATTACCGTCTTTCCAAAAATTGTGTCCAGAGTGGATTTTTCGATGCAGTCACGATTCTGCTATGTTTTGATTGGATGAAAAGAAAATATCGAAACAAAAAAAACTTCTAGAGGAAATAATTAAATATGATAATACGTACTCGATAAAGGAACGAACACAAGTAATTTTATGTGTGATAATTTCCATTTAATAACATTCGTCATCTATTTCTAAAACGAGTTCAAATAACAACTCATAAGTTTTTTTTTACTTTCCGGAAGTAATAAATCCACATTCTGTAATATGACGTCATTCTATTAGCGTAACGCAAATGATGAATAAATAACCAAAATGAAAACGACAGAAATTATAGGAAACGTTAGTTTGACTTGTCACAAACGTAGTTCCGTAAATTATGGAATCATTTTATTTGAAGTACTTTATGAAGGGCAAGTTGATTATTTGTTGTACCTGTCATCATAATTTCATGGATTTAAAGTTAAATATAAGCTTAACCTTGTGATGATTTTTATTTCCTTTGCTTAGGTCGGTAGGACTCGTAACTGACGTAAATAACTGATCGTGCTGCAAGCAAGGGGCTATTAAACTGCAGTTTGCGGGGAATTATTCACCAATCACAACATATAATAAACGTTTACCCAAAATAGGTAGCACCTATACTCATATTATTCTTTACAATGAAAGCTCAATTTCAAACATATGCATTGAATCAATAAGAATAGACGAGAAATACTAATGGTCGATATTAATTGAGTACGAAGTTCTCTGTAAACATAGTTCTTCACCTACATAGGATATTTTTTTGCCATAGTAATTGAAGGTCGCGTAATCATGCAACTCCAACATCATGTTTCTTTGCTTTCTTAAAGTTCATATATGTCTAAATTCAAACAGAGCGAATGTCCAAACAAAATTATTTCAAGTCTGAACTGGAGTTGCTATACCCGCGAGCATTAAATGTAGATTATTTTCCTCTGATGGATATTGCTAATAAGGTATTTAATTTTTTTAGAATTTATAGACTAAAATGCAATAAATGCAAGTAAAAATTCAGCTGTGTGAAATTCTAACGTTGCAATATAACTTACAGAAGTTTTCCCACTTCGGCGACTACCGACGGGAGACGCCATGTTTGTTTACAGGTGTGGTTTAAAATAATACATAACAAACAAGAAAATGGAAATTACCATCGTCCTTTAAATATCATCCTCGGTACCCAGGTTATTTATACAATATTTGATATAGTTTATGAATAGCCTGGGTACCGAGGATGTTAAATATAGCCGATTGGTAAATTATATTTTCTAACTAAGCGACTAAAAATAGCCCTAGTCATAATATTAATCCTGAATGCGACTTTAAGAGCCTTTTGCATTTCCCGTAATTTTGCACATGAAATCATTTTCGAATTTACATATGCATTTATGTTTTCATGTCTGTTATTTGAACTGAATATATATATATATATATGCCTGTGTCTTTGTCAACATTTGCGAACTAAATATACCAATATAAGACTACAGATGTATTCTTGCATTTTCAACTTTAACCATATATTTTTGCTTCTAGTTTACCAACAATAAGCCAAAACTTATCCATAGATACGTAAGAACTAGCATAAATCAGGAGTGATCTTTGACCGCCTCGGTGCGGGTGGTCGCGGGTTTGTTCACTGACCGGGCCATACCAAAGACTTTAACAATGGTAGAAATGGATGCCATCTTTGGCGCTTTTAATGCGTAAAGGGTGTAAAACACGAAACAATCAATCGGGAGTGATCAATACCGGTTGCAGGAATTCAGCGGGGTATGAGTTAACCATTTCCAACATACAAACGCTTTTTTGCCGCCTCTATAGCAGACAGCTTTTGGAAACATTGCCATATCTCCATTTTCCACAATGTTTTCAACTCTATCCAATAATTAAAGGCTCTACATTTATTCACAGAGGTTTTCCATATATTCGCTTATAAGTTTACAAAGTGGTCTGCTGCATATATTTTGTATTTGGGAAGGGATTAACTGTTACGCCCAATTGGTATGGTGCTACACATAATCATCTCGGCTGTCTTTACCCTTTCCCGCTTGCAGACGCACTTTGAGGAAATATTCTGCTTACGTTTTGGAATCATGTCATTTACCCGTATTGTTTTCTAACGTTGTCTGCTGAAGCATCGTCAAATGTCGCCTGTAAGACTAAGAACAAGAAAACAGCATTACGAGTTTATCAGACGGTTTTATTGGCCTGGGGCTTTAACCCCTGGTCATAGTAGTTAAAACCATTTGTTCGGAGTTGGCAGCCTGCCAATTGCTGTTAACACCCAACAACGCATTTTAGGGTGAGACTGCGCGAGAAAAATAGTTCATTATGGATTCAACAAAACTGCATTTAAAAAATATCATTATAATGTTGTTGGAACATCAGTGAAAAACTTAAGGCGTGAGTTCTCCAATATAAGTTTAACAAATGCTTTAGAAACTAATGCGCCGATATGTCAAATATGGAAGCTTATTAACAATCGCGAAGTGGAACGGAAAAGTACACATAAGTCGCGTGACACATGCAGTGGCGGATTAACCGGGGTCCCGTTCGACGAAAAATTAATGGTTAACGAAGAAGTCGCGTGACAAATGCAGTGGCATATTTTGCGGGGGCCTGTAAGGAAGTCATCTGCTCCAATAATTCCTCAAACAATTTACCTCACTTCAGCAGCGGGCTACTACACCATTCGTACTGTTCCCGCCAGTTGATATAGCACTTAATGACGAGTAGGTAAACTTTACAAGGGAAGACCTGCCATCGGAGGATCACTCCAGGTGTAAATCGAGGGCTGGAGGAATAATTGTGGTGGTGTATCACCCTTATCTTACCGACCAGTCAACCATTGACGACTTGATTAAGTATGTCAAGCGATCCGAATATCCATACAATTCGTTGGATACTGATAATATTTTTGGTGACAAGTTGCGAGTTCGAAGAAAGAATAACTATTAGCCTCGTGAAGTCCGACTGAAGATCACCAATGGCGAAGAAAATGCTTACAGAAATGTGCCTTATGTCTGCACATAGAGATATGGATATCAACATTTATGTTTTCAAAAGTCTTCTGCAGCAGATTTATATTGTTTTCAAAAGCATAATTATGAATTAAAAATGTAGCATACCTAGTACCATTTAAACCCCAGTCACATTACCTTGCGATAGGTTTGCGAGTAGTTTGTGGCAAATTTCTAGGCATTTTAGACCGGAACCCTTCGGGACTCCTCGCGGGCATCGAGTTACTTTAACCTCGGACTTAAAACAACCTTATCGCAAACTGATCGCACATTAATCGGTTGATACCTGGCCGATGTCCGGCCGGGCATCACGCATATCGAGCGAGAGCCGGGCCAAATTCGCCGTTTATAGCCCGGCCGGAAATCGGGCAGATATTGACCGGGGACAGGCCGGCGTCTGGCCGACCATCCACTGTGGCTCGCAGGTTATAAAAGCCGGCTCATCGCATCATTCATCAGATTAACCAGTCGCGCTCTTCACAAAAGGTAACAATTTAACACAGTTTAATACAAAAGTGTCAGAGTAACAGTACTACAAGATGCCCTAGAAAAGAAGGGAGGACTGAAGGAGAGTGCAGTACCCACAAGAGAGGGAAAGTGGCAGTGAAGTGAATGAGACCATGCCTCTCCTCTTCAGCCAACACTGCACCAATAACTAAGTTGTAGCGGTAGCGTGCAAACGCCAACCTCTCCCTCAACCGGGCGATCCGATGGCGCTGTGCAGGTGGCCACACACGCTGTGTAGGTATCAACGGCATTCTCGTAATAATGTTTGTCTTAATGATATCTAAGTCAAGTTCGAATATGGCTCCTATTGGGCCAGAAACTAGGTCACTAGGCCAACTTGAAGGGAAATCTTGTTAACGCTCTGGAGGTTCCATTTTAACTTGAGCATGTTGAAACTGTATCAGTATGTTTGTCTTGATGATATGTAAGCCAATATTGAATATTGGTCAGATCTGTTCAAAAAATAGGTCACTAGGCCAACTTGAAGGACAATCTTGTCAACAATGTAGAAGCCACGTTTTTTAAAATTTGGTCAGACTGTTTATATTTATGATATCTAGGCAAGTTCGAATATGGGTCATCCCGGGTTTAAAACTAGATCCCTAGGCTAAATTGAAGGAAAATCTTGTTAATACTCTGAAGGCCGCATTTTTTTGCTTCGCAACTTGAAACTTTGTCAGAATGTTTGTATTGATGATACATAGTCCATGTTCGAATATGAGTCATATCGGGTAAAAAAAATAGGTCACTAGGACAAATGAAGGAAAATCTTGATTCTGGATGTTGCATTATGAATCGTTGTCAGAATGATTGTCTTGATGAGTTTTGCATTCTTCAAACACTTTCTCCCAGTCTGGAACATTGTTTAGAGAATTATTTCTACTTGATGGAAGTTGATTTAACATTGACATCTTTCTCAATGTAATAAGGTAGAAACTTCAAAATATTCTGCCTTAACCTGCTGTCAAATTTTACTTTGATTCTTCATGCCTTAGATGTGTATACTTGTAAGCTCTTGCACTCACAATGGGCAATATAGTGCCAAAAAGGTCCTGCTGTATTCAAATTGGCAGTTTCATAATATTTACTATTTTTGATATGATCTTTCAACTTCTTAACAACTTCTTAACAATAAATACATAATCCTAAGCTGCAATTGTTATTTCCTTTTACATTTCCCCTACTTCTCAAACCTTCCTGCAGCCCCCAGGCCGTCAGCACTTCAGTGCTTAGATCTGAAGAAGTTTAAACTAAATAAATTCCCGTTCTGTTTTTAACCATTTAAATTCAAGATGTTTTATCGAGAAAATCAATTTACGAACATAAGCTTTAGTGGAAGACTTTCCAACTTTCAATTAGGACATTTAAAATGTAATTTTTGATGTATTACCTATAATGGTTACGTAGCCTGCTTCATGACATTTTGTCGAAAATGTCTTCTGGTTGGTTAACCTTAGGCGCAATTCAGATGCGGCGCTCTAAAAAAAAATTGCAACCAATGTAGAATCAGATTAGCCTGGTCATCCCCGCAGTCTGATATGGATCCTAGCTATTCGCGCCAATTAGTCATAGAATGTCCAAAGAAACTTCTTAAAAGCAGTATCCATGTGTTTTCTTAGCATGAATGCGTATGCATGTCTCTTTTCCACGCATGACATAATTACGTTAACCCAGTTTATGTAGTTTAGACGAGGATTTTCGAATGCACACTTTATTTCATGATTAATAATTTCAGAGGTCCAGATAAGAATAATAATTCACTTCCCCAAAACCATATATGACCCTCAAACCCTATATTGTGTGTACTCAAAAGAATCGTCTCAGTGAGACGATTCTTTTGAGTTTCCACAACATATGGTTAAATAATGTCATAAGAGAGACATTATTGGAAAAGACCAGTTCATTCCTCTTTATCTAGACCTCTGAGATTATGATATCTTCGCTGACAGAAATAGTTTGTTCTTCGAGCTACTCATCGTTCAGAGCAATTCCCTGTTTCGGACAGCATCCTTATTGGAGGACAGGAATGAGCCTTTCACATCATTATGGCGTTCAAACAACAATGGTTCGTCACAAACTGGTCTAACAAATGCAACATTACCAGAGGTGAAATATCCGAGCCCGTGAGTCAACCCATCACATATCAAAGAAGGAGTAGTTAAAACGATTCAAGGGGTAGTATGGTTGTTATGTAATACTGTAGAAAGGGCATATTAGACTGACTCAATCGGTTCTCTTTGGCTGAACCCGTTATCTCGAGTTCGACTATTTCTGTGACCTGTTTGCTTCGAGCCATGTTCCAGGAACACCTTTGGCGAACTGGTTTACTGTTAATCCGTAAAAGAGATGTCGCCTTATGTAACATAGAAAGGTATATCTTTTAATAAGCCAGATATCCTTTTTGAGAATATGTGTAAGCCTCGTTATAAGCTATATCGATATGTATCTCTATCAAGTTAGACAGAGATATCTCAAAGCTGAAAAATGTTTTCTTGAAACATAGATATCTCTCAAAGTTATAAACATATCTCTTCCATGAATGAATAGAAAAGCGACTTATCATAACAGCTTACCACAATGGTTTGGGACATGGGTACATCTAGATCAACTTGTGCATCCACACTTTCTCATCTGAATATGCAATTAACGCACACTTGAAACAGATAGAGAGAGTACAAACTAAGATCTTTATTGTAACAGATAGCAAGGTTACATAAAATTATCTTTATTTTGAACAGAGAACAAGAGTACACAGACATATCTTTATTTGGAACAGATAACACTGGTTGACAAGCAGATCTTTATGTGGAACAGATTATAAAGGTGCACAAGTATATCGTTATTTGGAACAGATAATCATTGTGCGCAAACATATCTTTATTTGGAACAGATAACTAGGGTACACAAACATATCTTTATTTGGAACAGATAAGAAGGGTGCACAAGCATATCGTTATTTGGAACAGATAACAAGGGTGCACATGCATATCTTTAATTGGAACAGATAACAAGAGTACACAAACATATATTTATTTGGAACAGATAACAAGAGTACACAAACATAATCTTGATTTGGAACAGATAACAAGAGTACACAAACATATCTTCTTTTGGAACAGATACTAATGGTACACAAGCAGATCTTTCTTTGGAACAGATAATAATGGTGCACAAGCATATCTTTATTTTGAACAGATAATAATGGTGCACAAGAATTTCTTTATTTTGAACAGATAATTATGGTGCACAAGCATATCTTTATTTGGAACAGACAACAAGGGTACACAAACTTATCTTTATTTGGAACAGATAACAAGGATACTTAAACATATATATTTTTGGAATAGATAACAAGGGTACACAAACATATCTTTATTTGGAACAGATAACAAGGATACACAAACTTATCTTTATTTGGAACAGATAATAGTATTTTCTCGAGGTGCGAAGTATAGAGAGAAAATGTTGTCTTAGCGACATGTGATTTGAATTGTGAGTATGTTATTTACGCACGGGTGAACCCGTGCGCAGTTTGTGTAAGCAAATCATTCTACCAGTCAGTCACGTACAGGCAAGACGTGTTCAATTTCGTAGAAGAGGACCACGTGTTATCATGGATGAGCAGAACAATTTGCTTTCGCAGATGGAAACTCTAAGGCTGTCAACTTTAATTACCAGCCGCCTTAGAGGGTTGAGACGCGCGTGGTTGAAGCTATTACACGCTCACCGGAAGATGAAGCAAACCAAACCAAAACACGCCAAATGTCACGTATGGTGCAGCACACAGACTACTTTCACATCAACAAACCCGCAGCTACAGGGGAAAACCAACATAGTAGTCGAAAGCCGGGGGTTTGTTTCAACTGTGGAAAGTTCGGACATCGGACAGTAGAGTAAGAGGCAAAGATGTTCAGCCTCGAGAGAGATACATTTGTCAGATAAGTACAATTTTAAATTGTTCCTTTTGTAGGCCCAATAGTAAAGCTACTTTGTCTTCAGAAAGCATCATAAAAAGAGACGGTATAATAAAGATATATTATTTCACCAGTGGAATGTTTAAAACATAATATTGAGTATTGGGAAAATAAAAGTAACTTTGTACTAGAGGGTATAAGTTTCAATTGTCAGATAAGTACAATTTTAGATTGTTCATTTTGTATGCCCAGTAGTAAAGCTAATTCGGCTTCAGAAGGCATCATAAAAAGAGACGGCATAATAGAGAGATATTATTTCACCAGTGGGATGTTTAAAACGTAAACTTGAGTATGGGTTAATCTGTTGGCATTATCGTTTAATGAATCGAATAAGCCTCGTCTTGTTTTAGACTGTTGACATATGAATAAGAACTTATTTGAATACAAGGTAACGTTTGAAGATCGGTGTTGCACGAGATCTGTCCAGTACAGCGTAGTACTTCCACATTGAAATGTTCGAGCCGCATCGAACATCTTTCGGATTTTCATAGGTTCTCGATGGAGTAAATAATCATACTATATTTTCAACGTTCTTCCGTTCGGGATCTCAGTAGCAGCCTGGGCGATATTTACCAAAGTAATTCGTTTTGTGGTAAAACGATGGAGGTCGCTGGGTCATGAGAAAGTCATGTTTTAGATGACGGTTTAGGCGGTAGCAGTACATATTTGCAAACATATGAACTGGGAATATCTGTTAAAAAAGGACATTGAAAAGTTCGAATTTCTTTTAGCAGACGACAAATGTATTTAGTTAAATAAATAACTGTATGGATATGTTACTTATGGAATACGAGTAACGTTTACTTTATCAGTCACAGAAGAAAGGATATCTGGTTCTTAAATCAGCAATGGGTCTATTATCATTTTTAGATGACGGTTTAGGCGGTAGCAGTACATATTTGCAATCATATGAACTGGGAATATCTGTTAAAAAAGGACATTGAAAAGTTCGAATTTCTTTTAGCAGACGACAAATGTATTTAGTTAAATAAATAATTATATGATTAGATTACTTATGAAATACGAGTAACGTTTACTTTATCAGTCACAGAAGAAAGGATATCTGGTTCTTAAATCAGCAATGGGTCTATTAGCAAGAGGGTTTCAAATGGAAAATATTTTTCTTGCGCGAGTAGTAGGATAACTGATTTCGATGAGATACACGATTGGTTCAGTCGTTTGGCTTAGAACGCGCGCTAGTTAAGTGTCTGGATCAGCAAGTAAGCTGGAATACACCTGTGAGGGTTAGTTCAGAGGTTATGTAGATGCTGTTCTGGAAGGAACTTGTCCGATCTATGAATAAGGCAGATATTGTCTGTTGCTTAAAGGAATAAGATACTGTTATATTTACCACTATTTTGTTTTGGAGGTTACATACATAGTCAATTGGACATTTCACTTATAGGAAGTTGGTCTCTAGAGGAGAGCCTAAAAGCTGTACTTTGAGAGAGCTAGAAGCTGTACATAGATATTTGTTATCTCACAGTGAAAGTCTGGAAGGACGTCATATTTTAGTTTTGAGTATTTTGAGTACATGTAGAAGAACACCTTGTTTATAGGTAATAGCTAGAAGCGCCAATGATATATATAGAAACAGTATTATTTCTGTCGATTATGGATGAATTCTTAGAAGTGAGCGTATGGAAGAACGTCATATTTTGGTAAAAAAAATGACAATAACAAATGATTTTAGTATTTTCAGTACTTGTAGTAGACAACCTTGTTTACAGGTAATAGCTAGGAGCGCCAATGATATATGTAGATTATTTATGGATTCCTAGAAGCTCGAATTATGAGGCAGATTTACTAAGCAGATGTCACGATAGTGATGATTGGTCTGTTGTTGACTGGTTGTTTAGATATTTAGACAAACGATGGGGCCCACGCACGGTCGATAGAGTTGTTACTGATTACAATAGTAACTGCATTATCAACGGACGGCCTGTTAAATTTGGGCTATTAGCAATAAAAGTAATTGCTAATTGTTAATATAACAGTTATTTATTTCAGGTTTATGTTTAGAGGGCACTGTGAATGAGTTGGTAAATACCGAGTTGTATACCAGCGGAACAATTTGGTCATGTACATAGAAAATGGCAGAACAACTAGTTTACTCAAAAAGTGACGCGGCAAACAAAAACAGTACATACTGAACCTCGACAAGTGGAGGCGTTTTATTGTGTCGAAAGGTGGAAGTGCAATTCCTGTATCTTCGATACTCGTTTTATTATATATCACAGAACAAATTGACAGTTCATTCAATGTGATATATGCAAATGTATACAGTATTAAGTGGGCACATTGTTTAAAGGGACTTCCCATTCCAACGGAAAACAATTTTGTCAAAAGCTTGTTAGAATCGGTTAAAATAGCTTTATCGAAGCACTAAATAAAAAGGATCATATAGACGCGGATATTTAGAAGAAATTCATGTTACACAGAAATGTTTGGCCAGATCAGTTCACTGAGATGTAATGACGTAGCAATGCATGATGATTTTTTCACATTAGTTAGCATGACCGATCAGTATCAGTACGAACTTTATCGAAACCAGTAAATAAAAAGTACCCTATAGACGCGGATATTTTGAAGAAAGTTTGTTCCGAATATTTATATTCCGTAGATGTAATGGTTGTTAGAAATTTGTGCTTTTTATTGCTCGGTTATGCCGGGTTTTTAAGGTTTGACGAGATAAGATCATTACGATGTAATGACGTTGCATTTCATGATGATTATTTCACATTAGTTATTAGAAAATGCAAGACTGATCAGTATCGCTCCGGTAATACTGTTGTCATATGTAAAAAGGAGACTCTGTAGCTTGTCCCTACAATATGTTAAAGTGTTACATGTCAATTACTAGTCGGATTGTTACTGATCTCAATTATCTGTTTAGACCTTATTATAGGTCTGGAAATACATGCAGATTGATTTCTAAAAGTAAATCACTTGGTTACACTAGGCCTAGGGAGACTATGATGGGTAGATTGCGTCCCTTTACAGGCGATTAGAACATTGGTTTGCATTCATTGAGTGCAGGAGGTGCTACTGCAGCAGCAAATTCAGGGGTTAACGATAGATGTTGGAAAAGGCACGGTCGGTGGAAGTCTGATGGTAGCAAATTCATAAGTTAGACTTGAAGTGACAAAAAGCCTTAATCTGTAATCGCATCTTTATCTGTTATTTCCGCCCTTACTTTGGGTGTCTATAAAGCCTGCCTGGTACATGCTAACAATGTTGTTGTTGTTGTTTATATGGGTATGAAAGAAGTGTAGCTAAGACTAGTATTTTCTCGCGGTGCGAAGTATAGAGAGAAAATGTTGTCTTAGCGACATGTGATTTGAATTGTGAGTATGTTATTTACGCACGGGTGAACCCGTGCGCAGTTTGTGTAAGCAAATCATTCTACCAGTCAGTCACGTACAGGCAAGACGTGTTCAATTTCAATTTCATTAATGATTTCGTTATTTCTTTATACATTACTTTAGATGAAAGTCGATTATTTTCAATAATTGAAGTCCTTTGAGAGTTGAAAGGGACAATATTTATATTTGGTTAAGTCACCATGTACCACTAAAGGTATTACTGCGCACTAAAGGAGTGCGTATTGCATTTGTCTAGAGCAAAGTAAGGTCCGGCGCTTCGCGGTATGGCATTTGACGCCCGGACACCGTTTTCCAGAGTTATTTCATCAACAAGATGTTTTTTATCTCTGGTTGTTCCTGGGCCAGTCGACCGCATTAAATAAGCTCATATTGTTTATAGATCTGCTCGATATATCAAGATCGGGTTTATATAACTAATGTTGATTTAAGACTTGATCAGAAGAATCTGTTAATGATTATTTGTATCTCAGTCCTGTACTAATAAAGCCTGCCTGGTACATGCTAACAATGTTGTTGTTGTTGTTGTTGTTTATAGGGGTATGAAAGAAGTGTAGCTAAGACCAAGGATACACAAACATATCTATTTTTGGACGGATAACAAGGGTACACAAACATATCTTTATTTGAACCAGCCCGGCCGGGTAGCTCAACTGGTAGCGTATCTGACTCGTGATCTGGAGGTCACGGGTTCGATACCCGGTTGCGGCGACATTCTTTCGGGCGATGTTTTTCATTGCCTCTCACCTCTGATATATGTGAGAAAGTAGTCAGTGGCTTCGAAAGAATGTTGTGTAAGTACTGGTGTGGGAAAGCCAGGAAAACATGGGTAGGTGCACTGACCGCCGTGATATGACCAAAGCTGTTGAAAGCGGCGTTAAACTCCAAACAAACAAACAAATTATTTGAACCAGATAACAAGGGTACACAAACATATATTTATTTGGAACAGATAACAAGGGTACACAAACATATCTTTATTTGGAACAGGTAACAAGGATACACAAACATATCTATTTTTGGAACAGATACAAATGGTGCACAAGCATATCTTTATTTGGGATCAGATACTAATGGTGCACAAGCATATATTTATTTGGAACAGAATACAATGATGCACAATCATATCATGGTTGAAAGTAGGCATGCCAGGGACTGTGACTAGTTAGCCTTTATAGTCTTGAGTAATACTTACTTGTTTCTTTTAGTTTCCGCAACTTGTTTAGAATTTTTTTTTTTTTCTAGATTGAGCTTGAATTTATTAGATAATTCTAAATGGCAAAAACGGCTTTCTTCCCTTTGTAGTATCAGGGTAGATGACATTTAAAACTGATCCAAATATATAAGCATCTTCGTAAACTTGATATCACTTGGCCCTTTCCAATATCCACACGCATTTTGACACATCTGCAACATAACTTTTTTGAAAATAAATGTTTTCAAGGCATCTGCTGCAGATTTTGTGTATGTTTGAAAGGGTAAATGGTGCACGGGTAAAATGGACTTCGCTTATAGAATGTTGTCAAATGTAGCATCCAGGACTGTTGTTCGTGTAGACGGACAGGAAACTTTCGTCGCACAGGCGACAAGGTAAACGTTTGAAGGCAGGGTTCTATTATAAACCATTTGATATTAAATGATAAACCTTTAGGGATTTCCATTTCATCATTTATATTTACGTATTCGTGTTTTCCATGCTAAACAGTTGTAGCTACATCTGTAACAATATGTAGTCACTACCATTTGACATGCAAGGATCAATTTGCTAAAGCTTGCATTATTACTGAGCCTATAGTTATCTTTGGCAAGATGAGTTATCAATTTTAGAGATTGATGAAATTAATCAAAAACAAATTAGCGTCTGTCTGAGCTGTCATTCGTACTACTAGTTCATTAACCCTAACATCAACGCATCGATTATAATATAAATCGTGCAACATTATTGCCAAGAAGAGTAGCCATTACTTTCATTGTTAAGATGTCTATTCTGATCAGTCTTTGTCCGTCGTTTACTTTCTCCTAAAACACTGGACCAATAGGACCAACCTAACTTAACAGGAATGTACACAAATTGTTGTTCAAGCCAATTTTATTGGTTTAACAAAATTGCTGCCAGAAGGCATTAGAAAAGGAGCAAAATGACAAGAATTCCTATGAAAGTGCATGTCCGACTTCAAGATAATCGAGCAGAAATGTTCTACATATCTTTTTCAAGCAATACTTATTGGTTGAATACATAGCAACCAGGCGGCAACATAAATGGGGTAAAATGACTGAACTTTAATCTTCTTCTCCCCTGAAACTGCTTGTCTGATACAATGATTATTTACTATAAATTTCCTTAAGTGACACTCTAAAAAAAAATCAATCAATAATAAGTTGAAAAAATGGCCACCAGGCGGATTCATAAAAAGGGCAAACTGAAACAACTTTAAATTTCCTTTTTCTTGAAAGTGTTTAATTTAGAGATTATTTGATAGAAATGTTCCTACAGTGTACGTCTACAAATAATATTCAAACCACATTGATTGTATAAATTACATGGCTGTTTTCAACATTAGAAAGTGGGTTAAATGACTTAAAAAGTTGGCCTGATTTCAAGATAAGTTTGCAGAAACATGTTTTCTGCAAAAAATGCACTAGCCGTATGGATTGGTCAAAAATCATGGCTGCCAATGACTATGACAATACTATGCAATCTATTAATGTTTACACTGATAACAGAAAACTTAAAAGTCTATTTTACTTTGATTTATTTTTTGTTTGTTTATTCAAGTATTATACTTTACTTTTAGTGTTTGCTAAACGAAATTGATTATTAGCTTCTAATTTGACAGAAAATTGGTATGAAAATGAACAGATTAAAATAAAAAGGCCTTAACCAAAAACACTGTAAAATTTAATGTACACAAGAGTTTTGCATATCCATAAAAGAAGACAAGCGTTGCCTTGACTCGGTCACCTGAATGATAACCATGTACTGTATGTGTAACTGTTAATTAATGTCGGAGACAATTTAATCAATAGCGTGAATAAAACTGCTAGGAGTGGGCACTGTAAATCTACAATTATCAATAAAGGACATTTCTTATGATACTAAATCTTTGAAAAGTTTGTACGAGGCCCACCAAAGTAACCAAACGTGGCCCATACGTGTGTTAAGTTTCAAAGCAATAGCATCTGTGGTTTGTGAGAAAAAACCTTGCATGCAAAACGTTAACCAAAGTTTCAACGCCAACGCCGACGCCGACGCACAAGTGACTGTAACAACTCTCACATTCTATGAATAGTCGAGCTAAAAATGTTGTAATATTGCCCCCTTTTCTTATACCGCCTGATTGCGGTGTTTAAAAAACAATCACTATGTTTGTATTCGTAGAGAATTTAATCGAAACAAATATTTAACGCAATAATTATATAACTTATTCATACAAAAAGTATAGGGAGTTGGTTGATATTTCGTTTAATTTGTTTTACCTATTTCGTCTAGTCCCTTTAACCAGAGACATATACACACATGTGTTTATATGTCCCTGATTTAACCGTGTGTTGGAAGGAAACAATGGCAGACAATTGACATTTTTCGCTGATGTGATGCATATTTTAGAGACTATGTTACATATGATTTGTATAATCGTAGCAATAGCTGATAACATTGATCGTGCCGGTCAGAATGTGAAAGGAATATTACTATTAATCAAAGCGCCGATGGCACAGAAGTGGCGATCGTGTAGAAAATCCTGCAAAGTAACAAGCAGTATCTCGGTGTAGGCCTCGCGATTTTCAATATATAAAGGCATATACGATAATGCTCGATCTCCAACTCAATTCGGCTACACTTTCAGCCTTGATTGCTTATTGACGCTAGAACGTACAGACGTGTATAACTTGTACACTGCATGACATCGACACCTTTGTAAACCAGTCTTATCATCTAGACGCTTTCATATATTGCAACAACTACAGATTAAAGCCTTTATAATATTGAGATTTAAGAACAATCGATAAGCATTCTCGCGAGTTATCTATAGAACCTTTCGGAATTTCAAGACGCATTCTACTGACTCATTACTGACTCATTGAGGTGTTTTGAGTATCATGAGAGTTATAAAACGCGCACTGATATTTATTATCCCAAACATGAAGAAAGATAATATTTACATAATTTAACTCTATGTGGATATTATCTCAATAAATCTCAAATCTTAGTATCAATCCGGTACCAAAGTAGCACTGACATGATTATTATTAATCGTGTCTCTGCATCACTAATGGAACTATATATTTGGCGGTTTAACGGATGTAGGTTAATTGGTTTGCAGTAAGGAATAAAAAGTCAACGGATTATTTAAAACTGACTATGTAATTGTGTTCGTTGTTCTCGTTTCTGTTATCATTGTGGCGATTGTCAAACCAATCGCCATAAAAACGAATGCATAACTAAACCGACTTCGATCGGCATTTCTACTAGAAACGAGCACCTGTTGGTTCCATACGCAACTTCACGGATGATTTGCTTGACAATTGTCGAAGGAATCAATGGATAGAGAGAAAGAGCTAAGCAATGCAGAAAATCATTATGATTAAGGACATGGACGAATATTTTGTAAAATGTCCATTGATTTTAAATATCTTGAAAACCCACTCGCCCTGTCGGACTAGCACCTATAATTTCGTACTCGCCCGAACCTTCATTTCACTCGAGCGGGTGAGTGTATGTTTACACCCATGAGAGGAAACAAAGGGTTACACTTTACAAAGGTTAATAGCGCAGTGCAATGTTAACAAACTTATATATTGGCGTAGTGATATCTAAATAAAAGTGTAATTTAAAGGGTACCAAGAATGACATTCAAATACGCGATTAATATGTAGAGAAAAGTCATAAAAGCCTAATGTGATAAGAATTTTCTTTGAAAAATATAAAACAAATAACTTTAATAAGCATTTAAAACCCGGGCTCAAAATAAGCCAGGTTGAGATTAACGAAAAAAAAAGATCGGCAATTTCCGTAAAATATACCGGAAGTGACGTGCTCATGAGGAATTCAATGCAGGCTCTTATTATGTTGACAGTGTAAATCGTGAACGCATCGATATATTTGGAATAATTAAAGAGAAATAAAACGTGAAACGTCCCAGAGAGTGTGTGGTAGGGAGTGTTTATACATGCCGAAGGACGGTGTTAGCTTCCATAGCTTCCCAAAGGACGACACAGTAAGGAAAATGTGGATAAAGGCGGTGGACTCGACGCTAACACTTTGGAAAGGTCCGACAAGTACATTTTTCGTGTGAAAATGAAATGCGTCGGGACCTGAAAAGCTTGAAAATTACCTTATTCCTATGAAAAATATCCGAATCCATTTGTAATTGTTTAATGTAATTATTTCACAAGGGTTTTCTAACATTACATCACTTTGCGCCATATATATAAAGATTGAGTCACGACACATAAAAATAGACAATCAGTTTTGTTTCCAAATTTTAAGGCAGTTTGTATCTATTTTCATAATTGCAATGCCGGCTTTTGTTCATTACTGTTCTCCAAATACTTCGATAATTGTTGTGTGACGATATTACGAACAGTGATGATTCTGATCAGTCTTAACAGAAGAGCATATTTATCTAAATATTCCCAACTATCGGAAGGCGGGTTTTCATTTGACACGGTATTATTATTATGAACCACGTGCAATATAGTCACCCAGATCAAATTGAAAATTACTTACGCATGCAATAAAAATGACCTTGACAACAGTTCTTTGTAGTTCATTTATCCCTTTTTTCATATAAAAAACGTCTGAAGCAGACGACATTTGAAAATCAGAGAAATTGCTCACAGCGTAATGATCCCAAACACAATGAAGCAACCCTGTATGAATATATTCTTCTGTTGTAGAAAGTGTCTGTACGTGGGAAACAGTTAAAGAGCTTCTAATTTTTTGTCAAGATGTTTTTAATTTCGTCGGCAATTTTGTTGAAAGAGGAAAGGCCTTGTTTACGCACACGTGCAAAGTCGGTTCTTTGTTTGACCAATCAGGATTCTCGTGATATATATTTCCGGTGTATACCGGTTTTGACAATCAAGTAAGCTACCCCTTTCACAGATGTAGATACATTTTGACGCAACTAAAGCTGACGAGTTTGGTAAACATTGCAGCAAAATGAGAAAGCCTAAATGCATTAAATTTAATAGATAACTTTTGCCACGATGATTTGAATTACTACAATAATTATACTTTCTTTTTTTATAGATTTTCTTTATTTTTGTCTAGACATTTTCACAATCGTTTGCTGTGATTTGTTGTAAGGGGGAAAGGGATGAACAGCTGACATAAGTGGTTATTGTTTTCATCTACACAATACCGGCGGGTCTTTGATTGACTGTGGAAAGAAATCAGAAGGGCAATACAATTGGTCATTTACGGTGCGTGTTATGACACTTACACAATACTGGTCAGTTCTTTTGAGAACACCTTTTGATTAGGATGAGTTAGCCAATTTTCATCTATTTTTAATTATTGTCTGTACATTGCATTGTTCAATATGGCCGATTTTTCGATTCTGAATCTGGGTTTTTTCTGGCTTCAGCCAGTCTGACATTCAATCAGATATTTCTGATCTGGAAGTCGTTTCCGATGATTGTTATTCTTCCGACAACGATGTTGTCTTTGTAGGCGCTTGGAATAATGAGTTTCAACAACCAAGGGTAAGTAAAAAAAGAACTTAATCGTCCTTGAGAATCGGGAAAATACGCGAACATGTGTTTAAATTTGACTTATGGAGTAGAAAATCCCTGTCAAAACGAACAGATATCAAACTAAAAGTAGTTCTAGATATAAATAATTAAAGTTTAAATGCTTCTTAAAATAACTTTTTACAAAAATTAATTTATTCTCGCATGTTATCAATACTTTTAAGCTGAAAATAGCACGAATCATTCATCAGGAACAATTTCACATCCTGCTTCGTCTTCAGACTTGCTGCTCGTTTCAGATCGTTTTACTGACTCAAACTGTTATGGTATGATCCCTAAATGAGCTAGACCGTTGCCTAGGTCATCTGTCTCACTGTAAATAGCTGACTCATCGCTGTTTTCTTCGAAAGAAGACGACGAAACAGTATAATTCTTCATCTACAGCTCCGTAATTCAACTCATCCGCCATTATTGAAATCGAAACAACTCCTCATCACTACGTCATCACGGTAAACCGGAAGTCTGTTTATTTTCACTTTTCGCACTCGGCAATTTCCGTGAACGCGTAATTTTATTGCACAAAATTTATCTTTTCATACTTAAAAACATTTCTTATTTTTTTTGTTTTTTTGTTCTTATGTTATTATTTTTTTGATAGTCAAATTTTATTTTTTGACTCTTGGTACCCTTTTAATATGATATTTACACATTTAGAGACTTGTAATTTCATTTGGTTACCTACAATAAGTGGAATTTATTTTACTTATTTGACGTTTGCTTATGTTCGCATTCGTAATTCAGTCTATACTAGTTTGCACTATGTTGTTTTGCGTTCTCAGTCATTGACATCACGTGACTTCAAGTTGCAATTATAACTATGGTCTCGTTCGCTTGCGCAACTCTACCAAAACCACTAGGGATACATCATACAAACTATCTGCTGACTGGCTAATCCGGGCCGACACATTCCGTCTAAGCGAGATAGAGGTATAGAATAATGAATCCTGAAACAGAAAATCAACAGGAGGCGAACAGTGTCTGTCCGGGTTAGCCTGTGTGGCATGCTTAGGCTGATCCGTCTCGATACTTTACGCAGAGTCCATAATGTTGGTTTTCTCGCGGGACCTGTTTACATCTTATAATAATTACTTTTTTATCAGTTTCCACGTTTATTCTATGACCATTTAACGCATGATTTATTAAATAGAACAGTACATGCATCTGTGCCGGGATGTATAATACCGGTAGTGCTGGTACATTATCTAGGCAAATGCCGTGATATAGCTGGTATATTGTAGAACATGGCGTAAACACCATTGAAACTAATAAGATGGTGAACGAAAGTACAAGGGATAAAGTTCAAGCCATTTTTGTTCTTAACTTTCGCCAAGTAAAATGGCAAACAGTATAATTATGACCATTGCGCCCTGTGTGTTCGGCGTCCTATTGGCACAGAGAAATCGAAGCCATTACGTGCCGAGTATTGACGCCGCGGAGAAGCGCGGCGCCAGTATGGGATAGGTTTTAATTTTGTACCATGAGACGTAATCGAAAAGGGAGTAACCAACATTATTATTGTTAAGAAAAACTCAGTTGTATGTTTCAATAAAATAACCTTTGAATCAATAAATTGTATAAAATGATTTAAGAGACAAAACGATACACAATACGTATGTCTTCTACCGTTATTACAAAACTTTATACACATTTAATATGTATTTAATAACTGTTGTTCCCCATCTTCTTAGGCTACGCCTTTTTTATAGTTTGGTTTACGGAGATCACTTTTCCCGAACTTCATAGGCTACGATTTTTAATTGTTTGGTTTACTGCCCTGATGAATCGATTCATCAAAGCTCAGAAAAAAGTTTCGGTGGATGTTTTTTCCTATTCATTTCTGTTGTATTTCTAAACTTTAAACGTTCTTCACTCAGACCATTGTATTTTTGCTATATGTGAATATACATACATATATCGTACATGTGAACTTTTTTAAATGGTCAATTTTGATATTTTCTTTAATTTGCTTACACAATCGACTATTTTTGGAATGGAATTTTAGAAGGAATATAACTCTCGAGTACAAAGGCTTCAGAACATTTCGACCGTTAGACTCGGGTAGTTAATCCATTGGCAATGTTCGAACAAGGAACTCAATAATTTCCCAATTCGCTACCTCTACTTAATCTTAAAAGGATAGTGGTTAAAAGCTCACATAAAACATTTTAATACATGTATATAAAATTACATTTAAACTTTTAAAATTACTTCGTATTTTGTGTTTAGTAACTCCCGTCTTTGTTATCATACTTCTGCTAAACTGGAAGGAGAATAGACATCCCGCTATCCTTCGAAGCTTGTGTCATACTTAACTTATAACAAGAGGCATTACACCTTAATATATATTAATATTTAAGCACCTATATATGTTTTTTGTTTTTATCTTATTGATATAGTTAGATCAGATATAAAACAGTTTATTGGTAAGAAATTAAGAAACGTCAGCTTGTATGACACATTATAGTTGCAGTCAATGTTAGAAAACTCTAAACCAAATGGTTTCACGACAAAACTTCACATGCTGAATATCACATAGCTCGCAGCATATTGACCCTTTCTGCTCTTGGTAATAGGCTATTAAATAAAGAGACATTTGGCCTTCTTGTTCGAAATATTTACATCCTGTCTGTTCTTCTCCTCTCTCTCTCTCTCTCTCTCTCTCTCTCTCTCTCTCTCTCTCTCTCTCTCGTCTCTCATCTCTCTCTCTCTCTCTCTCTCTCTCTCTCTCTCTCT